>JAXQQM020092291.1:0-405911 GCA_034641835.2 Pinus albicaulis
CATGGGACGATGAGTTCTTCCTGTGGTGGGGAGAACAGATCATCACAGTGGATGACTATCCCTATGCCGGGATAGATTTCCGAGGAGATCTAGATCTAGTACTTCCACCTGGCACAGCATGGGGAGCAGTCAGTAAGTTTTGCAAAATTTTTTTGACTTATATGATTTTTTTTTTGAAATTTTCAAATATGTATGAAAAAATGAAAACAAACATGTTTTTGATTGGATTCATAATGACTGACAATTAAAAATGATCATGTTTCAGATGTTGGACTAGTTCGTCCTGAGGGCCTACCGCGCCATAAGCGCCGCAGAGGTGAGGCAGAGACAGTGGATTCCGACAGGACTCTCCAGGCCATGCAGAGAAACTTGGAGGGACTGACCTGCCAAATTCCTATGGCTGCCGTGGAGGACTTGCCGGAAGCCGTCCAGAGACGGGTTGTAGGAGTACCCCGGGACTGGGTTAGACTATTCCGCCGTGTGGCCACTGCAGTTATGTTCTATAGGAACACGACTTCTGGGCAGGGTCCTCAGGAGTAGATAGATTTTATATACTAGATGACTGTATATTATTTTTTGAGACTGAACATGATGGGGCATAAGCCCAAGTTTTGTACGAGACTATGGATCCAAATTTTGTAAAGTTTTTTGACACTCCGATGAGATATATACAGCGATATTTGATGTGATGTGATAAATGTATCAAATGTATGATGTTTTTGATGATTAAAATTTATTGTATTGAATGATTAATATGCCAATCTAAAGCTTGATTAGCTAATGAGTCAACAAACCAATTGTCAGCTCGAGGAATATGAATGAATGTTAAAAATTGAAATGACCTTTGTAACAAACGTACCCTCAAGAACAATCGTAATAAAATTGGATCTCGTACCCGATAAGTGTTGTTCAACTGCGACACCACCAGCTGGGAGTCCAAGAAAACTACCAACGAATCAACACCCAAGGATATTGCCTCCGAGAGTAGATGAATGACTGCAGTGTATTTTGCTACATTATTGGAAGCAGGACCAATGCAGACCCCTCTTGATACCAACAGCTGACCGGAAGGATAATGAAGCACCCAAGCCGCGGAAGCTAAGTTCCGGGTGTGTCTACTAGCACCATCGGCGAAACCAAAATGACTCATGACATCCAACACAACCTGCCAAAGCAGATCAAAAAACATCACCACCTCATCAAAAATAAAAAATCAATCAGATATGTACAAAGCAAAAACTACTATATACAAAAGCAAGATGCCAGGCCAAAGCCTAGGCATAATACTTCTTCAAATAGAGCCCATTTCGGGGCTCCGGCAACTCATTCCCTTCGAAATAAACCAAGGTATAAGCTCCTTTCTTAAGGACTTTTTAATGATATAGGGGCCATACCACATCGATTTAAACTTTCCTGCCCCCAAGGCATATTTTTCTTGGGCATAGACCAAAACAAGGTCAGCTTCGGAAAAGACCCTAGGCTTAACCGCCTTATCGTACTGAACTTTAACTCGGTTTTTATGCACTTCATTCATCGTGGCGGCATCCCGACGCTGCTCATCGAGATGTTCCAGATGAAGAAGCCGTTCTGCCAGACTGGAAGTGTCAGGAAGAAGCTCAACAACTAATTTAAGGGAAGGAATCTCGCATTCAATAGGAAATACGGATTCCACCCCGTGGACTAACTGAAACGGAGTAAAGCCAGTTGCAGTTTTAACTGACGTCCTGTATGCCCAAAGTGCAGGATATAACATAATATGCCAGTTGGATCTATGTTTATCAATTGTCCTTTGAAGAATTGTCTTCAAGGATTTATTCACGGCTTCCACTTGCCCATTGGCCTGAGGATAATATGGAGATGAATGCTCCTGCCGGAAACCCAATTTGAGAGCCAACTCAGCCATCATACTATTCTGAAAATGACTGCCATGGTCAGTGACAATCTCTCTTGGTATACCAAAACGAGCGATAACTTGGTTGAAAAGGAACAAAGCTGCAGTCTCACCATCGTTCCCAAAAGTAGGCATAGCCTCAACCCACTTCGTAAAGTAGTCTATTGCTACGATAATGTACTTGTGACCCTTTGCCGAAGGCGGGTTACAAGTAGTATAATCCATACCCCACTTTGTAAAGGGTCCAACAGTAACGACTGGAAAAAGCGGAGCTGGATGAGCGCGCATTTTTTGAGTATATATCTGACACGGATGACACTTTTTGACCGATTCAATACAATCTTTGAAAATTGAGGGCCAAAAGTATCCAGCACGCAAAATCTTTTGGGATGTAGCAAGCCCAGATAAATGACCCCCACAAGCTCCACTGTGAGAATCATTGAGCACGGCCTCAGCTTCTTCGAAAGTTAAGCAGCGTCTTAGGATTGAATCAACCCCTCGACGGTATAAAGCATCACCAATAATCAGATAATTCTTGGCTAAGTGACGCAGCTTACGACGCTCATATTTCGAAAAAGAAGAGGGAAACTTCGCAGTCTGGAGATACACAATGATATCCCCATACCAAGGATCTTGTGGAGAGATTAGAAACAAGTGTTCGTCCGGAAAGGACTCGTCATAGATCATCTCTTCTCCACAAGGCAACTCGGAGATCAATTCCGCAAAGACTAATGACTTCTTGGATTTGGCAGACATGAATTCTAGATCAAATTCTTGTAAAATTACAATCCATCTATTATATTTTCCCCCAATCACTCGCCTGCTGAGGACAAACTGAAATGGATTGGCAGCTGCCAAGACATAAGTTTTGCGAAGGATAATGTAATGCCGGAGTCGCTGCACCGCATGAACTGCTGCTAAGGCTAATTTTTCTATCGGGGTGTACCGCAGTTCAGGTCCTACCAGTCCTCGACTAAGGTAGTAAATGACATGCTCTGCAAGAGCATCATCCTCCTGAACCAGAACCATACCAATGGTAGATTCTGCTGTAGCCAGATACAAAAGAAAATCTCTGCTATAATCGGGTGGACTCAGTAAAGGAGCAGAGGTCAATGCCTTTTTAAAGGCATCGAATGAGCGTTGAGCGTAGTCATCCCAAAGAAAAGGAACTCCTTTCTTCAACAATCTCATATATCCCTTTGTAATCTCAGCATAGTTGACGATAAACCTCCGAAGAAAATTAGACTTCCCTTGGAGACTTTGAAGCTGACGGATTGAAGATGGGGGAGGCAACCGAAGTATTGCCTTAACCTTGAAGGGATCTACCCTTATCCCTTCCCTAGACACGATAAATCCCAACAGCCAACCGGATGTAACCGCGAAAACGCACTTGTTCGGATTCAATCGAATTTTATAAAAACGACATCTTTCAAATATTTTCCGGAGGTGACCAGGATGATCCATCCTCTTTCGAGAATGAGCAGCTAGATCATCTAAGTAAGCCTCGATAATCTTTTTGATGTCGTGGAAGGCGTAAGACATGGCCCGCTGAAAGGTAGCTCCAACATTTTTAAGACCGAAAGGCATTTTCTTGTATGCAAACGTACCCCAGGGACAAATAAAAGCGGTCTTATGTTGATCTTCTGGACGGATAGTAATTTGATTATAACTAGAGAAACCGTCCATGAAGGAGAAAATCTCGTTACCGGCACACTCGTCAATAATCTGATCGATGAACGGTGTGGGGTAATTGTCTTTAGGACACGCCTTATTCAGGTCTCTGAAATCGATGCACACTCGAATCGTTCCTTGCTTTTTATCAACGGGAACGGGGTTTGAAACCCATTCAGTCAGAGGAACTGGGAAAATGAATCCCGCCTTAAGCAGCTTTTCAACTTCAGCTTTGATAGCTGTTGCCTTCCTAGGATTAACCGGACGAAGTTTTTGCCTGACCGGCTTAGCGTTTTCATACGTCTTGATCTCATGTTGGACGATAGATGGGTCTATGCCAGGCATTTCCTCATAAGACCAAGCAAAAACATCCCTATACTCTTTGAAGAGCTCGGTATAGATTTGAACCTCTTCACGGGAGCATTCAGCTCCAATGAAGACATTCTCGACAATGTTGGGATTCCTGGAGATGTTCACCGGGATAGTAGGAGAGATCACAGCCATGTTCCCTTCAGCATAAACCTGTGCTGGTGCTAAAGGGCTCAAGACTGGGTGAACAGGTCTAGGAGACTGAGGACTTGGAAAACTTGTTTCGACTTCGCTCAAGTCAGGTAGGAAGTAAGAACGATGATGTAAATCATCCCACGGTCTATCTACACCTGTCATCGCTTCCAGGATGGCCTCTTCAGATGGAAGAGTGGTATCTAGACAATCCTGGGCAGAAGAAGAAGTAAGCGTCCAAGCCGGAGCCACATCACCATCCAACTCTTCTGGTGAAAGAGGAGCTGGATCAGACTCTACAGTGTCAACAATAGACTGATATGCAATCTCAGCTGCAGAAATCGGAAATGCCATACCACCCACTTGACCTTCCGCCAATGTGGCAGTAGGGGAAGGTAAGGTCCAAGGGTCCGAAAAATATTGAGTTTGAAAGAACTCTCTTCGAAGGGGAGCCTTGGAGGATGAAATAACATTAATAGACACCTTAGGAGGAGGAAGATCGAAAGAACCCATCAGGGAAGAATACATTCCAACTCCTAGATTCTCAACAGGCGCCTTAGTATTATCCAACTTAGGAACAGATGAGTCAGAAGGCGCATCCAGGTCTACAGGAGGACAGTCCAGTTGATCCACTGTAACGATCCTCCCTTCATGGGGGAAACATACAATTCGAAATAGTGAGGATGCAATGGCATCCATCTCATAAATCCAGTTCCTCCCCAATAGAAGGTTGTAGTCCAAGGCTGCATCCACTACCTCAACCTCTATGTTAACGGTTTTTCCCCCAACACAGATGGGAAAAGCCGGGACAATACCATGGGGTCTGTGAGAATGACCATCGAATGCAGTAAGAACAGTGCTAGATGGAACAAATTTGGGAGATCCAAGTGTCTTCCAACATGCGAGAGACATCACGCATGTAGAAGCACCCTCATCAACAACCGTTCGAAAGATATTGCACTTTCGATACGATGATTTAATATGAAATGCCATGTGATGAGGAAGTCTCTTCTTAAAGTTAGTCATATCGAAAGTAATCAGAAGAGAATTTTTCGGATCAACAGCCCCAATGGCAGTGAGCAAAGCACTGCGCTGAGCCGGACAAGACTGGAGTACCTCTAAAGCTGACATAGCACAAGGACTTTGCGCCAGATCTTCTACAATCGAGTAGTTCTGGGCAGCCCTCGCGTTTGGATTAATCGTTGACCGCTTAGAAGATGCTTTCGGCATCCGAGGCATAGACTCAACAGTTGGCTTCGTGATGTGAAGTGGCTCAGTAGCATCAGGAACTTCCTTAGCTTTCGAAGATTCCTCTCCGCCATAATCACGGGATCTCGTAGCGACATCCACGTGAGCACTCATCATAAAGATATTCGATGGAATTTCCCCTTCCTGGGTACCTCTAGAGGAAGCCCCAGGATTTTGGTTCGCGCCAACAACTAATTGCTGCCCTTGGGGAAAAGGGTTTGTTAGCATAGCCTGGGAACTAGAAGAACCCTGCTGAGATAACAGGCGCTGAGCATCCTGAATTCTAGGGCAAAGGTGCGTGAGATGGTCTCCAGCACAAAGCTTGCATGGAAACTTCACTTTCTTTTTCTCCTTTTGACCCTCACCAACACGCTCGTTGGTTTTATTTGCATTGCCCTTCCCGTTCTTGCCCTTTTTCTTGTTATTTCGTCCCTTCTTCTTCCCATCGGATTGTTGATTTCCTTTGGGATCGGAAGCTTGGACAGCATTTATGGACAAAGACTGGGAAGGTGATGAATCAGCAGGCCCAGCCTTACCAGAAGGAGCAGATTGTAAAGACAACTGCTGCAGTTGAGAAAGCAGGCTGGCTGCACTACTATTGACCGATCCGACAAGCCCGTCACCATGTGGACCAGGTTTGGGTTTCGATAAATCCAATTTGGAGCGAGGAGCATTGGGAAAATACTTATAAAGCATCCCAGACTGAGAATAGATCAATTCTAACTGCTGGGCCCTAAAGATGGCCTGCTCCTCAGAAAATACCCCAGATAGGGATACATATTTTGAAATATCTAACTGCAGAGATTTCAAAAACCACTCGAGAAGGAACTCACCTGGAATATGGGCTTTGATAAGCCTCTTCCTTCTCCTCCATTCCTGAATGTGATCAGAAATGTGAGTTGCCTCATCCTGTTTAAAATTAGCCAGGAGTTCGGTCCCAGCCTCATATCTGACAGGCAACTGAAAATGGTTCAGAAATGTGACAACCAGTTCTCCAAATGTGGCGAAACTTCCCCCAATGAGCTCTATATACCATTTGGCAGCATTTCCAGTTAGGGTGCGTTGAAATAATCTCAACCTGATCGAGTCATTGATCAAGGAGTTCGAAGAGCACCATAAGTGGAAAGTGGTGATGTGGTCTGCCGGATCCTCTCCATTCTTACCTTCAAACTTTGGAATGTCTGAAGGAAGTTTGGTCGGGACCGGAGGCCACCCCGGACTATAAGGAATCGGGTCATTAGTTAACTTCGACAAGTCTGGCAAGTTTAACGTTGCCAGAAACGGTAAGCGAGGCGGAGCCTGAGGATTCCATCCTTGATGGGATTGATTCCCAACATTCTGAAAAGAATAGCCTGGATTTGATGAGGCACCAGGCTGCCAGAAAGGACTCGTAGAAAACGGAGAAGAACCTCCTCCCCACGCCGAGTTACCAAAACCCAGACCAGTTCCCCCCGCTGAAGTATTGATTGAAGAGGAAAGCCCTTGGTAGGGGTTCCACGCATTAGACAGAGGAGAAAAAGACTGATAAGCACTCGATGAAGGGAAAGAAGCATTCCCTTGATGACCCGCGAAGAACTGATTCCCTGCCCCAGCCGTTGTAAACACAGGATTCCATCCCGTAAAAGTAGTCGAACTTTTCCCCCCAGACCAAGGGTTGAAACTCTGGGTCTGGGACGTAAAAGGAAACGACCCTAAAGAAGGATTGGAACTGGGAATATGCCCAGTCCCAAAGGGGAAACCCTGGAATGAAGCTGATCCACTAGCCATGTTAGACATGGGCGTAGATCCAGCTGCACCGGCGGAAAAGGAAAAAGAGGGATTTCCACTAATGGACATCCCTGAACAAAAGGGACCAGAATGGGAAGCATATGCTTGGGTGAATCCAGAGCCAAACATAGCAGCACTAGAAGCAATCGAAGATGAAGCAATAGTGCCCCCTGCCTCGACAGAAGCAGGGGTCTGAATGCCTGCAGCACTCACGGTAGAAGTCGCGTTCCCAGTCGTGGCCATCGAAAGATAAGAATGATATGGAAGATCCGGCGGTCTCTCAGACTCCGGTCCAATGTATTGAACAACAAATGGATAATCAGGAGGAAGAGGAGATGGACCTGTAGCAGGAGGCTCAGGTATATCTTCTATCTGAAAATCTTCTTCCTGAGGAAACAACACTCGCGAGGTGAGCGGAACGCTCCTCTCGGAACCGACACCAGAATCAGCTACGAAACCTTCAGACCTTGGTGGAGGATCTCTCTCCACAGCGTCAGACTCCACAGGGTGGTAACCACCTGCTAAATCGCTCCTACGCCTTCTCGAAGAAGGCTCTACACTCTCAGAAGATAACCCCCGGATTCTCCTCGAACGTCGAGGCGCTTGATCAGCCACTTTTATAGATTTATTAAATTAGACTCAAAAAAGTGAAAAGATAGACAAGCTAGGAGCAAAGAGCACTCACTAAAATAAAAATCCCTGAGAAACAGCAAGCAAACAGCCTCCAAGTATTTTCGCTCCGGGTGATGAGGTCCGGACACCAAAATACAGGAAAGCGAAGTATAGGGCCTTTCGAAAGCAGTCTGGGATGATTAGGGCCCAGAACAACTAGCGAAGGTATCATAAACAGGTACGCCGACCTCCTAACGACAGCCTTTGCCGGCTCAACCACCCAAGATTCGCAAGGGCACCCCCCAGAAGTACTGCTAAAAGTGATGCGACGTCTGCCTTAGGTAACACGGGTATTCCCCCCCGTAGTCACCTGTGTGGAACCTAGGAGTGGCAACTATGGACACCAATCCGTATCAGAAGCTGGGCGGAACGGTCTTGAGGTCAGATTCAGCTAATCGGAGGGGGGGTATCCCTCTTCTCAACCTTCACTTCCCCTCGCGCTTGACTCTCGGATGAGAGCTTTCCCAGTCCACCTCACGGAGTTGGATTTTGCTCAATTAATCAACTTCTATGTTTTTTTGAGCGGCCTTGGAGAGTTAACTCTCCACTCACCTATTCCAAGGCCCTACAACCTAGCTAGTTGGTGATTGACACTTAGAAAAACTTGCTAGTTGATTTTAGATTAAATCGCTTATTTTAAGGGTTGTTATATTAAGTCACAAGGATATGGAGATGAAACCAATGGTGTTTTGACGCAAAAGAAATTAATAAAAACTTAACTACATGCACATGCAGTTCTTTGTCTTTCGATGAAGAGCAATCTCTATACAGGTTCTACGAGACTAAAAATTGTATTTTTCTTTTGAAAAAGCAAACTCACACTCACAAAAACTAAGAAGCTAACTAAATGCTGAAATGCACCTAATGCAAATCACTACAAGCATGTAAATCCTAAGATGCAAAAAATCTCTTAAAACAGAGTGAAATTTCCCAAAAATCTCCTTCAGTTTTAACTCCCTTTTGATGGCCCAAAAAGCTAGTTCTCGAAAAACAAGAACTCTTAATATAAGACACCAAAAACACTTAACAACAAGAAGAAGAAATAAAATGACAACTCCTCCTCAAAATCAAGCCAAAAACTAGAGGCAAGAAACTTCACAAAAGCTCCAAAAGATATGGTCAAACGAAAATGAAAATGCAACAACAAAAACAAAAACAAGAGACAATGTTTTTTGAGTTTTTGAAATGCAAAAACAAAAAGCAAAACAAATGTTTTTTTTTGGGCTTTTTAGTTTTATAAAGCAAGAGCTCGAAAAGACCAAGCACAACTATCAAAATCCAAACCAAAATGAGACCGAATTTCAAGCACAAACTTCAACAATGCTCCCAAACCTTATAAAGCTAACTCGTAGCAAGACCAGTAAGAGCAAGAGAAGACCAAAAACTCAGCCAATCAGCCTAGACAAATAGTGCAAACTCGCTGCAAACAAAGACTCCAAAGAAGCAAGAAAAGCTCTTCGAAAGTTGCAACAAAACCTAGCCTATGGAACTCAACGAAAACCAATCAAAAACGAAGCAAAAATCGCAATGCAAAGCACAACACAAAGATAGGAGCGAGTCAGTAAGCAGAAGCTCTCTGTTCTGATAAAGTAGAACAGCCAAGAATGCTCAGAAAGCGATCTTGGAACTCAATCCAGAAGTGCCAGCGCCAGAAACAACACTTTTGCCAAAATAATAGTTTCCACTCAAACGAAAGAGAGACACTGTAGACACAGGCCTCCACAGCCAGAAAGGACCAAAAACTCAAGAATCCTAAAAATTCAAAATCTGCCTAGGTATACGCGGCTTCACAGCTGTGCAACCAGCGTGTATACGCGTCTGTTCTAAGGGAAACTCGCGTATACGCGGTTTCCTTCAGACAAAATCGCGTGTATACGCGACTGTGTGAAAAAGAAGAAGCGTATGCAAAGGTAAATAATGAAAAAAAACAAAAGAACAAGCCTGGAAAAGACACCAAGACTTCAGACTGACTGCAAGAAAACAAACTGGACTGCAAATGACAGATAAAACTGTTGGCAACCTACCAAACAGCTGAAACAACCCAACAGGAGAATCACAAGAATGTGATCCCCAGCGGAGTCGTCAGTTCTGTTTCGGGGAATTAACAACCTAGAGGTTGGTTGGGATACAACCTCCACAGAGCAGGGGCGTACTACTTAACAGAGACTCACACAACCATGCATGCTCAGAAAAACTAAATAGAGCAGAATGAGAGATCTACCCGTTGGTCCTATGTTTGAAGTAGATCCACGTGGGGTCCAAACCCCCAGCAACCGTCCTTCCTTCTTAACCTAAAATACAAGAAGAAACCAGCACAAAGGACAGGTTGTACAGCATATATCTACTCTAAATGTCAGTGAGATTCATATAAAACATTAAATAAATCATAATGAATGCTTGTATAACAAATATTCTCATACATAAAAGAATACACTAACACATTTATTTCGAGAACAACATGATACTTCTGTATTATAAATAGCACGTACAAAAGTAATCAAGTTCTCTCTCCCTTAGGCCATACACATGAGGGATTTTTATAGTCCCTCCAAGTAGTTTCAGCAGTTGGAAACAGTTGGCCACGGGCTGGGGTGGTTGAACTACCTGAGTAACCATCGACCCAACGCGAAATTAGGGATTTTTTATATATTTTTTAATCATTTTAATGGCATACGCGGAAAAGTCTAGCTGTACTCGCGTATACACGCGGAAAAATACGGGCATAGTCGCGTATGGGGGATTTTACACTGTTTTTAAGTGAATTTGTCCAAGTCTGTACGAATGGGTGCCCAAAAGCCATGAAGCAATCATGAATCATGTCAAAGTGAGAAATGATGCTATAACACCTCCAACGTTGCAAATCAAGCTGACCCAAATCCTCACATATGTGATGAGTTGGAATCCATCAACATATGGTATTCAAGCAATCATATGGTCCACCTCATGGAAAAACACATGGCTGAACATGGTGACCATATCATCTCTCATACTCCTCTTGGAGCATGTGCTGCAAAAAGAATGGAGGTTTTCTCTCCCAAAGGGCACATCCACCCAATGAGTCTCTCCCTCCTCAAGACACATATGGGGCTGCTGCTGATATATGGCTGAAATAAATGGCCTCCATAAGAGACCCAAGCCACCCCATCAATCATACCATCCATGAAATGCCTCCTCCAAAATTTCAAACTCTACAAATAACTCCTCCCACATGAAGGGAAGAGATGAAGCTTGGCAATCATGGGCTTCCCATTGCTCTTCCTAAAACATACAACATGCAAAGTAGGGAGAATCATACTCCCAATGGGCATCTTCAATTTATTTCCCTCCTTCAAAACAATGCTTCCTCTTAACAGCGTTCCACCAGCAACATATGGAAGCATAAACTTATGAGAGCAAGGAGGTGAAATATAGTTCCATGCATGGAACCAGCACAGGGCATCATTGGCCTGCCTCAAAATAGACAATAACAAGTGTCTTTTCAGCCACTTTTTTTCTGCCACATTCATCCTGCAAGATGTGATCATGAAAAAAAAATTTGGTGCCAAAGGTGCACACCAAAACTATGTGGCTTTCCCATACAAACCACCCATAAGATGACCATCTTTCTGTCTGCAATAGACCATAAGTATAGTTGAACATAATGTAAAAGAAGGAAGGATCCTCCTTGATATACCATGCTGATCATAAGAATAAGAGAGTGCCAAACATAGAGAAAATGATTACCTCCCTCATCATGCACTTTGGTCTTTGAGCTGAAAATTGCTCTAATGAAAAGTCCCCCTTACTGCAACATAGTAGGGATGTGGTTGTGCCAACCATCTCATCATCTCTTGGGCTATGCATCTAGCCAAATGCTGATATAAATCCATTAGAAATATCTCCCAAGTGGACTCCTCCATCAATGAAGAATATGCATGAAAATGCATGAAAGAAGAACCCATAAACATTGCATGTAGATCCCTCTTCTTATGCTTGTGAAACCAAGCCAAGAAAATAAAAATGTAGTGAGGAATGATTCCCTCCATTACTCCTTCATGCTCATCACCTACATGCCTCCAAAATACATCACTTGTGAAGTGGCTTGGAAGACACTCCAACAAGTAACTCAAGCTCTCAAGTGACAGTGCTGCTGGCCTTGGATTAGGGCCACTGTCATCTCAAAGCTTCCCTCTTTGACATGAATCTTGCCAAAGACTCCTCCCATCATGACGTTGCAAATTTAGAGCTCCTCCCATGAAGAAGGTGCTACTTGGCATCCAATATCAAAGAGCAATCCTCTTGCTCCCGCAACACCCAAACAAAATCTGAGCAACAAGAGTACTACTGCTCCTCCCTTATACTTCCACCATACCCAATCTAAAATTCGAACATAATGAATGGTAAGAGAAATGCAATCCCATCATGATGCACCCATACTCTCCTCTTTGTCCATCAAGAGCAACAATTGTAGAATGATCCTGGGAGCTGTGGGTTATGGATCCTCCACATTTCCGCTGGGCACACTCCATCCATAAGGCTCCGCTCTTTGGTGTAAGTATCCTGCCACTTGGTACCTCCTTCACAAGAGTTACCATTGCGCCAAAACATTTTTCTCCTTTTGCATTTCATGGGACATTGAAATGAAATCTCCTTCATGACAAAATTTCAAAACCCCATCCTCACATGTGATGCATGGCTCATCAATAGTGCATGAGGATGATGAGGGTTTCTTTCCTCCAAAATGGCACAGCACAATAAAGTACCCTCCTCAAGACAAACAGCATGCAATAAAATACTATCCTCCATGATAGATGAAAACTCATGCATACCTTGGAGAGATTCAAAAGAATCTTGCTGCAAGAGTCTCCTCCTCAAGTGTGCTGGTTGCCTCAATAGCTGAAGGTGGAGGCTGCTCCTCCATGAATGTAACAGCGCTGGCACATGCCTATGGTGGTGAGGGCTCCTCCCTCCTTTGGCCAAATCTTCTGATCAAGATCTGAGAAAAATCAGCAAGAGTAGAAACCCTTGCATTCCTCCCATGGCTGAACCACCCAGTTCTTTCCTCTTTCTGCTGAACAAGTGTGAAAAAGATAGAGCCTCTTGGAAGACTCTAGGGTTTGTTCCATATTCAGTATATACTCACTTATAATTCAAATTCCAAGTGTTCTCCATGCTTCTGCTCTGCTCCTCTGTGAGAATAGGAAGTGCAGGGTCCTTCCACTTCTCCTTCTTCTATTTCCTCAACCTCCTTGGAGAGGTTGTTGCTGGACCCAAAACTGATGAGATTGATCTCATCTTCTGCATCATCTCTGACCTCTTCTTCTCTGAAATTTGAAATTCACAGGCTGAGCCAAGTTCAAAGCTCTGATACCACTGTAATGTCCCTTTTTTAGGAACTTGCTGCTCAATTGGGAACATCTTAGATGTTCCTATTGTTTTCCACCTCCAGGAGTATTAACAATCAACACTAAACTATTTCAAAGATTGACTGCAAGGGCATTTACTGGATATTTCACCTTCACAAGGAAGGATGAGATTCAGAGGCTACCTGGCCCACTAACAGACTCTTCCAATAGAACTTGTCGAAGGCTAATAATTCCCTTCAAGGAATTTCTGCACCAACTGCCCATGAGGACATTGTATAAGGAAGCCAATGTGAGAATAAGGCAATCCAATGCTAGGATGCCTTAGAATATGTCTGGTACAAACTCCCTGCAGAATATAAGCTGAAAGAAATAAGCTTAAGCAGGTTATTCAGATCTCCCATCAACAAGTACATTGAAATAATGCTCAATGAGAAACCCTTCAGCAGTGTTAAACCTCCAACATGTAACAGTAGTGAAATAATGACTCATATAATATGAGAAAAGAAAAAATCTGATCCATAATTTGTAGCAGAAAATATTATACAAAATCCTTGAGGAAAATACCTCTCAAGGTGAGTGCAATTCAACCTCAAAGGACAATGTACAAGCAATGAAGGAAATACACTGCTACATAACCCAGCTACTCTATTACTACACAATCCATAGGGGAAAATGACTGAAAAATGATATATATGGAATGATATGACATTACATGCTCAAATAAATATGGGAGAGCAAGATCTCAACCCCAGAAAAAATTATTACCTCAATCCTCCAAGGGATTGGCTAAAATACATCAAATAAATAAATGTTAGAGTTGCAGTGTAACTGCTGCAACTCAATAATAATAAAAAATAGGAGAAGGGAGTAGATGCTGCAATAAACAATGATACCTCCTCCAATGATCGCCAAAATGAAGGGGTTGATCCCTCACTGAAGATTGCACTCACTAGTGCATAAAATGAGCTCCACCTACAAACCCTCTCTGAGAATAACGCTGTAAGAAGAAGGGACTGTGCTGGGCATGAGAGAAATACATATGGGCTGATGCCAAATCTGCAATAGAAGCTCCGGGATCTCCTTTTCTGATCTCCTAGAGAGAGAGATGGCCTCTCCTCTACAGAACAATTCCGGAAGTGAGATGATGGAAGTCCCTCACTGCAACACCAGGAACTCCAGCGTTCTCTTGCTGCAAGAATAATGCAGTAGTTGTAGATGAATGCCTTGGCTTCATGCCATGATGTGAGGAAGATGAAGAACAATCTCTCCATGGCCTCCCATGGGAGAGAAGTGCATTCCTAAACAGTAATCCCTCTTATGCTAAACAACAACAAGTTGAAGAGAGCTTCAACTTCGAATTCTATTCTCCAAAACTGATCTCCACAATGCTCTCCTTCATATTTTATGCAATGTGTGCATGGACCCCACTCACATTAGGGTTTCTCTCATTTGAAATTTCCCTCCACTCCAACTACGCAATCTTCTTGTGCAAGCTTCCCCTCTTAGGGTACGTTGTTGACTTTGGTCAACCATGATCTAACTCACTTGCTTTTGGCCCTTTTCACACTTGGGGATGCTATCTTAAGCCACTTAAGTGACTTTTGCACCTTAGGAGTGTTTATTAAGTTGATACAATGGGTTCTGTCACCCATTTTATTCCTTTCATTAAAATAAAAGCAAGATTAATGTCCCAAATACTTTATTGCAAAATTTGGGACATTACACTCATCTATTACACTGGTTTTCCAGCATTGGGTTTTTCCGGGGACAATTGTCCAAAAATATCTATGCCATTCATGTGCTAGTATTTTCCTTATTGTTTTTCTCAGTAATTATATGGTGAAGTCTGCATTTGAATTTATTTCTATATTTGCTGAATATATTTCTACAAATAACTTATTTATGAATAATAAGTAGAAGAAATAACATCACATAATGTAGTAGGATTTCAAGTTGAAGTGTTCACATATTTACCCACTGTGATTGCTCATAAATACAAACCTTCTTCCAAGAAGATAGTGTTTCCACATATTCAATGCATGGATGATCACTGCCAACTCAAGATCGTGTGTCAGATAATTCCACTCATGCTCATTCATTTTTTGTGACTCATAGGACACTACCTATCCTTCCTGCATAAGGACTCCACCAAGTCCTCTCTTGCAAGCATATGTACATACCACAAACTCTTTGTCCAGATTTTCAATCTTTAACACTGGAGCATTTGTCAATAACTTCTTCAATTGCTCGAAACATGTTGCACATTCCTGTGTCCATTCAAATTTATTACCTTTCCTTTGCAATGAAGTAATAGGATAAGCAATCTGTGAGAAGTTCTTGATGAACCTCCTGTAGTAACCTATTAATCCCATAAATTATCATACCTCATCCACATTCCTAAGATCTTCCCAATCCATTATATCCCTTATCTTTTTTGGATCCACTGTTATTCCTTCCTTGGAAACAACATGTCCCAAGTAATGTACCTTTGTATGAAAGAAACTGCATTTGCTAATCTTGGCATAAAACTGATGCTCTCTTAGCAATATTAATATTACTACTAAGTGTTTGACATGATATTCTTCATTCTTAGAATATATCAATATGTCATCAATTAATACAATAACAAACTTTTCCAGATAAGGATGCAAAACACTATTCATCAAGCACATAAAGGTAGTTGGAGCATTAGTCAAACCAAATGGAACTACAACAAACTCATAATTCCCATACCTAGTTCGGAAAGTTCTCTTGTAAATGTCCTCTTATTTGATGCATAACTAATGATATCCTGATCTCAATTCAATATTTTAGAACACTGATGCTCCCTTCAACTGATCAAATAAGTCATCAATCCTCGACAACGGATATTTTTTCTTGATGGTTACCTTGTTCAACTGCATGTAATCAATGCATAGCCTGAGATTACCATCCTTCTTCTTTACAAAAAAAATTGGTGCACCCCAAGGTGATACACTTTGCCTAATGTATCCCTTGTCAAACATTTCCTTCAACTGCAATTTCAACTCCATTAACTCTGGAGCCCTCATCCTCTATGGTGCCTTTGATGTTGGTTTGCTCCTAGTACCTATTGGCCCTCGTTTTTTATCAAATTTTGCTTATTAAAATCCACCTAATTTCCATCATTTTCCACTTTATACCATCCACATATGACCTATTTTGACCTTATTATGCATATTCAGGCAAATAAATTATTTTTTTCAATTTTTAGATATTTTTGTAAAATTTGAGTTTTAAGAGTATTTTTGGACAGAACTAGAAATTCCCGTAATAGCTTCATGGAATTCATATATGCAGGACACCTGGGCGTGATTTGAGCATTGATTTAGAAATATTTGGAACCACGACTAACAAAACACCTATTGGTTTTGTCAAACTAAGCTAAAACATGCTCAAACATTGTTGGTCAAACATGACCTATTTTTCAGGAATCCATAGAAAATAGGGCAGAAATAGTAGATTTTGGGATTTTTCATGATTTTATGTAACTGAATGGATAATTTTGACCTATATGGATGGGATTAGGATGGATAAGGTTGTTAGGGACATTATAGCTTAGTTTGTTTTTCATTTGTCTATTTAAACCAAGCTTGTGAATTATTCAAGCATGGAGAATTTGTATGATTTCGAAATTTTTGAATATTGTGAGTTAATTGGAGAAACCAATTCTATATTCTTTTTTTTGTTCAATGTGTGGATGACTGACTGAGTTTCAGTAGTTGATAAGTTCTTCAAGTGTGCAAGGCAAGGGTGGAGGGCCCCCACACCAAGCTAAGTACACTTTTTGGTTAAATTAGCTTAATTTTCATAAATAGTTTTGCTTCAGATTTGTTCAGATAATCAAATGAATGATGATTTATTATAACTGATTATGAATCTTGGTTTACTTCTAGTCTACATATGAAGGGACAAACCAATTTTTAAGTTAAACTCTCCTTCTATCTGATTCAAGAACAATCACTAGAATTCAACTATCTTTTCCTTGTTGAGTTATTTACTTATGCTTATGAATATTGGTTTAATTTGCATATGAAGGGACACACTAGTGTTTAATTTAAACTATCCTTCTATCTAATATAAGAACTATAAACTAAAATTCATTTTCTTTTCCTTGTTTAAAGTTATTTCCTGAATTTCCATTTTTATAAACAATGGTAACAATGATGAATGAATTTGTGAAGAAGGACAACATGGACCTCCTCAGTTAGGAGCTTCTTCTATTAATATTTATGCATCATAAGTTATTTTCATTAGTTAATTGATTTCTATTCATAAAAGTAGTATTGTAGGGAAGGTCAAACAGGATCTCCTAAGTTAGGAGCCTCTTCCCTCATATATTACATATTGAATCAGAAATTACTTAGCTAAATTTTATATTTGTAATATGAATTTCTTCTATAATTGAATACATTTTAAATCCATATATTTTGGACATTATTCCAAGTTTACAAACCTAGATTGATAATTAAATACTTGTGTTAGTTTACTCAGTAAATTGACCCAACATTTTTGTCGTCATTTTGAGGAAGCGTACTTCAATATAGTAAATTAGGAAGATTGTTTAGAAAATAAATATAAAAACAAAAAAAAATACTTTTCTTTATGGTTATTCATGCTTAAACATAGAAATTAGAAAGGCATATCCCCAAAACAAAACCCCCAACAAACAAACAAACAAAAAACAAAAAAAACTAGATAACTACAAAATCCATTTGCAAAACAAATATCTATGAAACATGATGTTAAGGAAGTCAATTAGGGAAGGAGGGTATGCCACCACAAGGATCTTATTAAATCCTTGTCCATAATTTAGAATGATCACTAGGGATGAATCTTCATTTCAGAAGTTATAAGAGGAACAAAGCATCCATGAAGAGGATCCACAAGAAGAAAACTTAGAATCTTCTTCTAGTTATCTTTGTAAGGAGGTGAATGAGTCATGGATCACATGCAATGAAGATCAAACATTAGAACCCAAAATCGAAGAATTTCTATCATGTATATCACAAGATCCCTTGTGCATTCAATATTTTGAAAAAGTGCCACAAGAAGAAATTTGTGATATGACAACTAAAGAGAGCCAAGCAAACATAGATCATCTTAAAACTTGGTTTCAACTAGTCATTAGGCCACAACACCACTCCATTTTTCAATATTCCTTAGCATCACATCTTTATAATCAAATAATTTTTCATGTCCAAGCATTCATTAAAATATATTTTTCAAACTTGGATGTGAGTTTACTTATGATCTTGCTACGCAAATGGATGCATTGGAAAATCTCTTATACTTCAGAGAATGACTTATTTTTATACAATAGAGTAGGATAGAATAGAATAAAATAAATAGATAGGTAAAATGAGTTCACAATAAGACTTTTGGTTTAAAATATCATGAATAAATATTTACATCATTGTTCAATACTCATTTGAAAGGATTTCATGATAAAATGCAGTAAGGACAATCCTCTTTTGGGCAACCATATGGGATCATTTAAGAAAAAAAAAACATGATTTTAAACAATATATCTCTTGAAATCTAGATTTTAAATCCATTTTGAAAATTTAAATTTGGATCAAAAATAAAAAAATATGATCAAAATAAAAACTAGGTCTCAAGTGAAATTGTTTCTGAATCATTTTGAATCAACTCAATCCAACATCATATGAAAAATTTATGCTCAAAATACTAACTACTTGTTGAAAAATCTGCATGGTGACAATTCTAGGTCTTCATTGTTCATTTGCATATTTCACATAATAAATCATATTCTTTTCAAAACTTGTTTCCAAAGGATATATATATTTAAGTATAATTTATGACACAATTTGAATCATCTCATTTGAAGGCCAGGTGAAAACTTTATTCCACATTTAGCACTAGAAAATTTGGCGGAAATTCTGACGGCCAATTCCTCGCTATTCCAACACATAGTCGTCGCAAGAGCGACAGTTCGAGGGTAGGAAAAACGTGGTTTATCATACCGTCACAGTTCCGACGCAATTAAAAAGTGTCACACTATCGACACTTTTCCGTCGCTTCCAAACAAGCGTCACTCTTCCGACGTTTCCCAATCCGTCGCACTTCTGACCTTTGTAAACTGTTGCACTTCCGACGAAATGTGGTCCGATGTTTTGAACGTCGCTCTTCCAACGTCTGTAAACTGTCAAAATTACGACGAAATGTGGTCTGATGTTTTGAACGTCGCTCTTCCGACGTTTTTATACTGTCACTCTTCCGACGTTTCTAATTTGTCGCAATTCTGACGCTTACAAGGCGTCGGTATAGCGACGACAGGTTAAATTTAAAAAAAAAAAAATGAAACTTTAAAAGAGGAAAAACATTGTTTTGAATATATTATATGAAGTAAAACAATCCATGAAGTCATTACATTTTCACATCTGAAGATTGGAACCCAAATATCCATCCAGAAAAGTGGAATTCCCACCCCAGACAATGATAGAAAAATACCCCATGTCACATACAAGGACATGATATAAAACCCAGTAATAGTCCACATGGAGATTATCGACAATCTGAGAAAGCATCCAAATATGCCCGAGGCATCTATAAGAAAGTGAAATAGCAGTATGTATAATATTAAAGCAACAGATAGAGTATCGACGTCCATTGTTCCAAATACAAATTAAAGTACCCAAAATCCTTGAACAGAGAAAAATGTTAATCATGTGAGGAGTGTGATATGTCCAAAATATAAAAAGACCATGAGACCATATCAATAAACCAGCAACATAGACCAGCATAGCTAGTTTTGAAGGCAGAGTGATAAACATTAATCATTTTTTTTCACAAGATAAAAAATGTTGTTTTGAATATATTATATGAAGTAAAACAGTCCATGAAGTCATTACATTTTCACATCTGAAGATTGGAACCCAAATATCCATCCAGAAAAGTGGAAGTCCCACCCCAGACAGTGATAGAAAAATACCCCATGTTACATACAGGGACTTGATATAAAACCCAGTAACGATCCACATGGATATTATCGACAAATCTGAGAAAGCATCCAAATATTCCCAAGGCATCTATAAGAAATTGAAATAGCAGTATGTAGAATAGTAAAACAAGAGATAGAGTACCGACGTCCATTGTTCCAAATACAAATTAAAGTACCCAAAATCCTTGAACAGAGAAAAACGCTAATCATGTGAGGAGTGTGATATGTCCCAAATATAAAAAGACCATGAGACCATATCAATACACCAGCAACATAGACCAGCATCACTAGTTTTGAAGGCAGAGTGATAAAAATTAATCATTTTTTTTTCACAAGAGAAAAAACGTTGTTTTGAATATATTATATGAAGTAAAACAGTCCATGAAGTCATTACATTTTCACATATGAAGATTGGAACCCAAATATCCATCCAAAAATGTGGAAGTCCCACCCCAGACAGTGATAGAAAAATACCCCATGTCACATACAGGGACTTGATATAAAACCCAGTAACGGTACACATGGAGATTATCAAAAATCTGAGAAAGCATCCAAATATGCCCGAGGCATCTATAAGAAAGTGAAATAGCAGTATGTAGAATAGTAAAGAAACAGATAGAGTACCGACGTCCATTGTTCCAAATACAAATTAAAGTACCCAAAATCCTTAAACTAGTAAAACAGGAGCAATTAAGAATTCATTGTTTATAACTAGTTTAGAAGAAAACATTTAGAATAACAATGATTAAAACCAAATTACACTTAAGTACCTTCTGATTTACTCCTTTTCATTAATTATTCAGAAATGAAACACAGTGATATAATAAACAGATATAAAAACTTAAAACACGGGATAGAAATGACTTATTGATCCGTAGTTTGACATATGAATCCTGTAAAAAGTCTCTAGCATCAATTCATCATCCAGCAAGCCACAAAGAAATTTCTCCAACAACACTTTATTCTGAAAAAGTCAATGTTACTGCAAAGTATATGAATCCACACTTACTACTCCAATTGATGGAGTATTTATACAAAAAATCATACAAAATATCTCATAACAAATTGAGATATTATCTAGGATAACTAATAAGTATTTTACAACAATATAGAGACAGATGGTCTCGTAGATAAGAAAAATGATAACTGATGTTGTGTTGTTTCCTTCTTTTAAGAATGTGTTGGAGGCAGCCCTATATCTTGTCTTGTTGCTGTCCTCTTCAGTAATTCTATGTTGATTATTTCGTTTCACTAATACTCTTTAACTACTCTGATACTCTTTGACCTTTGTTCATCCTTTTATCCTTTTTATCATGATATACTGTGGTAAATAGGCAAAAATTTATGTAAGAATATTTTTTTACAAAATTTCCATCATTTCTTCCCACCATTGAACTTCTAGCACTCTGGTCCTTTGCAAATTTCTTAGTGTTTCATCAGCCTCAGTATATCTGAAGAAATTAGGTTGGTTTGGGAACAAATGATTTACTTCATGCTCAAGATAAAATAAATTCTCCAATCTATCATGAAGGTTTTTCCCTGTAGGCAATTCTACTGTTGATGAACTAGTTGAAGAACCAGCGTGATTATCAGCATATTTGTCCAATTTTTCAACATAACTATCAAGGTCCATTAGCTTATCTTCTGCAACTATAGGACTGGGCAATCCTCTATTTAACAAAATATTCAATCTTTCTCTGAAGGCAATGATTTCTTCTTGCATATCTGAACACCTTCGTTCTAAATTCTGTACCAGAGTTCTTTTAGTAAAAACTCTCTTTATTTCCAGAATTGTTCCGGTCCTGTCCTAAATACCAATTTCTGCAAGTTGATTCTTAGTCTGAGTATTCAAAAAATGTATAAGTCTATTGGCCTCTTCTGGCATATTTCCCAACTCTTGTCTTGATCTCTCAATCTCATCCAGAGCCAATTTAACTAAGTTATTATGTTCATCCATTATTTGAATTGAGAACCAAACATCCTTTATTGATTGAATGATATTATCCTAAAGAATTTCATTTATTTATTTTAAAGGTTTCTCCAATGTGAGATCCTTTTCCAATGCTTTGACTGTTTTTTCTAATTTGTTCACTTCTCTTGTTTTATCAGCAACACTCATTTTTGAAAGATTATATTTATGTTCTAGAGTGGCCAATTGTTCCTTTTTTTTGTGAAGCTCTATGGCCTGAATGTTCATATCTTCCATTGACTTTTTTAATTCATCAGTGTTCAAATTTGCAGTGTTGCTCTGTGACAATTATGCTGGCTAACCTGTTGTTGTTGTACCTGTCACTACTCCTGCTGTAGATACTAGAATATTTGCCTGTTTATCTTTTAATGCATTCTCAAGCTCTTTTTCAGTTGCAGTAAGTTGCTCATTCAATTTTAAGAGAAAATCCATTAGTTCTTCCTCAGAATTTTGTTTGATGATTTCTGTAGTCTGTGAATGTCTTGAGGCCAGTAACTTTAATTGTTTTCTCAGAGCTGCAATATCATCATCTTTTCTCTTGATTAAAGCTTCAATACCTTTCACATCTTTAGGATTATGACCCAAACCAATGATTATTTCCTCTAAAGTTTTGATTCTATTATCCTTAGCCTGGGAGGAGGCTTTTTCAAGTTGCAACTATGTATTAGTATTATCCAAAGAATTCTACAACTTATGGGTCATCATTGATTTATCCGTCAGAGTAGAATAAATCATCTCACCTGTTTGCTTGTGTAGCTCAATTTGATCTAAAGGATGGATATCCTTTGCTAAGACTTCAAAATTAGTCCTAACGTAATCTGCAGCTGTTTGAGGTTGTTGCACCTTGGGCTTCAAATGGCTCATTAACATCTTATGTTGTTGGATGTCATAAGTTGACATCAATCTTTCTTGATTTTTTGGAGCCATCTTCAAATATTGGTTGTAAACTTGAACTCTAAGTGGATCGTTCCTGGCCTTTATATTGATGAATGTTCTTTTGATGTCCCAGGAAGTTTTTACTGGAGGTTTGAAAGAAGATATTTCTGCACTTTGTTGCCTCTGTATTTCCTGTTTTTAAAAATTAGCGGATGTCCCACTACCTGTACCTGTTTGCTGACTGTCTTCTCTTCCCTAGCTGTCAGGGATTTCCTGAAATGATTCATCTTCTGGAAGGGGAGTTAATTTCTGCCTTTTAACATCTTGCTGTTCAGAAGAGCCACCAATAGGAGTAGTTTTTTTAGCCTCTCTCTTTTTTCCCTTATCTAAATTCAGAGGAGTTTGTAAAATAGAAATTTCTGGCTCACTGATCTGAGTAGGAGGAATTTGTCCTTGACCTTGTTCTTTAGAAGTCTTTGGTTGCTCTATCATTATGAATTTTTCAATTATTTGTATATCAGGCTCCTTTTCTTTTCCTTTAGATTCTACTGCTACTGTACTAATCTCCTACAAATTTTGTTGTAAAGTCTTGGCTGAAGAAGATCCCTGCACCTGTCCAAAAGATTCTAGGTCAAGTATCTTTTCAAGATCTTTCATTACATTTTCAACATTGACTTGCTCACTATATTTTTCAACCAATGTCCCTTCTGTCCATTCATCCATATTAGCATATTGTTCTATTTCTGGGATTCTTTGATGGATGTATGGTGACAGTTTATTTTTCATTCTTCTATCACAGATAAAGTTGTTTGGATCATAAGGCACCCAATAGAAACTCTTTTGTAGTCTGAGATAGTCTTCTAAAATCCTTTCGGCTTCCTTTCCAGCTTCCCTAGAGTTACAAATGAAGGGACCTAATTGGCTCTTGATCCCGAGTTGAGCCTTTTTCTTTGCATTGCAAAAATGAATTATATCTGAATTATTCATCTGCCTGAAATATTCTAATGCAAAGAGTCTCATTGGGACATACTTGGGCAGTTTGAATGGGCATAATTCACATCCATATATCCCGATCTCTGTGTAGTTTTGATATAGGTACCAGTCACCTATCTTGTAATGCTTTGAGAGCTGAAGGATTTTCTTGATTTCATTGTTAATTCTAGGAGGAGAGACTCCTGTCAACAAGGTAGTTGCAGGATGAAAAAAAAGGTCAACAAACTCATTATAGGAATAAGGAGAATCAGAGGAATTGTGAGTAATGGCAGACCAAAAGATGACTGACCTAGGATTCCCTTTGGCATCAAGTTTCTTAACATAAAAAGGGAAATTTTCTAACTGAAAGTAAATCATGAGATGATATATGACAAAAGAATACTTAAATACTCTCTCATTCTCAAATCTCATGAACTGATCATGGATTTTGTCAGCAATATAAGATGCAAAATCATACTTGACAACAGGAGGCTGTCCAGGGGTAAAAATGGATAACAATACTAGGGTTAACTGATCAACATACTCACTAGTATTGAAGCCCATTATGGAAGATATCATGTTTAAAATAAGTCTACCCTAATTAGTAAAGAAAGTATAACCATAAGGGGGAGGGTTTTTAGGCTGATGCTCTGGTAACATGAAGGTTTGGCATAGGCGGTTTATCTCTTCATGGGATAACTTTGTAGATTTCTCAAGTAATTTAGCCATGGACAGGGGAGTGAGAGCTTGACCAGGTTGGAATTGTAGCATTTCATTTATGGACTGAGCAGTTATTGGGAAAAGGACATTTTGACTTGGGGATAAAATTGCTCGTTGGTTGGGATCATAATTTGCGTAGCAATAATGGATTAACTCAGGAAAAATATGGACTGAGGGGAGAAGGTACATAGGAAGATTTGATTCCCAAAGTCCAAAGATGTTAGAACCATTCAAATAATTGTCTATGTAGCAGCAAAATATTTGAAGAGGATTCTCACTGAGAAGCAAGTCCTTAATTTGAAAATCCATATCGGCTAAAGGCAAATAATCCAAGTCCTTGTGAGGGGCATTGATGGGCACGACATTCAGAGCTACATGAACTTCCATTTCTGGTTCTTGTGGATTCAGAAATGGAATTTCGGGGTTTTGTGGAAAAGGGGCACAATTACCAGTTTTGGGAATATAATTGCAGTTCTGGGAACGAAAAAGACCAAACTGAACTTCTTTTCAGACCTTAGTGCAGAATTAAAACTAAAACCAGGATTTTTTACAGAGTTTAGCGGGGAATTGGAATAAATACCTATTTACGGGAAATGAAACGTGTTTAAACAGGCGCTGGTTATGACAAAAGAACCCTAAAATACTTGGCTTCAATTCTCTTCAGCAAGGTAACGGTCAGCAAGCGTTAGCGGTTGGTTTTTGAATTTTGTTGAATGGAAGACTGGCTAGCGCACAGAACAATGAAAATGACGCAGACGCAATTTTTTTTATTTACAAAGTCAAAAGGGTGGCAGGTTTTGATTGATGACGTCAACATGTACGATGGTTTCGTCACAGAGGGATAGGAGCAGATCTTTGTTTGGACCGCTCGCACAGTGGAAATCCAGACCCGAAAAAGATTAGGGCGAATTTGATAAGAAATTCGCGTCACAAAATTGGCCGACGTCAGCAGGCTATTTTGGAATGCGAATTTGGTTTTAATTATGGTTTATTGTCGTTTGAAGTCCGGCGGGCTCGACTTAAGAACAATTTTGTTTGATCCCATCTTATCAAATTTGTGTTGGTTTTCTTTCATAATACACATATTCATAATAAATCATGGGAATACCACACTAGTAAACATGTGGAAAAGTTATATAAATTATTGAGAACAATCATTTTTATGTAAAAATATCTAAATGTGCTTTTGGGAAATAAGAATTTGAGTATTTGGTTCATATTGTTTTAAAGGAAGGAGTGAAGTTGGAGCCTCAAAAGATGCAAGCTATTACAAAATGACCTATTCCTAAGAAAATCAAGGTTCTTAGAAGATTTTTTAAACTTACATGATATTATTGATAATTTGTTAAGAATTATGCATGCATTTCAAGTCCACTCACATATCTCTTGAAGAAAATATCATTTATATGGAATGATGAGGCTACTTTGGCATTCTCTCTTTTAATGGATGCCATGTCTTCTACCCCAACATCGGTTGCACCTAATTTTGGTAAAACATTAATAGTAGAGCGTGAGGCACTAGGACAAGGAATTTACATAACATTAACACAATAAGGGATATCATTGGCTTTTAAAAGCAAGGAATTCAAAGAAAATATTTGGTGAAATCTACGTATGAAAAATAAATGGAAGCAATATTACATGCAATAAAAAATGGGGATAGTATATCATTGGGAGGTACTTTCAAGTCAAGATATACCATGATAGCATAAAGTATTTTTTGAAGCTATGATTTTCATTAGAAGATTAACAAAAATGAGGAGAAAAAATGCAAAGTTTTAATTTTGAGATAATATACAAAAAGGGTAAGGAAAATTTAGTACATGATGCTCTTTCTAAAATAGAAGAGGCCTCAAATTTATATCCAATTACATTTCTATTCCTAGGTGGCTAGAAGAAGCTTTCCATAATGGAAAAATGACAATAGTACTAAACAAAAACTAAAATTTATAAAGGATGGGATGAACTCTATGGAGCATCGGGAGTGAAAGAGAGATATACTTTGGTGCAAATGTAGAATATTTTTATGCACGCAAGCATATTTGAATAAAAAAAATTTTAAGGGAGTCCCATGTCTCTCTGATGGTAGGATGCAGGGTTCCTTAAAACATCTCAAAGGATCAAAAAATATATTTTTGGAAGGAATGAAGAAAGATATTCAAAATTTTGTAAGAGAAGGTTAGGTTTGCATAATAAATAAAAGAGAGATAGTAAAATCTCTAAGGTTACTTCAACCATTCCACATACATATTCAAAGACTAGAATATATATCAATAGACTTTATTACAGGGTTACTGAAATATAAAGGTAAGTATTACATTTTTGTGGTCATTTATATAGACAAATTTTGTAGATTTTTTTTGTAGAGCTCAAAGTACATAAACAACAAACCAAGTGGCAGAAGTGTCCGTGAAAGAAATTCATAGTCTTCATGGTTTTCCTAAAGTAATAGTAACAAGAAAATTTTGGAAATAATTATTTAATATGAGTGGAGAAACACTTGCTGCCATGAGTTCTACATATCAAACACAATCAAATGGTCAAATAAAAATAGTTAACAAATGTTTTTAAGGTTATCTACAATGTTACTCTTTAGAAAATCAATCTTAATGGATGAACTGGGTTCCTCAAGGAAGAATGGTAATATGATACTATCATACTACCTATCACATATCTACTAAAATTTCCCCATTTAAGGCCCTTTATGGATATCCAACTCCTAGTATCTCATACTTTTTGCAAGATAATTCCAAAGTATAGGAAACAGAGTCACATATGGAAAATACTAAAGAAACTTTGAAAATTATTATGGAAAACCTTCAAATGACATGAAACATGATAAAACAACAAGGGGAACAACATTGAAATGAAAGATAATTTGAGGAGGGTAATTGGGTATTTTTTAGATTATAGCATTATAAGCAATCTTCATACAAGAAAAAGAAGAATAAAGAATTAGCTCAAAAATGCAATGTGGAAAAAGTCGAAGTCGGGATTAAATCGGCAAGGGTCCAAAAGTTGAAATACTCGATAAAGTCGGGAGTTTTTTTAAAAATTCGGCAAAAAGTCGGCAAAACTAAAAAAATACAAAAATATTCATTTTTGGAAAAAATCCTGATTTTTTCAAAAAAAAATAAAAAATTATTAAAGAAACTACCTCACTCAAGATTTTTTCGAAAAAGTCGGCAAAAATTCAAGACTTCGAGGATAAAATCGTGACTTTTTCAGGGATGAAAAAGTCGGCAAAAAGTCGGCCAATAAAGTTGACTCCGGGAAAAATTCGGGATTTTTTCAAAAAGTCGGGACTTTTTGCCGACTTTTTCCACACTGAAACTATTATGGCCCTAAATAATTATTCATAGGATTGCACAAGTGGTATAGAAGTTATATTTTCCTTCTTCTTGCATTCATAAGGTTTTTCATGTATCTTTCCTAAAAAAGGTTTTGGGAAAAAATATGCCAATGTAAATAGAACTTCCAAAATTAGATGAAGAATGAAAGTTGATTCTTGAACCACAAAAAGTTATAGATAAACATTTTGTATCTCTTTGACATATAACCATTATGAAGTACCTAATCAAGTGGAAGAATATTCCTCTAGAAGAAGGTACATGGTAAAATGATCAATTCGTGATGAAATGCCCATGACTAAAGGGTTCGTTTGAAGTTTTGACAAAGGTTTTATTATATGTTTTATATAACTTGCGGCAGAATAGTTTTATTGTTTGTTAAGGTCCCACAAAGTGATCAAATTTTAAGGGCAGGTCTGAATTTCAATTAGAAGGGCATATATCTATGTCACCCTTCCATAATGAAAAGCTTTAAAAAAAAAAAATTCAATTGACCACAACAAATTATTTTTACATTTCATTTTCAGAAAGACAAAACCATCAATCTTTATATTAATAAAATACTATTACATATACAACAATGAATAAGGCTCCATCTTTCATTGCTTAAATATCTCATTGGCAATGTCAACATAAGTCTTGAAGACACTATTATAAGAGTTTGGATACATACCACCGGGATATAGGAGATTCTTATGTGTCAGATTGTGTAATGCAATTTTGACGTTGTCTCACAAGGAGTAGCAGCATGGAGGTCTGGATTTTTCTTATAGAACTTTTTTATTATTATTTGAAACGTTGTTTATAGATATGAATACAACAATGAAAGTATGAGCATGGTGGAAAATTAGTCAAGCTCATGATGCCAAACCATGATGATGTAAGTTTGGAATTTAACATTTTTACATGTTAAAGACAAATAGTCAAAATCATTGACAACTTAGTATGCCATAATTAATAATCATTCCCTGTTCACTTTTGTTAATAGGTTTATGTCACATGATGATGTAGGGGCATTAGGCACTAGCCAGCAATGTAGGAGGTTTTGTCCACATGTTGTGGCTAGGAGGGTTTGAAAACATTTGAGTTGTAACAGCTAGGTGTCAATACCTCAGCTGACTGTATTACTTAGACTAGTTAGAGTTGTAGGAGTCGAATAGTTTCAGTTAGTTGAATTATTATAATTAGACCTTTTGATTTCTAGAACGGTCCTCTCAGAGGAACTGAAGAGCCATATGTTATGTATATAAATTGTAATTCCTCGAATGAATAAAAGTAGAGAGGGAAGAGGAGAGTAGAGAGGGGATTTCTGCAATAAACCTCTGTGTGTGAACAATTGTTTCCAGTTAAATGATTTCCAAGCTTAGTTGCCATTGAATTATCTCGAACTACTAATTGTGAAGAATTTTTTAACTGTGAGGCGACTAGGTACTGATAATTTCATTCTTCTGTCTTTGAATTCCTGTAAATTGTTGGATAACCCTGTCAACTCACCCCACCCGAAGGCGAGGTCTGTGTAGAGAACCGGGGTCGTGAACACTTTTCAAATATAAAAATCCCGCTTAATAAAGAGACAATATTGTTGTGCTTTCGGAACCTGACCCAAGGATTGGACATGAGTTAACAAACAAAAGGATAGAAAAATCAGACTTGCACTCGTGGTCAAGCCCTGTACCAAAACCATGAGCGGAATCACAAAATCGGGTTGCCCATATCGCACCGCTTTTGCGGAGTAAGTGGTGTTTCCTATTCGCGAGCGATTCCATAGGGAATGCGACACATGGCGAAGTGACCCCCGGAAAACCACTGTTTAACCCGCGCCATCGCATGTTAAAGCCCGACGTTGGAAGCCGAGCGAAATTGCCAAGAGTCATTGATTTGGAGAAGGGCCATCGGACGGTGGTCGCACATTGAACTTGCTCGGAGGTTAACTAAGGTGTGCGGAGGATAGCTAGGTATGATACGACTGTTTGATTGGTTATTGATATATATAGGTGGGGCCGGAGTATAATAAAATTGTTTAATTAAACGATTGGCGGATAATTATCATAAGTCTGGAGCGTGATTGTTGTAAGGCTGGGTGGTGAAATATAGAGCCGAAAGTTCATTACAAGTTATTTATTTAAAAAGAAACGTGGAGTATAAATAAAAAGTGTTGAAAGTTAAACATTGGTTATAAGGCTTGGAGATAATATAAATTCGGGAATATAAATTAAAGTCCAACCATTGTGGATAGTATTTATTTATCAAATTCTACGAATTTGATAAATAAACCCGAAGAAAGAAGAAGTCAATTAAGACTCAAGCTGGAGGAAAAGAACGGGGTAAACCAAGGGAAAATGTTGACAGAGCAATTGTAGACACACCAGCTCTCCTTGGGGGTCCAATTTCAGTTTTGTTGCGTCACACGATGATCTCTCTTCTCTGGCATTTACTTGTATTGAAGATCACTATTCTAGGAATAAGGAGTTATTTTCTCCAAAAATAACCCCAGCCAAACATTGACAATGCATCAAGGATATCTTTCTATGCTTCATAAGTACATATGTTCTACTTCTAAATCATGTCTTGGAAGTGGTTGTTTTGCTAGAAATTATTCACCAGTTGGTTTCATACCAAGTCTTTTTCTCATTTTCAGCATCCAATACATGAAAAAGATAATGGTTTAAAACAACATAAATATTTGAAATTTTGCAAGAATTGTCTGGCACACTTTGAATATGAATTTTTAAGTCAAGTGCATGATGCTGTATAGGATCAAGTGTCATTTTGAATACCAAATGTTTCACAAGAAACTTCTCAACATGCTACCCTGCAGTAAGGATTAAATGACAATATCGCATCAACTATTTCCATAATAAAAGTGCACCTCGGCCATAAGACTAAACAACTACAAATGTTGTAGATATAACAAGACCACACAATCAAATGTATTCCACAAGGCCAATACTATATGAAAAATGAAAAGGAGTTTGCAACCAAAAATACCTTAGGCAACTAATTCAATTAGATACACCAAACCATCAGCAAAAATGAAAACCAGCCTACTTGGCCTCAATATTTTCAACTGGGTCCTCTAATTCAACCAATAAAAAGGCCAAAACCATAGCATTGAGATACATTTCATTACACTGTCAATAACAATAAAATTTGACTCAGCCATAACCCTTTCCTTTTATTGTTGTGAAAATATTTATGCATTACTCTAATGTGGCTAGTCCATAGGCCAAGTAGACCACCGGGTAACAAATATGTTTCCTTTCACCTTTGAGTTTTCAAATTATGCCTACCAAATCTAAGACATTTAAGAGGGGGAACTAATACAACGTTAAAAAGAAAACCAGAGCACACATCTACAAATTACCTCCTTAGCTACTGTTACACCATCATTAACTATTTTCGGAGAACCATGCTTGCTCTCCAAGACAACATTTTTCCCTTCGCCCCAAGGGTGACTCCAACAAGATCAGTAAGTTTGTTCACACCGCCTGCAAGACAAATTGACAATGCTTTCAGTAAGTGTGCAATTGAATGCCAGACCATATGCCAAAACAACCCTCCATGAAAAATTAAAATAATACATTAAAATCGAATATAAGTGGACAAGGAAAGATCCACCGCAGTGAAGTTTCACGTGCAGGTGACCTTCCTTTAAACATAATTTTTTCTCTGACCTGCAATTTTTTTGTCACTGAGCCATCCTTGTTGAAGTACAACTCCTTTTCCATAGCTCTTGTATTAAGTACCTTCTCTCTGTTGCGTAATCTCAGAGTCCCTCTTCTGCTTGAGCGATTAAAGGAAATGGGTGAAAAAACTGAAAGAGAAGACAATTGTCCGCCATAATTATCAAACATTGCACCCAACTTCTTCCCCTTTCCATTGTTACCCAATGAGGTAGATGTGGCAATTTTTGTCATACTGCCCAAAGCAGAGGCCATCTTCTCTTATGCTGAATATAGAATTACAAGATCTTCATATTAGTATGAACCTTAAAAAACATGACTCCTATTGCTAAAAACCACTTTTAAGTTGTAACAGGCAAACTAAACAACTATCGCAACTTTTGGCAACTTCTGGAGCATTAAGAGAGAAACAACCAAAGAGAAATACAACCACAATCCTCATTTTAATGAGACCGGACTATATATTTTCATTAATATAATAGAAAGAAATTACGACTATATTAAGGCCAGCACAAAACAATCTTTAACCAGTGTCTCTCGCGGCCTTCAGGTTGCCATGCTAGAGGTTGCATATTTTTAATTTAAATTCTTGACCTCTCGTGCCCATATATGAATGCATCCAATGGGATATCTACATCAAATTCTCCTTTATATACCCAAAAACAAATTCCCTACTACAAGAGCACCAGTATTGATGGATCACCCCACACCATCCCACCCACTAGAAACGGTGAAAAAGGAAACCCGAGAAAACTTCTGAAATATCTCAAGATGACTATATGGGTGGTTCTTATGAATCAACCAACCATTTAGAACATTCTCATCAATCCAAACCATGAGTATTGTGTGACAATATTCAAGCAGGCACTGAATCGGATTTCTGAAGCTATGTTAGAGAAACCCTAAATTCTCACTGAAAATAGGTGAAATGTGGCACCACTTAGGGATTGACATGTGCCAATTGGTACAAGTGGTAGACAATTTGCATGCTCAAACAACGAGGTGATTCAGGAATGACATGAGGGAGAAAATATCATAAAAGCCCCAAATCTGGAGAACTAAAGCTCATCACCGAGATTGACAACTTTACATGATGTAACCTATGAAATCGTAAATGGAGAAATCATAGTAACAATAAAGTAACCTATGTAACAATAAAGTTGGATTCATCCTGGGAGTGGTAATGGGAGAAATCATAGTGAACAACAAGAAACATGCAAAGTTGCTTACAATCAAATAGATGAAAAAACACATACAAAAAACCTAGATAATAATCATGAACAAGCTTAATATTGAATTATGAACTGTAAAGGAACTTACAAAATGTGACATTACGAACCTGGTCAAGCGCACAAGCAAAAATATCCAGGACATGACCCTAGTTTACAAGTTGTATTGCTCATGATGCAAGAGGATTTGTACCTACACTGCCAAGTCAATCAAAATCCATCATTATCTATACAATAAATACAAGTAATTGATGTAGTATTTTTTACTCTAAGATGCATTCTTATGATAATGTTAGAATATATGTTGAAAATGTCAAAACATACCTGAATAATCTCCTCTTCTTTTCAAGAACAATTTATTGGAGTCGCATGAACTTGGAACAAGCCTCCCACGATCTGAAAGAGTAGCAACTAAGTCAACAGTGACTTTTTTGTTGCTACGCTGGATCGAGGGAGGTTTGCTCCAAGATTAAATCGCTCCAATAAATTATTCTCTACTAAACAGGGCTAACCACGTGAAGGTGGAAGCTCTTATGGCCCCTCCCCCCCCCCCCGCCCCCCCCCTCACATCACTCTCAATTCCCCAATACCCAATCTATATTTCATTTTTTACTTTCATGAGCATAAAAAAAAATATTCAATAACTAATAAAAAAACAATTCAACAAAAAGTACGCAAGGAAACATTTCAATTAATGTTTGACATAAAAATAGTATGATAAATGAGCTTTTTATATAACGCAAAAAATGTTCCAAGTATGGTAACGTTTGTCTTATAATAATACAATATTTTACATTATCGAATTTTCTTTTTCTTCTTCCTATTTTTAAATCTCCTAATTACATCATCAATATCATCATGCTCTGCTCCTGTTTCGTGCCTTTCGACCCACACTGCTGACCTAGTTGCGTAGTCACGATGTCTGGTCTCATCCAGTGACGGGGCATCGCCTACAAAAACAGATAATATTAAATTTTAATTGTCAGTTTTTAAATATCATTGAACTAGTTTGGTAATATTAATAAAAAAAATTGCAATGAGATTATTTACCCGGTGCACCAGTTGTCGCCGCTGACCTAGTTGCGTAGTCACGATGTCTGGTCTCATCCAGTGACGGGGCATCGCCTACAAAAATAGATAATATTAAATTTTAATTGTCAGTTTTTAAATATCATTGAATTAGTTCGGTAATATTAATAAAAAAATTTGCAATGAGATTATTTACCTGGTGCACCAGTTGTCGCCGCTGACCTAGTTGCGTAGTCACGATGTCTGGTCTCATCCAGTGACGGGGCATCGCCTACAAAAACAGACAATATTAAATTTTAATTGTCAGTTTTTAAATATCATTGAACTAGTTCGGTAATATTAATAAAAAAAATTGCAATGAGATTATTTACCTGGTGCACCAGTTGTCGCCGCTGACCTAGTTACGTAGTCACGATGTCTGGTCTCATCCAGTGATGGGGCATCGCCTACAAAAATATATAATATTAAATTTTAATTGTCAGTTTTTAAATATCATTGAACTAGTTCGGTAATATTAATAAAAAAAATTGCAATGAGATTATTTACCTGGTGCACCAGTTGTCGCCGTTGGGACTGTTTCCCTGTCTTCCTCTCTGGTGGTAAGATCCTCAAGGGAAACATTCTCTGTCATTTAAACAAAAAATGTTATAAGGACAACCATCAAGGTATAATTAGAAAAAATTATAAGTGGAAATTAATTACCATCACGGCCCTCACTAATAGTAGCATTGTCGGCCTGGTCCCTACTACAATGATCAGGTTGCACGTGAGGATCATCTACATTTGGCTCTAAAACTGGGTTATTTTCATCGTCGGTAGTGTTGCTCCCCTGATTTAAACAAAGTTGTTAGACATTAAATTTATGGATGAAAACAAACATATTGAAAGGTTAATGTTTTACCTTATCAGGCATTCTGGATCTTGGGACCTGCCCCTAAGCTTATGCGACGTTCAACTACGGCTTGATAGCCGAAATGGAAAGCGATATTTTTATCTTCCTCTGTAGTTTCTGTTCCGAAGTCATCACCCTACATTACATATGATTGTGTATTTTTAATCATATTTGATAGGATTAAAAAAATGTTGGAAGGCGATACAATTAATTATAAGATGTTTAGCTACTTAATTACAATTCTTGCAGCTAATTTCAAGTAGCTGCCCTGGCCTAGCTTGTGATGGCCCTTTTTTTCAATCCTAGCTTTGGTTGCCTTTGAGGTGTCAAGCAACCTAGCATCAAAAGATTGAAGTCAGATATGACGTAGCACACTTTTATTTTAGACATAGAGAAAATTAAATCTATTGAATTAAAGTTGTAATTTACCTTGCGGGTCCAGTTGGCATTTTTCCTTCTTTCTTTGCTCTTTTCTCTTTTCCGTCATGGATGAGTGCTCTCCACTCACTCTCTGAAACTGCGAGAGGACGCTCATATCTAGGGTTAAATTGCAATTGCGTCCTATAGGTGTCCCCGGTATATTTCAAATATTTTCCGGCTACCTGAGCCACCGCTTTTCTGTCAAATGTGCCGACCCCAAAAAGGGCTTCTAGATAATCTAGAAGTTCTTTTTTCAGGTTGGAATTCTGGGAATTCCACCCTGTACGTATGGTTGGGCCAAAAAATTACCAACGCATGGCTCTCCAGAATCCTGTAGAACTCATTGTTTCCTACACAGAATAAAACCAAAAGAAAAAGAAGATATTATCATTAATTTAAAAATAAAAATCATGATAAATATGTTTTAGATAAAGTACATGAAATAGTTAAAATATTAAAATTTACCTGGGAGTTGTACATGCTTTATAGGGACACCTTCGTCGTTCACCAACAACGTGCCATTAATGGTCCCTGTGGAGCTGACACGTGTAGCTCTAGGAAACGCAATAATGTAGTTGGCCATATCAGCCTTATCATTTCCAACACGTTCAGCGGTTGGATGGGTGTCTACTTGGGCAGGGTGTGTTTCTTGGCTAGCACCTAGAGTAGAAGGTGTACGAGAGGGTTGTTGGGCAATCTCTTGCCCTTGTGTCCCACTACCACCAACACCGGATTCAGCAAGTGCCAGAAAACGCTACATACAAAAGAACTTTTTGTTATTTTAGTCAATGTAAAAATTAAAAATCAAACTATCACAATTCATCTCATGCAGAACAAAAAAAAATCCTTTTGACTTTTTATTATTACCTTATATGTTTCTAGTTGGCTCATAAGTTGTTTTATCCTCTCTTATGTTTCAGGTTTTTGAGGAGCGTCTATCAAAGTATTAAATTCTGACCTTACAGCTCGTGCCTTTTTTCGCAACAAGAACACTAGAGATAGGGATGAAGAAAGCTCTTCCTCAAAGAGGGAATCATCAGGCGTACCATGGCTAGGTGTCTGCATATTTGAACAAAATTAATATTATTTCAATTATGTAAATAACTAAAATACCCGAAGATAGAGAAATGCTGGCACTTTACATGTTCTTCCGCTGGCCTCTTTCCGCGATCATCCCGTCTCGGGGTTGTTCCTGCACTGCTCTGATCAGTCTGCCACATTGAAATAAAATTATAAATGTAAAAACTTGAAAACAATATCTAACTTGAAAACACAAAATGAAAACTGAAATAATTTCTAATAAGACACCGGACGACAGAGTTAGAGTTTCAAATATGCCTTGCATTGAATTCAATCCTGGAAACATGTCATTGCACATTAAGGCACCCAAACAAGAGACGAGTTGACAATGAAGACCTTATTGAATATATTGTTGGAGCAACTTCTAGTAAACTTGTTGTGAAGACCTTGAGGACATTTTTGGAGCAACATTGTTGAAGCCGATGGTATAGCATTGTTGGAGACGATCTTGAAGGGCCTTGAAGTGAAGCTTTTGGAGCAACTATTGAAAAATCCTTAGATCATTTAAGTAAGGCACTTTCTATCTTCCATCACCTTTTTCCTTTCAATATCCTTTAAACGATTTTGTTGATATTTAATGTTTGAAATCACGTTATAATTCCTTGATTATGTGTTTGGGGACTAGAATAATTTCACACTAAACCATGCAAACTTAAAAGTAATTTAACAGATCCATAAAGTAATAATAATCATAATTCCTAATTTCCTATTGTACGATATGATGCAAATTATTCAAACATGAAGCAATGAAGACATACAATGTCTGAATTTCAAGATTGATGAACCAATACAAGAAGTTAGAAACTACAACTTTGATTCAATACTCTGTGTCCTAACTCCAGGAAGGAATCTAGTTTGTAGTACAGAACATGCATCGTGTATTATCAATTCTTAATCGACAACAACTAAAGGTCATCTACCTCATCAATTCCTTCCCATTTTGTGTTTTTATGTTATATTCCTTATAAAAGTGTCAAATTTCTCTCAAAGTAAGCAACCATTGAATAAAATAAAAAAAATAGTTGAGATATGATTGAGAAATGGTCATTTATTTCTTGAAAGGATCTTCACAATTTCTTTGGTTGTTTTTCATCTCAAGAAACAAGAAATGACCTAAGAAACTATCGTGATGTAATATAAGAAACAACATGGTGAAATGGCCATTTTCAAAGCCAAATGATGTCCATTGAGGACATGGCCTTTATTTGGTTCCTGTTTCATAGGAGTTTTGGGTATAAATGGAACTTTTTTGTACCATTTCCAGTAGTAAAAAGGGAAAACCTTCTTTTTCCATGGGAAATAATTTACCTTTCCTTTTTCAAGATAATCTAAATCACAAAAATATGAACTATATTGCACACATTCTTGGATAATGTGAAAGTGGAAAAGGAATACCCTACACACGTGATGCACACATGTACATTTGAACACTAATAGATTTTTGTAGTTGAAATGCAATGCTTGTTTTCATTTAAATGTAGGGTTTTTAAAGCAGGGAGAAATAATGGCTACCAAATTAATAAGCGTTTCTTTTGGAAAAATTTAAATCTTGTATTGGGTGATGAAGATAATAGAGGGTATTGAATCTTGATTCTTGACATCTAGAGAGAACCCTACAGCCTAACACAATCTAATGGAATTGACCAAAAAAACCCAAATAGAGTCAACCCTACTATAGGAGGAAGGGCCTGCAGTAAGAACTTACCATTTTGCAAGAGATAAGGGCGAATGTTGTTCTGCAAGAGCTGAGGGCGAATGCTGTTTTGCAAGAGATGAGGGCGAATGCAAAGAAGGAACAAGTTGTTCTCATTAGAGGCCGAGGCGACCGTGCTAATGTTGTTCTCGCAAGAGCCGTGGGGCGAATGGGCCGAGGGCGAATGTTGTCTCCGCAAGAACTCGTGGCAAAATGAGGCGACGTCGTTCGCGCAGAGCCGAGGGCGAATGTGGCCGAGGGTGAACAAGTTGTTCGAGCGCAGGGCGAATGCGCACGGTGATATCGTACGTTAATGTAGCACACACATATACATTTGAACACTAATATATTTTTGTAGTTGAAATGAAATGCTTGTTTTCATTTAAATGTAGGGTTTTTTAAGCAAAGAGAAATAATGGTTGCCAAATTAATAAGCGTTTCTTTGGGAAAATTTTAAATCTTGTATTGGGTGATGAAGATAATAGAGGGTATTGAATCTTGATTCTTGACATTTAGAGAGAACCCTACAGCCTAACACAATCCAATGGAATTGACCAAAAAAACCCAAATAGAGTCAACCCTACTATAGGAGGAAGGGCATGCAGTAAGAACTTACCATTTTGCAAGAGCTGAGGACGAATGTTGTTCTGCAAGAGCTGAGGGCGAACGCTGAGGGCGAATGCTGAGGGAAAATGCTGTTCTACAAGAGTTGATGGTGAATACTGTTCTGCAAGAGTGGAGGGTGAATGCGCGCGTGATATCAGACGTTAATGTAGCTATTGCGATGGATACGAAACAATAAAATCATTTTTATGTAGCGCACATATAAGTTTCGTATTTTTATTTAGCGCGCATATAAGTGTCATTATACCGATGGCAGAAAAGGCGTTGCTATTGCGACTAAGGCCTCCAAACGTCGCAATTACAACGCTTAGATATTGTGTCGCACTTGCGACGTTTAGAGGCAGTCGTCGCAATAGCGACGCGTTGGGCCATAGTGTCGCAATTGCGACGTCTTCCTCTAAACGTCGCAATTGCGACACTTTTCTAAGTGTCAGTATTGCGACACTTTTCTATAAACGTCAGTATAGCGACGGTTTCAGGTGGGATGGAAACAATTTTGGGAAATTTCCGACATTTGGTCAAAAGCGTCGGAACCAAGTGTTGGAATTTCCACCAAATGTAGTAGTGTAGTGACTGCATGTCTTAAAATCAGCATAGTCAAACTCGGCCTCCTAGGTCTGTTCATCACCAATATTGTGATATAAAATGTACTTATTTTAAAAACATTTTTCTACTGGATAGAAAAAAATTAATCTAATTTAATCTCCAAGTGGAATCACATCGATACGATCTTTAACGAAAAATTTACACTCCAAATAGTGATTATTGGTCTAGTCACAAATTCACAAGAAGCTCTATCAAAGATGGTACTTCTCATAATTTTTAGCATATCATTTTAAACCATTTTTAAAACTTGTTTATATTGGAGGTAGACATATGAATTAAATTCAACTTAGCTTTGGAATGACTCTAATTTGACATAAAACGAATATTTTGTGAACAAAATACCGATAGGAGCTCTAGGTTGGTCGTCATTCCTCAAGGGGTAAACAAATGCATTTTCTTTGTATATCATATTTGGACTTGTTTTCAAGAATTTCTTATAGAGAGATTGTACACCTCTCTTCCTCCATCATCTAATATTGTATTGCAGGCAAATGTTATGTTTTTGCGGGTCATAAGAAGATTTAAGAGGAGAACTCCATGGACAAAGGACTTTTCAAAGTCAATTAAAAAAAAATAAATCATATTTCAGAATATGAATACAAATGTTCAAGACAAAGAAAAGCGAAATTCAGCTGATGTTGAGTTCATCTAATGAAACTCAAAACTCATGAAGCTTTCTTTCAATTACTGACCAACAACACCAACAACCCTACAAGATGATCAAAATCGAGGCAAAGGACATGAATCTAATAATAAGAAGAAGAAGTCAAGTTTTGTACCATTTCAAGTCACATCCATTGTTAACCAAGCCTTTCATAAGCCATATTGTTCATGATGTCATTCATCTACCATATTGTATGTTAAGTTCCGCAATCATGCATGTTGAAGTCTAGACCCATTTTATATCTATCTATCCATCTACTCTTAGATGATGACTTCAACCTATCTTACTTTCATAAGCATTTCATAATTTCTGACTCCATTATACCCCACCTTCATCCAGAAAATAAAAGAAAAAATAGAAAAAGTTAAAAAATAATAATAAGAGTTTGGTTGTGAAAATCCAGGAATTGGCATAATGCAAACTCGAATTCATATCGGAAAACCAACTTGTTTGGCCAATATGAATTCTCTATTTTGTTTTAATTTTACTTCACTGTGATTTTGCAGAAATAATCCTCCAGAATTCCAAAACTTGAGGACATGTATTAACATTAACAAGGGGGGAGTTTCAAAACTATGCAAATATTTAAGCAGTTGTATTGCAGAAGGGACCTGAAACGTCATTCAAATATCATTGCAGAAGGGACCTGAAATGTCATTCTTGAATCTTGATTCTTGACATTTAGAGAGAACCCTACAGCCTAACACAATCCAATGGAATTGACCAAAAAAACCCAAATAGATTCAACCCTACTATAGGAGGAAGGGCCTGCAGTAAGAACTTACCATTTTGCAAGAGCTGAGGGCGAATGTTGTTCTGCAAGAGCTGAGGGCGAACGCTGAGGGAGAATGCTGAGGGAAAATTTTGTTCTGCAAGAGTTGAGGGTGAATTTTGTTCTGCAAGAGCGGAGGGTGAATGCGTGCGTGATATCAGACGTTAATGTAGCTATTGCGACGGATACGAAACAATAAAATCATTTTTATGTAGCGCGCATATAAGTGTCGTTATATCGATGGCAGAAAAGGAGTTACTATTGCGACTAAGGCCTCCAAACGTCGCAACTACGACACTTAGATATTGTGTTGCACTTGCGACGTTTCGAGGCAGTCGTCGCAATAGCGACACGTTGGGCCATAGTGTCGCAATTGCGACGTCTTCCTCCAAACGTCGCAATTGCGACACTTTTCTAAGTGTCGGTATTGCGACACTTTTCTATAAACGTCGGTATAGCGACGGTTTCAGGTGGGATGGAAAATTTTTTGGGAAATTTCCGACATTTGGTCAAAAGCATCGGAACCAAGTGTTGGAATTTCCACCAAATGTAGTAGTGTAGTGACTGCATGTCTTAAAATCAGCATAGTCAAACTCGGCCTCCTAGGTTTGTTCATCACCAATATTGTGATATAAAACGTACTTATTTTAAAAACATTTTTCTACTGGATAGAAAAAAATTAATCTAATTTAATCTCCAAGTGGAATCACATCGATACGATCTTTAACGAAAAAGTTACACTCCAAATAGTGATTATTGGTCTAGTCACAAATTCACAAGAAGCTCTATCAAAGATGGTACTTCTCATAATTTTTAGCATATTAAACCATTTTTAAAAATTGTTTATATTGGAGGTAGACATATGAATTAAATTCAACTTAGCTTTGGAATGACTCTAATTTGACATAAAACAAATATTTTGTGAACAAAATACCGATAGGAGATCTAGGTTGGTCGTCATTCCTCAAGGGGTAAACAAATGCATTTTCTTTGTATATCGTATTTGGACTTGTTTTCAAGAATTTCTTATAGAGATATTGTACACCTCTCTTCCTCCATCATCTAATATTGTATTGCAAGCAAATGTTATGTTTTTGCGGGTCATAAGAAGATTTAAGAGGAGAACTCCATGGACAAAGGACTTTTCAAAGTCAATTAAAAAAAAAAAAAATCATATTTCAGAATATGAATACAAATGTTCAAGACAAAGAAAAGTGAAATTAAGCTGATGTTGAGTTCATCTAATGAAACTCAAAACTCATGAAGCTTTCTTTCAATTACTGACCAACAACACCAACAACCCTACAAGATGATCAAAATCGAGGCAAAAGACATGAATCTAATAATAAGAAGAAGAAGTCAAGTTTTGTACCATTTCAAGTCACATCCATTGTTAACCAAGCCTTTCATAAGCCATATTTTTCATGATGTCATTCATCTACCATATTGTATGTTAAGTTCCGCAATCATGCATGTTGAAGTCTAGACCCATTTTCTATCTATCTATCCATCTACTCTTAGATGATGACTTCAACCTATCTTACTTTCATAAGCATTTCATAATTTCTGACTCCATTATACCCCACCTTCATCCAGAAAATAAAAGAAAAAATAGAAAAAGTTAAAAAATAATAATAAGAGTTTGGTTGTGAAAATCCAGGAATTGGCATAATGCAAACTCGAATTCATATCGGAAAACCAACTTGTTTGGCCAATATGAATTCTCTATTTTGTTTTAACTTTACTTCACTGTGATTTTGCAGAAATAATCCTCCAGAATTCCAAAACTTGAGGACATGTCTTAACATTAGCAAGGGGGGAGTTTCAAAACTATGCAAATATTTAAGCAGTTGTATTGCAGAAGGGACCTGAAACGTCATTCAAATATCATTGCAGAAGGGACCTGAAATGTCATTCAAATATCATTGCAAAAGGGACCTGAGATATCATTACAGAAGGGACCTGAAACATCATTTAAAAATCATTGCAGAAGGGACCTTAAACAACATTGAATATAATTGCAGAAGGGACCTGAACAACATCAATGTTCATCATAAGGGACCTGAATCAATAACAGATGCAAAAATAACATGAAACAACATAATCTACATCATAATGATCCAATAAGCAGAAATAAGCGACTACATTCCATCAGAATCCATCTTTCAAGAAATATCATCTTTAAAAAAACAAACTAGCAAAGGTCATCACCAACGAGCATTGACATTAAGCTATTATGCGAAGGGACAAGTATTGTAAGTATGTAAAAAAAATGTATTCTTAAAACTTTTGATTTTGAAGAAATTTTCTAGAATTGTTAAAACTAATTTAACTTGGATATGCATCCTATTACATTTACCATCCTACATCCTACATCTATCCTACCTATATTTCTACCTACATTTATCCTACATCTATTTCACTAACCTCATCCTACCTTCATCATAATCCTATTATATCCATTACCCTACCAAGCATTCTACAATAAATAAATAAATAAATAAATAATCATCATAAGTCCTACATTAACCCCATATTTCCTACATTAATTCCATATACCCCTACATTATCTCCCAACATAAGCATTTTTGGTCAAAGATTGAGGCTCAAATTTTTTTCCCATAAGGAATTTTTTTTTGCTTACCTACAAAACCAACAATATTTAGTGTCATTATAAGAAAAAAAATTGATTTTTAAATGACCTATGCATATGGTCATTTCAAAAACAAATTAATGATGAGCAAATAAAATGACAAACATAATGCAAAATATATGAAATGCAATATACAATATGCAAACGTGAGGAATAAAAAGACAAATGTATGATTCCAAATACAAAACAATAGTGGGCATACAGAGAAATGAGTGAAACCATGAAGATAACAAAAGTGGGTAATGCAAAAATAATGGTGACAAGGCAGGCGGAGTTCTCGGTATTCAAAATAGAGTTCCATCCAAACAAGAAAATCATTGCAAATTTATGAAGGTTGTGCCATGGGAAATGTAAATAGTGAATCGAGAATGAGAAGAAACAAGTGAGAATATACAGGACCGACGCAACACGGTCTACGCATTATAGCCATTAGCTCACTCAAAACGCAGCATTGAATCATCATAGCCATTATCTCAAACTACACTTGCGAAAACCCTGTTTGATGTGTAGAGGATTGTAAAAAGGGAAAGAATCCTGTAGAGATAAAATGAGAGAAAGGCAGAGTATCTTTAGCTAAATAATGCAAACAAAGGACAATTACATGGTCCAGGTAGGAAAGGAACACATATAAACAAATCCTCGCCATAATCCAAGTATTTTTCATGTAATCCATATTTTTAGGCATAAAAACGATTGTGAGGTTATTTAAACCCTGAAGGTTGAAGTCGGAGTGTTAAAATTGTTCTCGGAAAATCTCCAAAGATCACAAATTGTGTCAGTGTTAACTCTGAGTTAGTTACTTCTCAGACCCCAAAATCAATTTGCAAGAGCTAGAAATCTTCAGTCGTATCACCAGTTGTTGATTTGAAGTGAAGTCATAGTTCCAATTGTTGATTTAAATTTCCGGTTTGAAACGGTACATTAAAAAATCGGTTTGCAATGTTTAAAACATTACATTCATATCTTTCAAAATCGAATTGTAGTGATAACCAAATCTTTGTGAATTAAATTTCAATTGTAGAGGGTTAGTTTGTTCTGGAAATTAGGGTTTTAACTTCAGTGATGTCAACAAAAACCAATTTCCAATCATTATTTATTGCAATCAAACTGCAATGTATAATATTTACATAACATTGATAACTCATAAATGATTTCTCCATCACCATGAACGTTTTTTAAATGAACACAGTGAGCAGTGCACAGTGAGTTTTACACAGTAAGAATTTTTTATGTACAGTGAGATATACAGTGAACATTTTATTTTTTACACAGTGAGAAAATTATGTATATACAGTGGCCATTTTTATGAAGTGACATATTTTTTTGCACAGTGAGCAATTTGAATGAAATCTTCCAAATGGAAAGTTTTTTTTTTTCAATTTTATGGACAATTTTTTTTCAAAAAGCAAGAGAGTCCTATTGTATATACACAATGCGTAAATTTTGAAACAAAAAGGGATACAAAAGAAAAATTGAAGATAGATAAACCAATCACATCCCTACATAAGAAAAACTCAGGTGGGAAAGCGTAAAAACCCAAAATCAATATCGATTTTATAGCACATCCAGGGTTAGAAAAAGGCAGGTGTGAAGTTTCTGAGATATATGGTGTTGAAAAAAAAAATGGAGCATATCCTTGAAAAATGTCGAGTTTCATTAATTACACTAGCAAATTCTAAATTGAGTTGTAAGTTACAAATCCCCTATTATAACACAGATATTGCTTCTTGTTTCCAAAAATTGATTTTTGAAGGCATTATAACACAGAAATTGTCCGAGGAATTTGACATCACAAGTTCATAAATTGCTATTTATTCTCAGTGACCAAAAATTCACATATCACTCCAGAATTTGGTATTTTAATTCAAAATTTATCCTCATCTTCGTGTGTATTCACTATAGAAGATTGATTATTCATTGCCAAAAAATCGATTTCAATTTTTAAAAGAAACAGAGAGGGGTAAATGAAAAAAAAAAAAAACCATTTCCAGAATTTATTTTTAGGTTTTGATTTTAAATATTGAGGGAAAAATCAAACTTATATATGTCCAGAAATCAAAATTGAACTTGTTTTGAGAAGCAGTAGTGATAATAAGATTGTTCTCAGAGGCATTTTGATAGAGAATTTTCTAGAAAGAGTGTTTTAAATTTTTAAAATAAAATCCTTCTCTCCACAAGCAATTAATACAGAGATTTATAAAAGAGAGAAAAAGACATGAGGGTCTTGACATCATTTTACTGGAAGCTCATCAGGAACCTTCAGCATCAGGAGCCAGAGTTATGGGTACATCAACAGAGCAGTCATCATACAGAAGTAGAAGGTCAAGGAGACAGAGGCAAGCATGAGGACATGCTTGAGAGTAAGCAAGGGGGAGATGTTGGCCCTCGTTTTTTTATCAAATTTTGCTTATTAAAATCCACCTAATTTCCATCATTTTACACTTTATACCATCCACATATGACCTATTTTGACATTATTATGCATATTCAGGCAAATAAATTATGTTTTTAAATTTTTAGACATTTTTGTAAAAATTGAGTTTTAAGAGTATTTTTGGACAGAACTGGAAATTCCTGTAATAGTTTCATGGAAGTCATATATGAAAAACACTTGGGCGTGAGCTGGGAATGGATTTAGAAATCTTGGGAACCACGACTAACAAAACACCTATTGGTTTGGTCAAATTGAGCTAAAACAGGCTTGTTCAACGTTGGTCAAACATTACCTGTTTTTCAGGAATCCATAGAAAATAGGGTAGAAATAGTAGATTTTAGGATTTTTCCTGATTTTATGCAACTACATGGATGATTTCAACCTAGATGGATGGTATTAGGATGGATAAAACTGTTAGTAAATTATAGCTTTGTTTTTCATTTTTCTATTTAAACCAATCTTATGAACTATTCAAGCATGGAGAATTTGTATTATTTCATTTTGATATTTCTAAATATTGTGAGTTAATTGGAGAAACAAGTTATATCTTATTTTTGTTGTTCAATGTGTGGATGATTGACTGAGTTTTTAGTAGCTGATAATTTCTTCAAGTGTGCAAGGCAAGGGTGGAGGGCCGCCACACCAAGATAAGTACACTTTTTGGTTAAATTAGCTTAATTTTCATAAATAGTTTTGCTTCAGATTTGTTCATATAATCAGATGAATAATGATTTATTATGATTTATGATGAATCTTGGTTTACTTCTAATCTGCATGTAAAGTAACAAACCATTATTTAAGTTAAACTCTCCTTCTATCTGATTCAAGAACAATGACTAGAATTCATCTTTCTTTTCCTTGCTGAGTTATTTACTTATGCTTATGAATCTTGGTTTACTTATAATCTACATATGAAGGGACAAACCAGTGTTTAAGTTAAAATCTCCTTCTATCTAATATAAGAACAATAAACTAAAATTCATTTTCTTTTCCTTGTTTAAAGTTATTTCCTGAATTTCCAGTTTTAAATACAATGGTAACAATGATGAATGAATTTGTGAAGAAGGACAACATGGACCTCCTCAGTTAGGAGCCTCTTTTATTACTCTTTATGCATCATAAGCTATTTTCATTAGTTAATTGATTTCTTTTCATAAAATTAGTAATGTAGGGAAGGTCAAACGGGATCTCCTAAGTTAGGAGCCTCTTCCCTCAAATATTACATATTGAATCAGAAATTACTTAGTTAAATTTTATATTTGTAATACACATTTCTTATATAATTGACTACATCTTAAAACCATATATTTTGAACATGCTTCCAAGTTTACAAACCCATATTGATAATTAAATATGTGTGTTAGTTTACTCAGTAAATTAACCCAACAATACCAACTCAATGGAGAAGTCCACTTCTCTGTGAAGTGGAAACTCTGAAATCTCTACTAGAAACACATCATGAAACTATTGTAAAATAGGTTACCTGCTCAATATCTCTGCATCATCATCCTCCTTACCCTTATCACTAGAAATATGCACTGCAAATAACACACACCCTTTTCTATGACTGTGATTTCCCTGCATAGTTGCAACCATTTTGACTAATGTTGCCTTCTTCTTACCCTGGAAGATCCTTTGTTACCCTTTGCCATCCAAACACTCAATAGCTTTGTCATAACAATACACCTTAGTCCCATAAAGATATAACCAGTCCATACCCAAAATGCACAAGCTCTTACCCAATGATGAAATCTCTTCTTTGTACATGTAGCCTACTGCACTAACTAAGATTTTTCGTGCACTTATTTATTCAAACCACACTTATCCACTAGGCCAGGGTTAACATAACTATAATTAGATCCAAGGTCAATCAAAATAGAAACAACTTGGTCACAAATTTTACCGTCCATCTCAATTATAGATGCATGGTGATCTGCCTACTTGTTATCTAGCGTTGCATAGATGCGAGGAATGATTTGCCCAATATCCCCAATAGTTTTCACCTCTTGTGCACTATAAATCTGAGGCCTGCCACCCTCATTCTACAGAAAATCCCTCTTAAGATGCTCCTTACCACATGTACAACACTACAATTGTCCTATACCATCACCTCTATTATGTTGTTGTGACCCGTGTCCCTCTCTAACTACATCGAACTTCATGTTAGGTGCAACATTTTATTTATCTTATACATTTTGAAGCCTTTTCCTTTTCAGCTACCATTTACCTTTAGCTTTGCCTTTCCCTTTCCAACCTTGCTAACATTTTTTCTTGTGCCTTGACTACTCATAACAATGTTTCAATTTCCCAATGACCTCCTTAAGTGACATGTTGGTTATTAAGAGACAATCCCTTGGTTGTGAAAGGAATCAGTGCTTAAGACATTTTAACAATATTTTATAGAAACAATCTTTATCATTCGGTCTTTGTTATATTCCTTTGGAAATTAGTTTTTTTTAAACCCTTTATGCTCTAGAATAATAAAATATTACACAATGCTTTTAACTACTAAAATATGAATGAAAAAAGAAGAACTGTAGGGAAACTTAAAATAATACGATGTAAACACAGGATCTATTAACTTAAGTTTCAGAGAGAATTTATGAACAAAGAGGAGTTGGAGTGAAGGAGAGCATTTAAGGATATTTAACTCTTACTTACAAATGCAATTTAGAGACCAACAACTTATTTACTTCACTTCATTCATAAGAAGAAATAACACAAGATGACACAAGAAAGACATACCACCATCAACAGTTGTAGGAAACTTGAGACTTCTTTCATTAACTCTTCAGAGAAATAAGTGTAAAAATATAGTCTTCCAGAGGTTCCAAAAACCTGTATTCCTCCTTTTTTTCTTTCTTAAATACATTCAAAAAAAGTTCGTAACTGCCAAAACTTCTTAAAACTACTTAAACTACTTCTTTCTTCTATCAATTACTTTCATTACAATCGAGGGTAACATTACAACCTCGTTCTATAAGAAAAAAAAAAGTAAAATAATAAATAACAATATTATGTTTCTTTCTGAGTATCATGTGTTGTTGATGTTGTTTTCTTAGTATCATTTGTTGCTGATGTGTCTTCATGAAGATTGGACGTCCATTTTCTGCACATTTTCCAGAGTTCAAAATTTTTCTTCAGAGCATTAACTAGCTTATGATGTTCCAATCTAAAAGCAGTAATCTTGGTGTAAGTGGGCTTGTCTAGAAACAAAGTCTTGACCATCCATAATAGCTGAAAATATTTATGCAGAAAATTGACAATTGTTGTTCCTTTTCAAACTGCGGTCTTCTCATGAGTATTGTCAATTTTGTTTTTTGCTTCCACCAACAAAGTTTCATATGTTTCCCAGGACAATAAATTACCTTGCAAATCCCAGCAAGATGGCATTCCTGCCCTGGTTCTTTTATCAAACATGGTGTTAAACTTATTTATTGCTTGCTTGATCTTTGTCAACTTATTTTCTGCTGACTTCCTGTATGCATTCTTCATCATCACCTTGTTAATTTCTAGAACACATAATGTTATGTCTTTAATCTCATGTTCACCCAGTTCTTGATCTGATTTGGAGTTGACAAAATCTATTAACTTCTTAGCCCATATAGCTCTATCATGCATTTTTTGTTTGTTAGCTAATACAAGCTCTTAAAGATCTCTGATTATACTCTTTTCTTCTGAAATTAGAACTAGTGATTCCCATATTGTTTTCATTACTCCTATAATCTCATTCCAAATAATTTTTTATCTTTAATTAGGGACATGTTCCCCTTTACCTTCTCTCTGAGATTCTTGATTTCTTCATATGTTGATTGTTAATATTCTTTGTATTTGTCTGCATTTTCCTTTGACATTTGAATTTCGCTATCCTTAGCATGTAGAAATTTTATGGCTATCTCAAGATCATTTTGGGCTTTCTTCATATCAATATCTGTCATCCTCAACTCAGTACTTAATTGTGATAGTTTTGTTGTTGGGTCATCAGTTTCAGATGACAAAACTATTGTGTATACATGTGAATCAATCTGCCCCTATAGTTTAGCTATTGTCTCTTTCAATCTAGAAATCTCTCCATCCCTCTGCAACATGTGTTGTAAAAGTTTCTCTTTCTCATATTCCACTTCTACCACTTCAACGGCCATTGGAAGTTCTCCATTGGAGAGCTTCAGCTTCTTTCTTAGCACATTAATCTCTGATTTTGCACTCTACAACAGCTTCTGCACAGCTGACCTGTTATTGGGGTCTACTCCAATCTTGACAATTATCTTCTTTAATTCCTCATTTTGGGTGGAGAGAGCTCTAAAATTAGCCTTCTCCGGCTTCAGCTGCTTGATTACCTTTCCCAACATGTTTTCAGCTTTACTTGCAGTTGCACTGGTTTTAGTCAAATCATTCACAATTAATAAACCAGTTTGCATGTGTAAATTAATTTTATCAGGTAAGGGAATCTTCTTGGCATCAACAGTTAAATTAACAGTCCTGAAATTTCTTGATGACCCTATTGTCATTTCATATAGGTGTGAAAAATCAATTTTCAATTGATCTTTCTCTAAATCCATAGCAGTTAATAATCTATTTTGATTAGGGGTGATTTGAGACTCAGCTTGAGCCTCCATACTTTCTCTAATTTTCTGGTTCTTCTCAGCAATTTGGAGAAAAACCTACTTAATTAATGGCACCTGATCATGAACAGCTTCATGCCTGGATGGTGAAGTTGGTGTATTTTGTATATCTCCCAACTGAATTGATAAACCTGGTTGTGCATATGGTATTTCTTCACTCAGTTTAGCTCTCTTTTCAGCTCTTGTTCCTCCTCCTTTGTATGAACATTCTTTTCTTTACCCCTTTATTCACATTCTCAGAGATAACATCAGTTTCAATACTAGTGTTTCCAGTACCTGCAAAACCCTTATTAGCCATCTTTTCAATTTCAGGCTTACTCTCATGAGTAAAAGTAGAGTAACCATTTTCAACCCTTCTTTTGGAAATCACCTGATGTGGATCGTAAGCCCACTTTTCACGTAGTAATAGATGCATGTCTTCTAACATTTGGTTTGATTATTTTGCAGCTTGCCTCATATTCACTATGAAAGGTCCAACAGTCATGGGTAATTTTAAAAAATGTCCTTTCTTCATTGGCACAAAGTGGATCTGGTCCACATTCAAGCTTTCTCTGATAAATTCTAAGGCAAACATTCTCATGGGGACAAAAGTAGGCAATCTATAAGGTTCAACCCTTGCACCATACAATCTAATTTATGAATAATATTCAAAAAAAAACTAGTCTCCATATTTGAAACTATTACTGAGTTGAAGGAATACCTGAGCCTTTGGCAGAAAACATGGGGGAGCAGTCCCATTCAAGATTTTATAGGCAATTTGCAGATAGTAAGAAAAAAAATCAAATATCCCCCATCATTAGGTTCATTTCTTATTAGGTTAGTCCAAAACACTACTGATTGCCTTTTCTTATTTGAATCCATAATGTTTAACCCCAAATTCAAAAACTATTATGTATTTTGATACATGAACAAATAAGTAACAATTGAGGGAAACTTGAAAGAACCTGTGAGAGTCAAGCTCATAAATTGAGAACTAATATTCTCCTGCCAAAAGGATGGGATGTCCAACACTACTTCAGGTTTCGTCATCAAAGAAAACAATCCAAACACTGACCTGTCAATCTAAGAAGGATCTTCCTTTCCAAGTATTTTTATAGAAATTGTAACACAGGCTTGACATCCGCATCAAAAATTTCCAGGGGAAATACCTTTTCCTCTCGAGAAAAATGTCCTTTCTCTAGCTTCAAAAAGAATAAAATCTACATGTAATCTTTACCTGTAATATTTTCATTATAAGTTTTCAATGACTCTTCATTAAAACTAACACAGGACTCAGACTCTGGGTAGCAGAAGGCTTGATGAATTAGCAAGGACGAAACTTGGAAGACACTCTCTCCCAAGTGATTCATTACAAAACATTTGTTGGGGTATGATGTTGATGCTTGCCAGTGTATGAATTCTGGGACAAGATGAGTTTTTGGAACATGCAGACAAGACTCCAAACCTAAACATAGCTGTGAAGACAGGGGAATTGTGTTGATTAAGAATGACTTGCTGGTACAGAGGCGAATGTTCTATTGTGCAACGAGTGTCCATTACATCCTGCTATGTATCCATGAGAGGAATGTGACTAGAAGAACCAGACAATGATGATTTTTTGGCCATGTTTACACTTAGGTTGGTGATTGAACGGACTCTAAAATGAGGGGCAAGATGGTTTGGATAGTTTGGACAATTCGAATTGAAACCAGCAAGTGAAAGGATTGGGGTTTTGACTCACTATTTATAGGCGCAGTGGGAATTTGGGGGTGGGGGGGATGGGAATAATAATTAAATGCATGAAAAGATAGGTACGGGAACATGACATGGACAGTGAGCTGGCTTGCTTGCTGACGTTTTCGTCAGCTGCCTACATCTCCGCAGGGGCACTCCTGGGTACGGCAGGCTCTTTAGAGGTGTGCCTCCGCAGTGAACGTGAGATGTTGATTTGAATCCTCACACTTATGTCACGATCAACTACATAGGCACCCCAGATTTTATCTACCGGGTTGTTTGTGCCTGCGGGTTTCTTTCGATCAACTCCCACTTGTCATCATCTCATTTCTACTTGGCAAGTTTCACGTTATTTAAAACAAGGGTTTGACCCACCTTACACATCTTCCGAAACATAATGTTAATGTTTCACATACAGATCAAAATTATGTTTCGACATATGAAAAATTTGATTCATTTTTTTTATTAAAACATTATAGGTTTTTTTTTTTTTAGAAACATTTAAAAATGAAATTGTAAATGAGCCACAACATCTGGCTCCAACTAGAGATAGTTCTTTTTGCCATGAAAGCACTAAGAACCACAAATTAGTGCCTTCACCTCAGGCATGGAGTAAAATATTGCTTTGGTGACATATTAACAATGGGAAATCCATTATTTACAATGGTGGAATTCTTGAATTTCAGTGTTTCAAATACTTCCCATTCACAGGAAACTTCAGATATTCTCCATCTAAATTCTCCAAGATGAAAGTATTGTTAGATCTTGCTTCAGTGATTCTGTATGGTCCATACCAGAGGGGGTCAAATTTACCATGTTTTCTCTTATCCTCCTTTCTAGTATCCCACCTCAGTACTAAGTCGCTTGCTTGAAAGATAATTTCTCTTGCCTTCCTATCAAAAATGGTTTTCATATTTTTCTGATAAGTAATTAAGTTGTCTCTAAATTTGTCTCTGTTTTCACTTAACTCAATTACCTTATTCATTCTTCTAACCAGATCATTGGGTTCTTCCTAACCTTATTGAATAAAATCAATCACAGGTTTGGCTAATTGACTAGGAAACAATGTCTGTGTTCCATATACCAACTCAAAAGGTGATTTACCAGTGGACCTTCTAGTAGTAACCTGAACTGCCCAAAGGGAAAAATTTAGTTTTGAGTCCCAATCTTTTTTTATTTTCAGTGATTGTTTTCCTCAGAATTCTAACCAATGTTTTGTTAGAGGACTATGCCAATCCATTCCCTTGTAGATGATAGGTTGTAGAATGAGACAAAACTACATTATATGTTTGACAGAAATCAATAAATCGAGCAGAATTGAATACCTGATCATTATCTGTCACGATATTGACCAGACAACTGAAAAAACTGAAGATATTCTCCTCCAACAACTTCATCACCACTTGGTCATTTGCTTTCTTTGTGGGTATTGCCTCAACCCACTTTGTGAAGTAGTCGGTGGTTGTTAGAATCCATTTGAACTATCGAGATGATGGTAGATTTATTTCTCCAATAAATTCCAGTCCCCACTGTCTAAAAGGTTCTTCTATAAATACTGGAATTAGAGGTAAAGGAGAAAGTCTCTTCTTTTCTGCAAACAATTGGAATTTCTGACAACCTCTAATCAGTCTGTATACATCTGCAAACAATTTAGGCCAATAAAAACCTGATTTGAGGATGTTATGTGTTGTAACCTTCCAACTATAATGAATCCCACACATATTTTCATGGTACTCTTTGATAATTTCAATGGACTCTCCTTCAGTTAAACACAGTAATAAGATACCAGCGGGATCTTTCCAGTACAGTTTTGCTTCTACTATGACATATGGCTGAGACTTAAGCTTGAGGGATCTGTACTTTTTTCTATTTAGTGTATTTGGACAAGAGAAGAAACACAAATAGTGAACAATATCTTTGTACCAATATGAACATAAATATTTGTACTAAATATTCATACCTGATTTGGGCTTATTTTTATCTTCTTCATTAACAACTTCATCCATTGGTGCTAATAGATTGATTCCCAATGCTTGAAAAAAATTTTCTGCTAACATCTTTGTCAAACCTGGTCCTTTGATTAGTTTTGTAGGTTTAATGTCCAGATCATATTCCTGAATTTTTGCTATCCACTTTCCTCTCTTCCCTTCAACATCACTCTAAATCAGCACATCCTTGACTACAACATTAGGGACATGTGCAGTTATTTGAGATTGTAATACACAAGTTCTGAAGACTTTGAGTTCTTTAACCAATGCATATACCTACTTTTCAATAATTTTATATTTGAGCTCAACATCTCTGAGAACTTTGTTGAAGAATGCCATTGGATGTTCTCTATTCTCCTCATTTTTCTGCAATAACACAGCAGTAATAGTAGAGGGGGAAGCAAATGAAAATATCTGAAATACCTTCTGATAATCAGGACTGATAAGAACAGGAGCTGTTTGGAGAGCCTCCTTTATTCTAGAAAATGATTCTCTTGCTTCCTTAGTCCATTGCACTTATGCCTCTTTCTTCAACATATTGGTTATGTTTCTAACAATCTCTGCATAATTTGGTACAAATCTTCTTAGAAAATTAATCTTTCCCAAAAAAATTTGAATATCCCTCTTGCTTCTGGGCAAAGGAATTTTCAAGATTGCTTCTACCCTTGCTAGATAAATTTTTACCCCTTGTTTGGAAACTATGTGGCCCAATATTTTACCTTTTTCCAAGGCAAATAAAGAATTTTTGGGGTTAAGTGACAAACCAAACTTCCTACACTTTTCAAAATTCCGTTGCAAATGTTCTAAATGTTCATCATCCAATCCTGAAAAAATAGTGATATCATCCAGATATATAACCACATACTTATCTCCAACAAATGCTATGTCCATGGCCCTTTGAAAGTTTTTACCTGCATTCATTAGCCCAAATGGAATTATAGCATACATGAAAGTACCCCATGGGGTTGTGAATGATTGTTACACAGTACTTTGTCACCTTCCATAAAATTCCCATCCCGGACATTGGAGGATCATTTCAGTGACCTCTGTTTATTTTCATACCTTGAAAAAAGTGTCATTCCATCCCTTAGCATGTCAAGAACATTTCTTTTGTTGATCATTCCTGGAGCAATCTCTTAAAAACACATGTGTCTGGTTCGGCGCTGGTAGGTAGTTATGGCCTTGCACCGATAGGGAGATTTACACTGGGCCTCACGCGCATTGGCATTCTGTCTCAATGGATTGCTCGTGCTGAGCTGTTTATGGAATTTTTTTTAAATATAGAAGCGAATTTTCCATTCCAACCACTTCGTGAGCAAAGTCATCGTGGTGTGTTCGACTAAATAACATCGAAATACTTTCTTTGGCTTCTTGTTTCCTATAATTGGGCAAATCCCCAAAGGATAAGGCCTCCCTTCCACCTCATGAGGGATCCCAAACCACCTCCTCCTCTCGTATAAATACATTCTTCTCACATGGTTTCAGCTAGCTAAACAGTCCTTACTATAGTTAGTGTAAAGAATAAGGCAAAGAGGAATCCATTGTCGAGAGAGATTTTAGGCCCATTGCTTTACCGAGTCTGATCCCCAATGAATGCTTGAGGACGCGCTTGACTGAACCCGTCGAAGGAGGCTACAACATCAAGGCTTTAAGGTTGTAAACTTATTTTCTCTATTTGTTAATACATGATTGGTTTTTTGGTTCCAATCTCGCGTTTATGTGTTTTATTACATGCAAGATGTTTGATTCTCCTTGACCAATCGAATAGGTGTAAATGAAAATATATTTTCATATGTTGTCACCATTCACTTGATCCTTGCGCAGGTACAGAGACGTTACCACTAAAAGACCAAGAGTGTGAAGAAAAAGATAAACGGATCATTGCTACAAAAAACAACAAAAATGTTGGACTACAATAGGCCATCTATCCTAACTCATTTTCATTTATAAGCTAGGAGTCCAGAAGTCCAGCTTGTTCCCTTATTGCTAGACCCACCCTAGGGCTAGAGGGATCGCCTTTGTCCGTAGAGGGAATTTCCTACTCAACAAGTTGGTGACCATACTAGGTATTAGTGCATTTGTCGTCTCTCGTCATTCGTCTAGTATTTTGCTAGTCGATTCGACTTTCGTCGTATTACTGTCTCTGCTTTGTTTTTCCTATTTGATTGTTTTCATCCATCCCATTCAGTCTTAGAGTGTCAAGTCTGGCATTTCCTTAGTGGTTTTTTATTTTTTCCATAGATTTTTGGCTCAGCACTGTTATTGTTCGAACAGTCACGCCGATTGGCGCATGTTGCTTTTGTCACAGGAGCGAAAACCTTTGTTTGGCACAGATTACAGCTAGACAGACACGTTGAATCCTGCAGGTTAAAATTTTATCCTTTTCCCTGAGTTTTTTCAGTTTCTCTTGCCTCTTGTTTTTGTTTTTATGTTTCAATTGGTCCACTAGGATTTCTTTGACTCTCTTGTCTCATTCTTCTCAGTTGTTTGCCCCTTATTTGATAAGTGGAGTTAGTCATCCTATGGTTTCTAGGTGCTTCGTGCCGCTTGTCTGACTCCCTCCTCACTGAACCTTCTGAGTTGAGCTTGAGTCAGTTTGGTCTTCATTACCTCAGTTTTTTGACTGATTGTTTTAGCTTTTCATTCGGTTTATGTGTCACTAGTTTGTTGAATGATCATCTTGGATTTCGTTTAGCTCTCCATTTGTCGCCTTGAGCATAGATTACATTGCTCACTAAACCAGTTTGAAAGTCGTTTTTCCATTTGGAGGAATGCGACTTTGTTTTGAGTGTGTTTAATGTTCGTGTTGGATGGATATTGTTCTTTTAGATCGCTTCATTCGAATTTCTCAAAGCTATTTTTGATTTTGTCATTTAGTGCTTTGCTTCTTATTCATCCAAAAGACAAAATTTTCATTCTTTCTCTTAGTTTTAAAATGAGAAACGTTCTTTTGCATTAGTAGCTCTTCGTGAACAAGGAAAGAGCTTTTCATTTTCTACTTTGGTTGTCTTAGATTAATTAAGGAAATTTCCTCTTATATTCAACTGATTGCTGCTTTGTCATAAATTACTATCCCTCTCTTAGCTAGCTCTTCATCAAATGGGAATGATTGTTTTTGCTTGTAGTTGTGCATTAAGAATTCAAGATCACATTCGGTAAGGCCTTTAAATTTCAATATTTATTCAAGATCAACTTTAAAATGAATTCAATCAACCTAAGGAAACATTGAAACCTAACGCACACATTTAGAGGTCTAGGCTAGTGACGTTTTCCAGCGTCATTAAACCTAGTAGATGTCGTTCACCACCTGGCATTAGACAGTGCTAGCATAGACTTGTGCTCCCCGTACCATCGCGTATATAAAGGGAGACCCTCATAGGTTGCAATCCTTTATCCATAGGAAACTGATTCTACCACCCTGTAACCGTGATACATCGAACACAGCATTCGGGGAGACTGTCTGCATGTACGTTAATTCCTTGGTAATTTCTCTTTCATTTGATCACCAAGGTGTATATTTCAATTCACGGAAATTTGGTGCACCCTCTTGCTTAGATTTCCTGAGTAGTCATTTTGGTCTTTTCATGACTCTCTAAAATTGAAAATATCATCGAGCACTTGTCCTTTCACGCTCATTCAACCTGAAAGTGACTAGAGTCATCTTTTCCTTATTTCTCGACTCTTAAAATATGAAAAGGTGAAGTTTTGTTTCAATGTCATAAAATCAATTTCCTACAATCACATGCCCATTAAAGATATTTTCCTGGCTTGTTCTTGAGTAACTCCTTAGTATCTGATCTTGAAGCCTCAGATTGGTCATCTCGGTTCTCTCCTATTTTGAGACAAAGCCACGGTGGCGGAACCACCAATTTCATCATCCTCTTCATTATCTCCTAGTGACAATACTTCTCCTGAAGTTTCTTCCAGAGCATCTCAACCCACTAGGTCTAACGATTTCTGGCAGTCTATTCTTCCGAGTATCTTACCTCTTGCTACCTGATCTCCTCTTGAGGAACCGTTTGATATCAATTGGCAACCTCAAGACGCTTGGTTTGGTTTTGGAAATGAGGAAGAGTTTCCTCCTCTTACTTCGAAACCCTATTTTCTTTCCACTACTTTACTAGCCACCGCTCATTGCCTTTTTGACGATACCATGGCTTCATCCAACATGGATTCTTCGAGTCCCATCAATAGTGAAGAGATTTATGTTTCTACAGGGGATTATCAACTCCCTCCGGAGAGTTCTCCTTATGTCTCAGGTCAACCATCCTCACAACCAATATCCCTCCCAGTCGGTTACCCTACGTTGGGTCAGATTATTTCTGACGTTGCATCGTTGTATCAGAACCCGATATGGTCACCTACATTGGCTCCCTCAGGAAGCTCATTTGTCACCATATCAGGGGCATCACCCTCGACTCCCATGAAATCAATAATTATAACCTCTGTCCTGGTCCGGCCCACTGTCTGTGTGGCTTTGTCCTCACTGGTTGTTAGTACAACTCAGTCGATGTCATCATCTTCTGTTGTTCGTAGGTAAATTTTCATTACTCCCATGCTACCCACCATGAGTAGCTCACAACCTCACGTTTCAGGAATCCAACCTACTAGTAGTGCGCCCATCGCTTCTACTTCCATTCCTGGAGGTTTGACATTCGATCAGTACCTGTTGGCCATTCAGAAGCAGAATTATACCCCTCAAGGTTCTCAGCAGCTGCCATCTTCTATTAATCCCCCACATCATTATGACAAGTACATAAATCCCATCTATTTTTCTCTAATTGACCCTAATTAGTTCACATACATATCGGGACAACCCTCTAGTCCACAAGGACAACCCTTTCAGGGACAACCTTTGGCCCAATAAGGACAACCCTATGGTCTACAAGGATAACCTTACGGTCCGCAAGGACAACCTTTTCAGGGACAACCTTCGGTCCAACAAGGACAACCCTACGGTCATGCTGGTAAACCATATATTCAACAGGGAGCATCTTATGTTCCCGGGGGAAAATCTATCCACAACAGGGACAACCTTTTGTGCAACAGCACCAGCCTTACGTTCAGCAAGGCCCAGCTTTTGTACAAAAAGGTCAACCCTCTATTGCTCAACAGGTTCACCCTGGTCTTCAGGGGCAACCTAGCCCATCACAACCATCGGTCCAACCTCTTCCACAAGGACAACCTGGTGACTTACACCATCTAGGCCAACCTGCCCCGTAGGGACAGCCTGTCCAACCGCAGCACTCGGGTCAACCTACACTTCAGGGATAACCGGCGCAACCTCAGGGCCTATATTATATTCCTTAAGGACTATCTCAAGTGATGTATAATGTGCCCCAAGGCACTTCTTATATTCTGCAAAAAAATCCATATGTTTCTCAGAGAGGACCTCAGTGGTTCGCTCATAATCAATATCCTGGTCCTCAACTGGTGTATGGGCAGAATTATAAAACTTACAACCCCTATGGAAAAAATCCTTCGAGATCGAAAATATGGGGTCATAATTTCTCCCAACCTGGTTGGAATCCCAACACAGGTCTTTATCAATGGCCAACCATGCCTTTCAATCCGCAATTCCATTTTCTCGCTACGTTGGAATTTCTCGATGTGTCGAGGTTAACGAATGATCCTATCCTCCATAATCTGAATTAGCCTCCAGTTCCAACTAAAATTCTTGGTGATTGTACCAAGTTAGAGGGAAATTCTAGAGAAGACCCTCAAGCCCATGTTATGACATACCATCTTTGGTGTTCCTCCAATTCTTGGCTTGACGATTCAATTTGACTTCCTCTTTTCCAACGGACTCTAACTAATGCCGCTGCAAAGTGGTACATCGAGCTATCTCGCGGCATCATTCAAGATTTCAACTTTTTATCTATGGCCTTTCTCACTCACTTTCAATTACCAGTTCGTTATGAAACTGGGATGCACCTCCTTACATCCTTGAAATAAGATCGAGCTACTCATATCTTCGATCATATTCACAAGTGGAGGTGACGTTGTCGTTTGATCAAGTTTGGAATTCCTGATCAACTTCTGACTGATTGGTTCACTACCTCTTTCATCAGTCTGATTTCTAAGTACATTGCTATGGGGGCATGTGTCACATAGGAGCAAGCCATTGCCCGTGCCCGGTACCTTGATCTTGTGTACTCACAATCTGGCACGTTATATGATATTTTGCTTGATGCTCCACTACCTGGAACTAAAAAAACTTTAGCGGCGCCATTTGTCGATGGTATCATTGGTTCTGTGTCTCATACTTCTCGAAAATCCTCTTCAAATCCTGTAAAGCAAAAATCTGCTTCTTCCACGGATATCGCTTCTCAGTCACCTTTGAATTCTGGTAAGACTGCGGAAGTGAATGTCATCCAATCCAATCCCGTGGATAAAACTTCCGAGGGTAAGAGGAAGGGTAAAGGTAAAGCCAAAGCCGATACCCTGAAATAAGATTCTCATAAACCTAGTGCTGATGATGGTTCGAAATGCAAATCGAAGTACCCTTGTTTTATTTGTAACGAAGAGCATTACACCAAGTATTGTCCATGGCGGGCCGAGGTGAGTCGACTGCTCAAAGGTGCCCAAGGCACTCCGGCTGTTCTTAAAGAACCTATTATCACCCAAAAATTCTCCAAAAAATAGCATTGTGTTATGTTTGTTTTTGTTCATGGTTCAAATTAGGTTTAGAAGTCAATTTAGGGTTTGGTTAAGGGTAGGTTAGATTTTTATAAGATCATATCCCATCCTTAAGTTCAAATGAAGTCTTTTTAAGGTCCATTCATTGTCAAATATCCAAAATTTCCATTTGTGAGCCATTTCCTAAAGTCTTATGTAAAAACTGGTCAAATTAGCCAAGAAACCTTACTTTCGTAGCGCCGCTAGTTCAAAAAAGTTGATTTGCGCTACGAAACTACTGAAAGTGATGAAACAAAAACTCTGTTTTCTGGTTTTCAGTAGTCAACTTCCAAGGATGTTTCTGAGAAACTGAAAACGAATTTAGGAAAACTAAAAGAAATTTTTCTTCCTAACAGACCTAACTACAAAAACCTCTCTTATTTTCCTCAAATTCATTAGGAGGTGGGATAAATTGCTAAATTAAACTGCGCTAGGAGACTGTTGTTACAAAATGTCCTGTACATGATTGTTTAGCACTCACATTCAAGTTCAGTTTCTAGCCAAATGAAAAAGTATTTTGGAATTATGAAAGAGGTTTGTCTTTATCACAGCCCCAAATACAATACCCTCTCTCACTTTTCTCATATGTGTTATCAATGGGGAGATACAAGGCTTTCTTTGAAGCCCTATTTTAAGAAATAGAGTTTTCATGTTTTACACATTGTTTTCAAAGGAAGTTTCTGGATAGCAAGAGATATGGTTCAAAAAAAAAAAAAAAAATTTATTAAATACATAATGGCCTACAAAAACCTCCTTCAGTTTCTCAAAATACTTCATGGAGTAAGAGATATGGGCTTTGTCCCAAGACCTATTGTTGAGGAAAAAACGGGAAAAACCAATAGGCCAACCTATTGCAAATGAAGAAGGGACCTCAACTTGGCTAGAATGACTCTATTTTTCAAGTGCTATGATGAAATTAGGTCTATTTTAAGTTTTTGGCACATTCACACTTTACATTTTGGAAAAATTTGGACAAAATTGCTCACTCAGCAGTTTCGTAGAGCAAATAGTGCAAAAAGGGTGAAATGCGCTACGAAACTGTTGTAGCAGCTTTTTTCACCCTTGTCCATCAATTTTTGAAGGACAGACCTATATATTTTGACCTAAATTTTTTAAGGAAGATGTGTTAAGTGAATATGCAGATAATCCTAAAGGAAGGAAACCAAATTTTGTTGGCAACTAGGAAAAAATACTGTGCTACAAAAAGCGCTATGAAACTGTGATGTTTTCGTAGCACAAGACTGTTTTTGCTATTTTGGGTAGTTCGATGGTGATTTTGTACAGCTGGCATTTATGGATGATTTCAAGCATATTTTATTTCAATTCCTGACAGCAAACAACTTCGAAGTTGTTAGGGTCTTATAAATATAGGATTTATAATTTGGAATTGACTTATGATAGTCTTGTAAATATGTACATACTTTTCTTTCTGCAAGTTATTTTCCCATATTTTGAAAAAAATCAAAAATCAAAAAGAGGGTAAAAGTCCTAAAAGAAAAATCAAAGGACTAATAAAAAATGATATACCCCGAAAGGAAAAAGATGAATAAAACATGAAAGTGTGCAAGTCTAAATGCCATTACTTTTTACTTTTTGCAGCTGACTATGGTAGAGTGTCAATAAATTCCATAATCCATGATGAGTTGAACGGCTTAATCTTGACTTGTCATGTTTCAATTTACTTGTTTTAGATAGAGAATAAAGAGTTGTCAGACAGTTTAATCCTGACAATTCAGTAGATAGGTATAGAGTAAAAAGGAACCCAATAGTTTAATCTGGGTCCTTGGATGAAATAAGGTAGAATTAAATAGTTTTTACTGCTTTCAAAAAGAATAAAATATTCAAGGTTGCTAGCTCAAATGCACTTGCACAAATGGAAGAAAAAATGTTAGATTAAAGATTGGGTAGGTAGAAGAAGGTGGGAAAATCATTGTAAATATTTTTCACCAGGCTACAATAACTAATTTCCCCTTCCCTATAGCTATTTGACGTTCTAAAATTTCAGTCAAAGAGGCTTAGAGAATTTCTCTAACTTCTGTTGGGACCAGACCCAAAGCTCAATGACTAGCTAGTTGAAAATGTTAAATTTCTATTTTAATCCCAAAATTTACATCATCTACCATTCACGCATTCATCACCATACAATTTCATAAGTAAAGACTCCATTTTACTTAATGATACATAAATCCCTCATTTGATTAACTTCCTACATCTCATAAAGCATAAAAACCCTCAAAAGGACATTATATCCTAAGTTAAAGTGATAAAATTTTGATAATAAAGCTTTGCTTTGATTTTCACTTTCCTTAGTTATAATTGTATATTTTGAGTATTCACTTTCCCTTTTGTCATATTAACTCTAACTTATTGATTAATTCCCTATAAAAATCCTTGTCATATTAATATAATTCCCTTTTACTAAATATCCTTGAAAAACCCACTATTATAAACTTTAGCCAAAGTCTATTATCCCACATCTTTTAATAAAATGCCCACAATAAACCCTCTTTGGCTAAAACTAGCACTATGTAAATATCCTGCCCCCCTATAGTTGTTAACCCTATTTGGTTTAATTAACTATATAATAAAATAAAAATACAAAAGGGCTATTTATACATATCTTATGTGTTTCTAAGCGCAAAAGCATTCCCTGCTTATTCCATTTTATCCTAAGTTTTTGTAAAGGTAGCATCACCCACACCTTTATAAATAAACTTATCATCCTTCCCCACATAACTTAACCCGAAGTTAAAATATGGCCTTTTCCCTTTCCCGATTATATAAAACCCATGCTTTACATAGCCTAACCCCAGTTAATCCGCCCCACGCACCATTTACCATATATACATAAACTCATTTTATATATATAAATTGCCTGATAAATCCCTTTTGGACTATATAAACTCACTTTATATACGTCTATTTTACCATTACCCCTGCACATATAAACGTTCTTTATATATAATTAAACTTTGGTTATAAATCGCATATTTTATAAAAGGTTTTGTTATGTATTAATGTGCTCACTCTATATACCCTGGACCCCACCCATCCTTCACTGCAACTCTTTGAAAGATCCCCACCGTTCACACCATCCAATCAAATCCAATGGTGTGCGTTCCATATCGCACTCCGAAAGTACTTGACCAAAATTTTATGAAAATCACATGATAAAAGTTGTATTCTAAAACCACCCGATGCGATGTGGCGTATTTTCATTTGATCGCGTTCGATTGGGTAAAAACAGCTTACCACCCAAGTTGAACGCGAAAACCACTTCCTGTTTCGCATTTGAAAAATTAAACGACCTACCGCCTTTGACAAGATCCATATTTAAAATATCAAAGTTTCTAACTTATGATATACTATTCTAACTGTTTAAACTGCGCATGTGCATTGTAAAAGAGCTCTGCCCACTGTATTAAGCCGCTCGACTGTATTCAAAGCCCCTGTCTATCAATTTCATGTCCCAAAATCAAATTTTACCATAGATCCCCTATTTTTAAGAACAGTAAGCCATTCTCTGCACCAATAATTCAAACCCGTCCGCAGGAACAATCTCAAAAGTTGGAAAACCCTGTCAAAGCTTCAAATACTTGTTATTTGAGGAATTTTTCGATAAATAGACCAGCAAATTTCAAGGTTAAACCATCTGTAAGTAAAGTGAAGTCTGTTAATGAGAAAAATCCACTGGATAAATTGCCCAAAACGCCCAAAACAGGCCAAACCATGGCCAATTTTTTCCCAGAAGTTGCTATGTTCATAAAAGCTTTTGTCTGAGCCAATTTCCTCAGTTTAATATCTCTGAAGATCAATTCCAAGAAAAAAAGTTTTTTCAGGCCTACCAAACTCATTTTTACAGTCTCAAACCATTCAGGAAACTCCTGTTTCCTGTCTTATCCCAGTATCAATCCTCAGATAAACCTAATTGAGAAAAAAACCCAAAGGATATTATCCTTAACCAAATTTGCTCAATTATCCCTCTGTTAAAGTAAATTACTCCTGCAAACAGTCTAAACTTGCAGAAGTAAGCCTAAAAATGCCTGAAAAACAGAGTTAAACCTCCACAAGAAGATCTCATTCCATAGTTCTTTCCAAAAGCCTTCAATCACCTCCCTGCAGAACTGTATTTCATTAACAAATTGTTTGATTTTTGCAGGTCATTATCAGAATAAGAAATTGGGCCAACAGTTTCAATACTAGTTGAAAAAATTGTTTGCTCCAAATTCTCATATTTTAAATCAAAAGCTTCATTCAAAAAATAGTTTGTATACAAAGAAAAAATAAAATCAAGTCAGAGAGAGATCAGAATGATGAAATTTTCACAATGAATGGTAACAGTGAAATTAGAATTCATAATGACACTGAAAACATAACAGTCAAAGAGTATCAATGGTTAAAGTGTATCAGGTAAAAGTCAAAGTGAAAGTTAAAACAAAGTTATAGAGCAATCAAAGGTAAACAGTAAAAGTAAATACAGAGGAATTAAATGGAAAAATAGATGAAAATACTTTCACCAACAATGAAGTTTATCCAAAGTGAAAGTAAAACAGTTAAAAGAACAAAAAGGTGAAAAGATGAAAACATAACAAGAAGGAACATTTTTTTAGAAATTTCATGTTTAAGTCATTGTTTTTCAGAAACTATTGTGACCAATACAAGATGAATTTTGCAAAACTGAAGGAGTTTTATGTTCTTAAAGTGTCCAACTACAAAACGGTCTCTCACTTTTCTAACAGCCATTATGGATTGGGAAATATTAAGCAATATTTGAAAGCTCTCTTTGTAGAAAATTCCTATTACGTCATCATTTTACAGAGAATATTGTGGCCAATTAGAAACACATCATACAAAAATGAAGGAGGTTTTTGTTCTTAAGAGCTCTATCTACAAAAACCTATCTCACTTTTTTTGCAAGTATTACATAACAAGAGATACATGCGCATCTTTACAACCTATTTTTCAGACTCTGTAAAACTCTGTTTTACACATCTTTTTGCAAAGCCTATTGTGGACAGCTGGAGATGGATTTTAGGAAACTGAAAGAGGTTTATCTCACCAACATATTCATCCACAATAAAATCTTTAGCTTTTTACATATCTATTTCAGATTGAGAAATACAAATATATCATTGGACCCCAAGTTTGCAGAATTGCTGGAGCATAATGCACAAAGAAAAGAAACAGTTAGTGACTTGAATGCCTCATAATCAACTAAGAGTTGGAACAAATTCGAATTCTCCTCTTTTTCATCACCTATCCATAAAAAATAGTTCCAAATAGATGCATTAGTTTTGAGTGTCCTTTAATTAAGTTCTATTTATGTAAAACAGTTGGAGATATTTGTAAAACAATCTTGATATTTTTTCAAGATATTCTAGTTTAGAATTTGTATAAATACTTCACTCTTTGAAGTATTTTGGTGGAATAAAATTGCTGAGATTATTATAGAAAAATTTTCTGGTACTTTGGAGGCTCATGTGTTGATTGCATAGCAGCAGACTAGACAACATCTAACTGGACTTCATAACTCAGGATTCTTGCGATAAGCTAATGAGTAAAGTGATTTCTTTATGTCATTGTTTCCTTTTTTGAAGTTCCATTCAATTTCACATATGTGTTCAAATCTGAATGATTAATTAGGAGTATTATTTCAGGATAAGTGTAAAAAACTCCCTATCTTATCTAATTGATCATTTCAATGTTTTCTGCTAATTTTCGGACCTAGGAATTCTCAGTTTCTCCTGAGTCTCGGTTGACCTCTGCCTCCTTCTCCTTATCTATGGATCAAATTATCCTTCACTGCCCTTTATCCCGAAATCAAGCCATCCCATCCAAACAATCTATCTAAATCTCTGAGGGTTATCTACCTTGCCCTGAGTACATTAGCATCCGTTTGGCCTTGCCTTTCAGTCTTGTTTGCTACATCTTGACTCCATATCCCAATGGACTAGTAGATCCCTCTTTAATTTGTCATTAAGTAATCTTATTTCCCACCAAACCTTTCTAACAAAAACCAAGTGCCCAATCATACCTAGCCTAAAATTTAATCCAAAACAAAGTTAAATCATAAAGAGAGAGCCCTCTTTGAAATTTAGGAGCGCTAGATCCTAGATTTCAAAAGTAGGTTTGTGATTACCTCTAGTAAGTTACAAAGTTTTAAATATTTCTGATATAAAATTTACTAGAGTGATAAGGTCATGGGTTCATGGTGGTTAAAGTGTCCCAAGAACACAAAGAATCCTAAGCCTAGAAAACAGGGGACAGTTTCCTAGTTTGCAGGAGATCAACATTGAGGTCATAAAGGGCTGGAGCTTATCATCTAGATTCAAACTTATGGGAATACAGTAGGAAAATGACGTAATCTAGCTTAGATAAGGTTGTTATGAGTAGATTTAATGAGTTTGAGTCCTATTTGTAATAGGACTGTTCACTAGGTTTGTAGTTGTCATTTTGTAATAAATACCATGTCTCATGGTTAGGCAAGGTGTCAAAAAGTAGGAATTCAATGTATCTAGATGAGGATAAGGTTATCTTATGTTGTAAATGATCTATAAATATGAAGAAGTCGAAATGCTAAGGGTTGGACATTTTTTAGCAAAAAGATTGTGTTTATTGTAAGTGACTGTTTACAGCTTAATACAAAGTTTTCTACTTAGTTAACTCAAGATTCATGAAGAGTTCTAGTATGTTCTTGTTCTGAAGGTATCTTTTAATATCCTATTGCAGTGGTGTTTTCTTATGCTAATCAGAATTCATCATTGATGCTCTGACTTCCTTCATAGACAAACTAACTATGTGTGTTACTGTTTCACATGTGTATTCCTTGACGTGAAATCTGATATGCCTTGACTTCCATGCTAGGTAGATTGTTTGTTTTTGCTGAAGCTATTATGACTCCATAAGCCCAATGTGAACTTGTTAATGTGATTTACAACCAATTTATATCATTTATCTACTTTACCCCACATAGAGTTAGCCATCTATATTTTTATTAAGAAAATCATTAACCCTAGAGAGAGCCCTCTCAGGTTGAGGAGGCTAAGCCTCAATCAAAAGATTGGTTTGAAACAGTTACATGAGATTATCTTGATTGGCAGCCTATCAGGTCTGATTTTGTGATAAAAAAACCATTCCCATCATAACAAACTCAATTGGTAGAGCAACCTCAGTCCTCCACCCCATTTGGCTCTCAAGTTTTCATGATGAATGGATCTACACCCGTATCTATTGCTACCTGATCGAAATATTATACTGAACCGCGTCATGCAGCAGGGAAGGAGATCGTTGATGGTCCTCCTCCCCTGCCTACTTCTAGCCCTCTTCACATCTAAAGGCCTAGTACTAAGCTTGTTTTACAACCACCCTCCAAAGGTGTACTCCGCAAGTATTCCTACAACCCGAATGCCCACGCCGCTTAGCATTACAGTATTGTTATCACTGGAAAATCGTACAAGTAAAGAAGACATTATTTAATTTCAAGAATAAGGATTTACAGGGCTGAAAGACATTAGATAATCTGGAAGTATTTAAAAAATTTCTAAATTCTGAGGAAAAATCAAATTGTAACAAGTCACAAATGCTTTTGCGCGCAAAATCCTTCGATAAGAGCACCTTTGCACGACTTTCAACCCAAAAAGTGTGCAATCCTGGGAGTGGAAGAAGTCACTTTCCGGGACCACAAAAAACACACTCCAGGACTTGGATTCCACACTTGAAGTCACCTACGTATAGCCACCCTAGCCTCCTTAGACATCAAGTGAGCACACAAAGGAATAAATGTGGCACACAATGGAATCATCCCCCTCCCTCAGGTCACCATCCACAATGTACCAAGGGAGGGAAGGAGGATTTGAATTCTCCTATATAAAGGCCACCAAGAGATGAGAAACTTGAGAACACATTTTTATGATGTCCATAATTGCTCCAAGAAATACCATCAATGTGTGATCTAGAGCTGAGAAAGAGGGGATTGAGTTGTTGGCCATCCAACAACTCTGTTCCACCATAGTAGAGAGAGGGAGACTTTGTGCCGAGGCAAGCTTGGGAGTAAATACATCCTTGCATTGGGACTTAGAACCCAAGTTCTAAGAGCCCCTTAGCAAGTGGGTTAAAGTTCTATCCTCATTTCCTACCACCATTCAATAAGAGCGGACGTAAGTGCTGCCTCTTGGATTATTGAAGTGTTAGACTCTATTCAGAGCTTGTGTTTTGTTTATTTTAGTTTTAGTTTAGTTTTTATGTTTGAATATGCATGCTACTTCTTTATTTAGTATGTTTATGTTCTAGCATGTTCCACTAACTTGCTTGACTCCATTTGTTTTCTGCCTATGACCAATAACTTAAGAGGGAATACCACACCCCTTAAGTTGGTGTGATTTCATACATACATGCACCAAACACACTAACACAAGATTGGCGACTCCACTAACATTTATTTCCAAGTTTATGTGGTAGTTCCTTTTTGCAAGGACCTTCGTCTTTGCTGTGGATTGGGCTGGAATTTCCCCCTTTCTCTCCTTCAGTCCCTAGTTCATCCCAATTGGCAAACTGAAGCATAACAACTCCAAAAATTACTTTTTCGAGAATTTGCACGTTTTTCCCACAGACAGGCGTGCCCCAAGGCGCGCATTCAGAGTTGACCTGCGCGCAGAAATCACACCTATTTCAGCCTTTTGCGCACAAAAAACTGAATGAGAAAATTTTTCAATATTTCCATCTTTTCCTGCTTGTAAAAGTGTTTGGCAGCCCATAATACATCTTCCAGCACTGGTTGAGGTTCCCCACAGTTTGCTAAAGCTCACTCCTAGCTGCTTTTGGTAGGCTTGGTGTTAGTTTTATTTCAAGTAGATTTTTTCTACACATGGAACCTTTAGCACCCTCACCATTGCGTTCCTGACTTATTTTCAGTTACCCATCCACCACAATTCCGGAATGGAATTACTGAAAAATTTTAGGCAAACCCCTACCGTCCATATCTCAGGCCATCTCCATGAATGGCGGCAACCTTGAGGTTTTTACAAAGATAAACTCGACGATTGAGTTCTGTTAGACATGTTCCTAAAAATTCTCATTGCAGAGATTTCAAAGGATGTGGTGCAGCAAAATCCCATCTCCGAAGAGGACACCATTAGTAAGGCTCAACAGCTAAAGCTGATCTATACGCGGTCAGGGTATATTTACAATATCCTTCGAATGCCCCATGCCTGCAAACTTATAAAAAATTTCCAGGCACGTCGAACTCTGCAGACGGTTTAATTGGGTCATTGACACAAAGTTACCCAGGCAGCAGCAGTCAAAATCTCGGTTACACATATGATTCTACCCAGAATGTACCCTAACCCTCATAGAGAAAGCAGAAATCCTTATGTTGAAACGCTCAAAACAACACCCTTTAGTTGGTCTCCCAAAGAGACAGACTGCTATATTCGGCCGAACAAACCTTGCCTTGCTTTATTTTCATTTTATCCCGGGCGCAGCGACCACTTCCTGAATTAATCGCTTATCAGGTATGTATATTATATTCTCTTATCAGGACTCGATCAACCAATCTTCTCTTTACTTGATTACTCCCTTCACCCTAGTTTATAGAGGGATGCTAGAAATATTCAGGGGGAATAAAAAAAAAGAGGATGTGAAGCATGGCTCAACCAACGCCCCATCCAATAAGCAATCAAGGAAGGCAGAGCTCTCAATTAAGGGAGATTTGGTACGCAGAAAATCTGTCTTTTTCATGGGAGATAATCTCCTAGAAATATCTCTAGCAATATTTTTAATTAGACCACAACCCGGTTTTCAAAGTCATCATATGCCACCACAAAATTTGACTAGTATGGCGCCATCATATCATCATCAGCATGGAGGACCTTATCCTCTGGCCTAGGGGAACCAGTACACAGGTAGACATGCTGATGGAAGAGCCCCCCCTCCAATAGCCATTTGCAAACCAGGGACATCATTATGCCCAGTCCCCAGCATAAGACCCGTGGATGCAAAATTATGCACAGGTGAACTTTGTGTAGCCTTCCCAAAACCAACCACGCCACCCATATAACCAGGAGAATTATCCTCCTAACGTGGTTAAGAAAAAGAGGAAAAACAAGCCTAAAAGAAAGTCTGGACCGAGGGGCAACAGCCATCAGCACCCTCCGCGACCTCTGGCTAAAGGCAACTCCAACCAAAATCAAAACCAGGAGCCAAGCAATGCCCAACGGCAGAGCGAAAGGCCACCTCTTTGAACAAACCACTCTTGTTTGATCTGTGGTGAGTACGGCCATTACACTCACCGTTGTCCTAACCTCCCTGAGCTGAAAAATATGGAGAGTAACCGCCGACAAGGGGAATCATCCCAACAGCCAACATTCATGTAAGAGCCCTTCCCCCATCAAGGGACAGTTAGCATTTAGCAACAAACTCCCGACGACTCCGTAAATAATAGCTAGAAAATCTACATGACTGGTGAGGAATTTTTTTTTCAAACATGGAATCGAAACTACGACACCCCACCAGACACCAACGTGTCAGGGGCTAGTACCAGTGCACCAAATGCACCTTTGACCATATCAAAGATGCCTATTGAACCTTTGCCGAATATGGCTAAGGGACCAAATATGCGAGCAGGAAATTACTCCAAAGTGGCCCATAATTATAGCATTATGGACAACCTAGCTCAATCTCCTGCAAATATGTCAGCTTTGGAAATTTTACAGTCCTACCCAAAGCAATGAAAAGCCTTGCTTTCTACGTTAGGCGCTATCGACCCTACCAATACACGCCTAATGGCTCTTGATTTAGACAAAGCCACCCCTTGGCTTCCTTCGATGGTCACCTTTCAGATACCAGAATCGGTCCAAAAATATTACCATTCACCGATGTGTCATCGATGAAGGTGCATCCACATGCATCACGTCAAAGAACATTTGGCAGAAGTTAGGGTCTCTGGAACTAAAACCATCAGACATCATGCTTGGAGCATATGACGGTCGCTCTTCAACCCTCGTCAGCCTCTACCATAATTTCCAAGTCTGCTTAGCCGGAAATATAGTCCTTATAGACATTGAAGTATTAGATGCCCATTTGGACTACAATATACTCCTTGTTCATAGCTATATGTACGCCATGTCAGCCACCGCCTCCTTCGTCTTCTGAACAATAATGTTCCCCCATGAGGACTGCATCGTTACCATTGACCAATTGACACATAGCGAAAAGTGGCCCCTAACAAATATCGATGTCTTTCTACCCTACGTAGATGCATCCGTGGACGCGCTTTCACATTACCAAGAATACGGCCCTGACCAGTTCAAACTATCATCCATCATAGGATCATTCCTAGGAGATCCCCCTATTTTACCTGAGTCACCACCTGATGTCATAGAAGCTCTGATGTGCATGATGTCAGCATCAAGCACCGAAGCTAGCTAGGACACAGGCACAAGTAGTAATGATACCAAGTCCTCGGCAAGGGCAGCTTCTCTAGACTATGCCACCTCCCAAACCCCTTTCCTCTTCCCCCCAGCCGGTTTTCTGTCACAGCAGGTCATGGCCATGGTGGTCCTACCAAACTTATCATTTGCCATACCAGTTTTGTACCTAGTCCCACCCACTCCAATGGGAGTCACGCACCCCCATCAATCTTGAACTGGCCCTAGCCATTAAGGAGACCATCGAAACCATCCCTACAAAGGAAATTCCCATTGCAAAACTGATGGTTATGGCTAAGAAAACCAAGAGAAAGGGAAAGAAGTTGGCAACTCCTGCAACACAACAGGAATCACCACTTTGCACCATATGTGATGTCATAGGACACCCTATCCATATCTTCCCAGAGTTGGATGAATTAAAACCACTCCTCGGCTCTGAAGCAGACATCACGACACCAAGTTCCCATAAAAAGGAACCTGCCACCAAAGGTAAAGGCAAAGCATTGCGTACCAATCATACATGCGCTATATGTAGAAATTATGGGCACTACACCCATCATTTACTATAGATCCCACGATATAGGGATTCGTTGCATGCCATCGAGCGATCCTATAAAGAGGATCCCTCCACCGAGTCCTCTGGTGATGAACCTCGTACCATATTGTACCTACAGGAGGAACGACAGTTACCTGAAAGGCTCCCCGCTAGGCCCCCTCCCACAAACAATAGCTGTGTTCTTTGTGATGAGCTTGATCATTTCATCATTGATTGCCAAACTTTGGAAATGTTCCAGCGATGGTATCCAGTCCATATCTTATACCGTGACAACATGGACGTCCAGTATTCTTGTCAGATATGTGGCGACAACCACCCAGTGCATCGTTGTAACTACATACTGAGATTCCGCGCAGCACTAGCCTGTATGTGATCAACCATAGTCTGCCTCTCCCAAGAAGATGGCTCGGACTCAGAATCCATGAACAACTCGACAACCCAGGAAGATGTGTCGAGCAGATCCATCTTCTTCCTGTCGGCTGAAAAGCGGCCAATCAGGGAACCCTTAGTTACCCCCAACTGATCTCTACAGAGAAGAACAACATGTGTGTTATGTAAAATGCCCAATCATGTGGTCACCACTTGCCCTGAATTAGTAGCGTTACGACGTTGGTACCCTGCCAGACCACAAATTGAGCACGATGGGACCCCTATATCTAGGCTATTTTTCTTGGTATGTCAGGGAAATCATTGTGGACAGTGTTGTAACTATATCCCACGAGTTCGCCCCCTCATTGAAATGATTCTTACAATAGAGAAGCAACGCCACACCCACAGCAGCGTGACGGGAAAGCCAGGAAAGCGCACCAACCAAGCATGACCCAAGTCAAACCTAGGATAACATGCAAACTATGCAACATGAATGATCATCAGATCAATCAATGCAAGGAACTTAAGCCCCTCAGGAACAGTTTCCACATAGTCTCGTCTCTCCCACAAATATTTCTCTCTAACCAAGAGAAAATCACGCGTACTCATTGTCAAATTTGTTCACACTTAAATGTGAGCATCTCCCCAAGCTAAGAGCAGTAAGAGCACTGTTAATTCTATGCTCCCCCACAGAGCTAGACACCCCTAAGCCAACGACACGGAAATGGAAGCAGAAGACCTCCTCTTCTACAATAGATCCTTTCCAAGCATCCACATCCGAAAAAAAGAGTAGTATTGGTTCCCACACAATCTACTCCGTTGGCATAGTAGTACCATGCACCATCTGCACGGGCCATAACCACGAGCCAGACGTATGCCTGTTAATGAAAACATTCAGGCACCTCTGCACCAAGCATAATTTCCACCAATAGGAAATTAACCAGCCTAGCAGGGAATCTAACATTGTGCTCACACAAACTCCTATCACGGAGATTCTTCCCCCACCAAACACCGATGACACGATACACCACATACGATTCATATCATCATGTATCGAAACTATGACTCGAGTTATTTGCTCATCTTCCATAGGTGTCGAGTCAGTTGCAACTACCTGAGTAGTTGTATCTATGACAATGTAGACCCAATATGTCTGTACTCTATCGACCGTGTCTGGTTCTACCACATCAATGATGGAATCCTTCTTGTGTCTCTCAACCAGCTCAATGAGGATTGAACATATCTAGCATAATATTGTGCAGAATCAATCCCCCTTAGGATTCCTATTTCATTCGGATGAAGATATCCTAGAGGTAATGACATAGCCAAATTATACATGGGATGCAATGCATCACCGTTCACTTTTTCTCCCCAAGCATATGTTCAGTCCTGACAAGGAAAAATAACAAGAGATCTATGTGATCGAATCAAAATATTTCCTCCCATCAGGAAAATTTGATTGGTTCAAGAATCCTATCCCGGCACCTGATGCGTTTGAGGAAGGAAATATGTCAAACATCTCTACTACCATCAAGGTGAACATATCCCAAAATCCTTGAAAGGTCGAAGAAATCTCACTGGGGGCAACATGCTCTTTAGAATAAATAGCCTCTTATACCCAATTGCTACAAGAGTATCGAGATATCTTCGCATGGGACTACTCAGAAATGCCTAGGCTTAGTCCCACTATCATAGAGCACCATATTGACACTTGGCCTGTTATACCCAATTGATACAAGAGGATCAAGATATCTTCGCATGGGACTACTCAGAAATGCTTGGGCTTAGTCCCAGTATCGTAGAGCACCGACACTTGGCTTGACGTCCCTCCAGTACGCCGGAAACAACGTCAACTGCACCCATCAAAGGCCGAAGCAATAAAATGATAAATTGATAAGCTTCACAAAGCCAAGTTTATCTACCCCATTTCCTATACATCTTGGGTTTCTAACCCTGTTCCCGTCATGAAAAAACAGGGAATTATACGTGTTTGTACTGATTTTCAAGATTTGAACAAAGCATGCCCCAAAGAAAATTTTCCCATGCCATTCATCGACCAGGTCATCGATGCTTTTGCAGGACACAGGGCTCTATCCTTCATGGATGGATTCTCTGGGTACAACCAAATTCAAATCCACCACACAGACTGGTACAAAACCGCGTTCACTACCCCCTGGGGCACATTCGCATACAAGGTAGTGCCATTTGGCCTAAAAAATATTGGAGCCACCTTCCAAAGGGACATGAATTACATATTCCATGACTTGGCACACCTTATCCTCGCCTACTTGGACGACCTGACCGTCTGTTCCAAAAATCGCTCAGACCATCTTGAGGATTGGTGATTGGTATTCCAAAGATGTTTTCAATACAACCTACGCTTGAACCCCCTCAAGTGTGTCTTCTACATTAGCGCAGGTAGACTTCTAGGTTTTATTGTGTCCCAGCAAGGAATTCGAGTGTACCCCCTCAAGTTCCAAGCCATCAAAGAGGTCCCCCCACCCAAACCCTTAAGCAACTTCAAAGCCTGTAGGGAGTGTTAGGATATTCTGACACATAGAAAATAGTTAAGAATAACTTAGTCTAGTGTAGAGTTAGGTAAAGTGTGTTTCTTTACCATGTACATTTGTAACTTATAATCTGATGGTCACGATTTGTAGTGATCTGACGGTTATCTCTCTCCTTGGTATTAATGACACTTGATCCATGGCTTAACACCTGATTGGTCCATGATATCTATTTAAAGAGCATGGAGGGTCATTTTTCTGGTAACCGTTTATGAGAGAAAAATATGTAACTTTTCTTTTTATATTAATAAATTTCCTGAAGTGGTCACGTTGGCTCAAGTCGTGGACTATTTCCCTCTTTGAGGGTTTTAACCATGTGATTATACTAGTGTACTGATTTATGACCTTTCCTTGAGCAGTGACCTTTGGTTCTTGATTTAAGGAACTTACCCTATAAATTCCTACATGGTATTAGAGCTACTTTAAGGGCCACATCCATTGTTGATCAAAATTCGAAGTCGGTTTGACTGCATGCGACTGTCGTTTTGTAGATATACTATTTCTGAAAATTTTTGGGCTTGGAGAACTACTCGGTTGTGTCCAGAGCGTCTGTTACAGTGAGGAACGTCTTTCATTTCATACAAAAAGGTTTCTGGCTGCCCAAGTTATGACAGTTTAGATCTGGAGGTATAAAGTATCTGTTTTGCAATTATATTTGTTAAAAATTCTGCTTATTTCGGTGCCCTATGTTTATTTTTCAATTTTTAGGTTTTATTTATTTGTCAGATCTATACCCTTTTCTCTGTGTATTCTCTTTGCTCTGCACTGCATGCGATCTCAGCAAATTAGAAACAGGAAAAGGGATTTTTTTTGCTACGTATGCTCTTTCCCGATGTCTTTATGTGACCTCAGGAAATCAGAAATAGTGAAAAATAGATAGTTTCCGGTAAGGCTAACCGAAAATCTAAAAATCTGTTGTAAGGCTTACATTTCGTTTTTTTTTTTTCCTTGATTTTTTGTGTTTTTTGTGTAGAAAAAGACACGCACACCGAAGAGTAATAAAAATAAAAACCCCTTCCTCCTTTCAAACATTTACAGAATCTTTTTACTATCTCACTTGGTGAGGATTTTGTTTATGAGAATAGAGGTCTTAGGTTCAAGTCTCTTTCTCAAACTTTTTTTTGTAAAAAATTTTTGTTAAAGGGGCGGGATTTTTTTTTAAAGTTGAACTTCATCACCAAATTTCAAACCGTTCCCATAACTATTCAACATCTACGACTCATTTTTTTCAAAAGGCATAACTTCTTCATCTGGAAGCTGTTTCTCGAGCTGTTTTTTTTAAACGGCCTAATTTTTTTAGATCTTTCCATTGGAGCAATTAGTTTCAGCTTTTCTCAGCTTCATTTTTTTTAAATGGAAAGTGCATGTCCGATTATTCTTAACGGCACCAATTATTTCCAATGGATACCTCACATGGTAGATATACTTAGAAGTAAAGGGATTTATAGAATAGCCACAGTGCTAGAAACTAAACCTTCTGATGATGATAAAGTCGCTAAATGGGAAAATAAACAAGATCAAGCACAAGGGTTGATAGGAATGTCTATTTCTCAAGATCTTCGATTTCATATCCTTGACATTGACACCCCTCATGAAGCCCTGGACAAGCTAAATACTATCTTTGGCATTCAAAATCAAATCAGGGCCCATCAACTTGAAAATGAGTTGCTTACTTTGGACCCCAATAATTTCTCCTCTATTGAAGATTTTTTGTCCAAATTCAAGACCCTTAGAATTCTTTTAGAAGGTTTTAAGGTCAAAAAGGAAGATGGTAGCCTCATCTATTGCATTCTTACTAAGCTTGGCCCTGCATACTCTGTATTTGTTTCTGCCTTCCATTCCACTACAGAAGCCATCATTTCTTCAGGAACCACCTACAAGAACCCATCTTTTGATGCCTTTTGTGATTCTTTGATAAGAGAACAAGAAAATCTCTTACACCTTGGTCTTATCATATCAAAATAGTCCCAAGAAGCGGTATCCTAAAAAGAATGGTCCGAAACCAAACAAGGGTCCTAAGAAATTTCAGCCACAAACTGAAAAAACAACTCACCAAAATGATAAGGCAAATAAAAACAAAGGGAAGAAGATAGATAGACATCGAAACTTTTGCAATCGTGATGGCCATATAGAGTCCAAATGTTTCAAGAAGATGGAACCCTTAGAAGCAACAATGAAGAAGCACAACATCAATTTGGAGCAGTTTTCACCTTCATCTTCAAGAATGGCACTTTCTACTTATGGTTGTCAAGCATCAAGATCTATTTATGCATTAAATGTATCTTCCTCTTCTCATTCTCATGAGTGGCTCATTGATTCTGGAGCTTCTTATCACATGGCCAAAAATAAAGCCATGTTTTCTTCTTTAAATGATTGTAACACCAAAAATATTTATGTTGGTGATGATAGATCTCCTAGTGTTGTAGGATCTGGAACCATTCATTTCGATAAAGGTTAGTTTAATGATGTACTATGTGTTCCTCCTTGTCATGCAACCTTCTCTCTGTTTATCAAATAACTCATTTAGGTGAAGGGAAAATAGTAGAATTCTCACCTTATGATGTTGTAATCAAGGACCTCAAAGATCCTAAACATATTTTAGCTACTGGCATTGCTGATGATTCCACAAGGTTGTATAATTTTGACAACTTTGGGTCACCATGTCTTCCCTCCGTTTTTGTTTCTCATAATGATGAAGTGAGCAAACTTTGGCATGATCGATTTGGCCACTTAAACTATCGCTCTCTTCAAACTCTAAGTAAGGAAAATATGGTGACGGGTCTTCCTATGGTATCTTTCCGAGATGGTGTTTGCTCCAGTTGTGTACTTGAAAAACATCATCGGGTTAGTTTTGACAAATGCGCCTCTTGGCACGCTTCAGCCCCTTTGTAGCTTGTGCACAGTGATTTATGTGGTCCACTTCCTGTTGTTTCTTTCTCTAATTGCAAGTACTTCTTAACTTTAATTGATGATTTTTCCAGATGCACTTGGGTATACTTCTTAAAACTCAAGAGTGAAGTTTTTAACATGTTCTTGGCTTTTAAGGCCTTTTTTGATAAACAATCTGGACATCCAATTCTTAAGTTAAGATTAGACAATGGAGGAGAATATGTTAACAACAAATTTATCAACTTTTGCACAGAGCATGGCATTCAATTGCAACATATGGTTCCATATACGCCACAAAAAAATGGTGTAGATGAAAGGAAGAATCGCACCCTAAAAGAAATGGCTAATTGTATGCTTCAATCTAAAGGACGTGGTCTCAATTTTTGGGCAGAAGCAATTAACTGTGCAAACTACATAGTAAATAACACTCCTACTAAGGTTTTAAAGAATATAACTCCAGAAGAAGCTTGGAACTTAATCAGACCAGATGTAAGTCACTTTCGTGTTTTTGGAAGTGATGCTTGGGCCCATATTCCAGATGTGAAACATAAATCCTTAGAACCTAAGAGTGAAAAATGCATTTTTGTTGGATATTCTAAAAATGTCAAACGATATAGACTTCTTCAACCAAAATCCAAAAATATAATCATTAGAAGAGATGTAAAATTTGATGAAAATATATCGGCCTACGAGCCTAGTTTAGCAGGTGTGCCACCTTTGGCCTACGAGCCTGATTCGGCATATGTGCCACCTCTCTCTTTCTCTATTCTATTTTTAATATCATTCCTTCTAGTTAAGATGATGACAGTGAGGATGACAATCCTCCCCCACCTCTTGAAATTATTCCTTCTACTCCATAGCTTCCAAGATGGGTCTGCTCTACTCGGGATGTAGTTGGTTCTCTTGCAGGTTACCCTGCTGATAAACGGCGTACATGTTCTTAGTTCAAAAGAGCCTCTTCCTTGTTGGCTCAAGTTCTAGAAAATCCTAATCCAGAAACCTTTGAAGAAGCCTTCGGTCATCTAGATTGGGATGAAGCCATGAATGAAGAATATCATTCCTTATTGGAAAATGATACTTGGGATCTTGTTCATCTTCCAAAAAGAAGAAAACTTGTCAGATGCAGATGGGTTTACAAAACAAAGTTTGGACCAGATGGAAAAGTGGATAGACATAAAGCTCGTCTTGTCGCTAAATTATTTTCACAAGTTGAAGGCATTGACTATACTGAAACATTCTCCCATGTTGCCAAAATGAATTCTATCCACCTTGTTCTTTCCGTTGTTGCCTCCTTTAAATGGGAAGTCCATCAGATGGATGTTAAATCCGCCTTCTTACATAGAAATTTACATGAATAAATATACATGGAACAACCCCTTGGCTTTATCCAAAATGACTCTAACCTTGTTTTTCACCGTAGGAATTCTCTCTATGGTCTCAACAAGCTCCTCGGGCTTGGTATGAAAAAATGGATAGATTTCTATTAGATAATGGCTTTTCTAGGTGTCATTCTAACAACACTGTCTACACCAAGAAAGTGGGTAAGTCCTTCACCATCATTGTTCTTTATGTTGATGATCTTATCCTTACTGGTAGCGATCCAAACCATATAAACCATGTGAAGTATAGCCTCAAAAATAAGTTTTAAATGATAGACTTAGGACACTTGCATTATTTCCTTGGTCTTCAAGTCTTGCAATCCAAGGAAGGAATTACCCTCTCTCAGTCCAAGTATGTCTGTGATCTTCTACACCAATTTCACATGGAACATTGTAAGCTATTCCCTTCTCCCTTTCAATCTAGATTCAAGCTTTCAGTCACTTGTACTACCCCTGAAGTTGATGCTACCTTATACCGTCAACTTGTTGGTAAACTTATGTATCTAACCCATACCTGTCCTAACATTTCCTTTGTCGTTGGTCTTGTCGCTCGGTTTATGCACCAACCTCATGAAAGTCATTGGAAAGCAGCTAAAAGAATACTTTGATATATTCACGGTACAGTTCAATTCGAGATTCATTACAGTGCAGGAGCATATCCATTGTTGATTGGTTTCACTGATTTTGATTGGGCTGGTGACCCTGATGATCGAAAGTCTACTACAGGATATGTATTCACTCTTGGTTCAGGACCTATTACATAGTCTTGTAAGAAACAAAGTGCCATCTATCTTTCTTCAGCAGAAGCGAAGGATCGTGGTGCAGTTGAAGCCAGCAAGGAAGCCATGTGGCTTTGCCAGATCCTGTCTGAATTTGGTCTCCATCAGCAACATCCAACTACACTTTGGTGTGATAATCAGAGTGCCATTCAGCTATGTAAAGATCCAATTCATCATCAACGTATGAAACACATTGAACTCCACATACACTTCATCAAAAATCGCATTCATGATCGTGTTCTTGTAGTGCAGTACTGTCCAACCAATGATCAAGTAGCTGATATCTTTACAAAGGCTCTCACAGAAGTGAAGTTTACCAAACTTTGATCCATGCTTGGAGTTCAGGAAAGTTGTCATTAAGGGGGGATAGGCTCTAATGCCTCCTTGCTTCTCCTATTGTGTCACTTTTGTAAATCCTTCAATCCTATCCCAATTTTTTCTTAAGGGGGGATGTTAGGATATTTCGACACATAGGAAATAGGCTCCTTTTGTGTCACCTTTGTAAATCCTTCAATCCTATCCCAAGTTGTTCTTAAGGGAGGATGTTATAATATTCTGACACATAGGAAATAGTTAAGAATAACTTAGTCTAGTGTAGAGTTAGGTAAAGTGTGTTTCCTTACCATGTACATTTGTAACTTATAATCTGACGGTCACGATTTGTAGTGATCCGACAGTTATCTCTCTCCTCGATATTAACGACACTTGATCCGTGGCTTAACACCCGATTGGTCCATGATCTCTATTTAAAGAGCATGGAGGGTCATTTGTCCGGTAACTATTTATGAGAAAAAAATATGTAACTTTTCTTTTTATATTAATAAATTGCCTGAAGTGGCCACGTTGGCTCAGGCCGTGGACTGTTTCCCTCTTTGAGGGCTTTAACCACATGATTATACTGGTGTATTGATTTGTGATCTGTTTGTGAGCGGTGACCTTTGGTTCTTGATCTAAGGAACTTACCCTGTAAATTCCTATAGGGGAAAGCCAATTTTCTGAGACGCTTCATCCCAGATTATGCCAGTTGTGCTCAAAGATTCCTATGCCTCCTTCACCAGGACATCCCATTTAAATGGGATGATCACGCCCAACAAGCGTTTGACGTGTTGAAAGAAAATTTATCTTCAGCACCACTCATTAGTCCCCTAGACTATGAAAAATATTATATCCTATATCTATTAGCTTCTGAGTTCACATTAGCCGAAGTTTTGATCCAGGAAGGCCCTGATGGGAAGGATCACATAATTTATTATGTCAGCAAAACCTTATTGGGCCCAGCATTAAGATATGAGCCTGAAGGAAAGACTGCCCTAGCATTAATCCATGGAGTCCAGAAGCTTCGCCATTACATCATCTTAAAAACCACTACGGTCATCGCAGATATTAATCCCATCAAATACCTCCTCATGTGCCGCCTAATGAATCATAAGTACGCCCGCTGGATAGTCATTCTCCAATAATATGACTTATAGTTTCACTCCCCTAAAAACAAAAAGGTGCTTACCTTAGCAGAATTCATTACAGACCTCCCAAGGGAGACCAAGGGATCACCAGTAAACAATTCGCTACCAGACGAACATCTCTTCTTCATAGCAACCAACAACCCTTGGTATGGAGACATTCTCCTCTTCCTGTGAACTCAAAAGTTCAAACCCCATCTCACATGAGACAACCGTCGACGCAAAAGCCCACAATCCCTCCGATATCTCCTCATAGGAAATGTCTTGTACCAACGAGGCATCGATACCATCTTACGCTGATGCCTCACTCACGACCAGGCAGAACAAGCCCTTAATGACTGCCATGCAGAAGCTTGCAGCAGTCACTTATTTGGAATGGCCACCGCTCAAAAATTCCTACGAGCTGGATATTTTTGGCCCTCCCTGTTTCGCGACTACATTACAGTAGTCAAGAGATGCAAGCGATGCTAGCGCTTCGCCCATAAAGCAAGAGCACCCCCCACTCCTCTGCACCCTATCATCATCGTCGGCCCCTTTTGTAAATGGGGAATTGACTTCATGACTTGCAAACCCCCATCATCGGGCAGCCATAAATACATCATAGTGGTTATCGATTATTTCACCAAGTGGGCAGAGGCCATGCCCACATACGACAACACCACAAAAACCGCCATTCGATTTCTATTTAACCACGTGATCACCTGGTTCGGCATTCCCAAAGAGTTAGTTTCCGACCATGGGAAACACTCCGAGCATGAAGTTTTTGAGGAGATATCTCACCACCTCAGATTCACCCATGAATTTTTTTCACCATACTAACCCCAGTCCAATGGACAAGTAGAAGCTATAAACAAAGTACTCAAAACTATGTTACAACGAATGGTGAATAACCATAAAACCAACTGGAACCACATGCTCTTTTCTGCCCTGTGGGCGTACCGCACGGCTGTTAAGACATCCACTAGTTTCACTCCCTTCCACTTGGTATACGGGGTCGAGGCCGTGATTTCCATAGAACACGAGATCTCGAATTTTCATACCGCCATCGAACTCCTCGATGATACCCAGCCTCTATAACAGCGCCTAGTACAACTATGGCTTGTTGAAGAAATCCGACAACAGTTGCTGCAACACAACGAGGCCCATAAGAAAAGGGTAAAAGCATCATTTGACCACCACATCAACCCTCACTCATTCACTGAGGGAGAACTAGTCCTCCGCTGCGATGTCTCAAAAGAAACCCTAGGTCCAGGAAAGTTCAAAACCTTGTGGAAAGTACCCTACATCATCAAACACTGCCGCCGCTAGGGGGCATACATCTTAATGGAACCAGATGGGACATGTCTCAGCAACCCCGTCAATGGCCTTTACCTCGAGAAGTTTTACCCATAAGGGCCAAGCAGGCCCTACACTAGAGTCAATGTACACGAACCCAACCACTTTAAATTTTTGACCAAAATACTTATTATTAAATGTGCTCGAGTGTCACAATGAATCACCAACATGAACCTTACTTCGGATTTGTTGATGGAGCATCAAGATGGTCTCAAAGTTTAGCAGCAGCTGCCTAGGTCATCTATCACCCTAATCAATCACCAATCTACACCAATGGTGTGTACATTGGTTCGGAAACAAACAGTTAGGCATAATATGACGTTGTCATTAGAATTATGTGCGACACCCTCCATCAGGGTAGACGCCATATGCATGTCTACCTCGATTCCCAGTTAGCAGTGTCGCAGTTAAACCAAACATTTGAGACAAGAGATTCACATCTATTTAGAAAATATTTGCATGCAAAAAGATTAAGCAGACAATTTGACTACATTACATTTACACATGTACCAAGGATTCAAAACCAAACATTTGATCGCATAGCTAACAATATTCTAAACTGGAATGCATCTCGAATAAACCATCATACATAAAAAACCAAAAACATAGATATCCATCAGTATAACATCATCCATAAATAGAAATAAGAGACACAACATGTAGAGCCACAAAAAAATATCTCTCATATATATCATGGTGTATATCTCTGAGTACAAAAAATAGTGTCTCTAACCCATGGGCCAACCCAAAGATACACAAAAATTCATCAAAATAAGGGAAGCATCCTCATAATGGATGCTTTCCCTGTGTATAAGTAAACTCTAGGACGGTTCTCCCCAGGTGGGGCACCTGGACCCACAACCGCTCCTGGTACCACTACTGGAGCCATCGCCAAAACTGAGACCGCCACCCGACGTAAAATAGGTCAATATTCCCTCCCCCAAGCCATTTGCATCTCCAACCAAACCTCCTCAAGATCATCCAAAATACCTCAAGAAGGCATCCCTGAATCAAGCGGTCAACTCGACCCCAGGCATCCTCCAGATCTAACATCTGAGTAACCATCTTAGCAACGTGAGCCTGCACCGCCTCTGCATCGGCACGAGCTCACTCAGTCGCAGCCTTAGCAGCAGCCGAGCTGCTACCCTCTCTCGAAAGGGCCAGCACCACCACCAAGTCCACCACCTTGAGGTTGTGAAGGATCTCCTACCTGCCCCCCAGGACCTCCCCGAGGTCTCCGAAGAGGATCGTGGCCAACCAGTCGAGCCACGGGGTGGCCAACCTTGCCCACATCTGCAAGAGTAACCAAAACTATGTCAGTGTCACCATCAAAACACATAAAGACACATATATACTCAAATAAATGCAGAAAACATGAAAACGTACCTGCTGGCCCCCAAGCATAGCCAGGGGGAGACCTATCTCCATATCTCCCCGAAATTCCTTCCATGTGTATGGGAATGGAAAAAACATCTGGGGGTTGACCTCAAGCTAGGCCTTAGTTGTGGTGTTCCAGTAACGCCCCACCATACCCCCACCCCCTCATGGCATCACAGGAGCCCACCTCCTCATGTGAGGCTCCCGTAGCCCCCCAGGAGGCACCGCCACCACCGGTCTCAACAGCACCACCCTCTCGTACATGATTCTGCAGAGAATAGTGACACACACAAATAGATTTGATCCACTCTGGATCTTGTTAATATGTGTCACCATCCCCTCATAGTAGAAGTAGAAAAAATCGAAAAAAATCATTGACCTCAGCCGGCGCAAGACTCCAACCTGCGGACCCAATGCCCGATGAGGAGCCGATGACCCTGCAAGTTGCACACTAGCTACTAGAGCACACTGCTCGGCCAAATAAGTCACTAAGGCAATGCTGATGCACCCCTCCGTAAGTGCCCCGCCACAATGACGCCTCTGAAACCTCTCCAAATCCACCCTCCCGGAAGGAAGTGGATACCGCAACACCTCACCACCAAGCAGTAACCCGGTCACAAAGTATACATCCGTCTCAGGATGGATGGCAAGGTTAGTACAACACAACATAAACATGTTGTGCCTCTTGTGCCAATGCTGGATCAAGTAACGTAGCAGTCGGTCCTGTGACTGAAGAAGCTCATTCTCCACAAAGTTCAGGAGCCCCCATTGCTCCAATTGTTGGCACACCAGAACATTGGTGGCTAATGCAGTACAGACCTTAGGCCAATCCTGCTCCCTCCACAACAACCTTTCATCCAAACAGGAACCCATCAGTAACAAAAAAAACATCAAAAAATAGGCAAAAATTCCAAAAATTTGGACAAAAATTGCCTCGGCCTTTTGCGTGCATGTCCCTCAGACAGGCGTGCTAAAGGCATGCTTGTATTTTTCACAAAAGTGCTAAAGGCGCACCAAAGAAGGGGAAAAGAGTGCCTAAAGCACGAAAAACCCCAGAAAAAGCACACAGAGGGTGCGCTCTTACCTTGATCACCCGCGAAATCTAGGGAAAAAATTACTCAGAATCCATAAAAACCAATTTTTTATGGATCCGGGCACCTTCAGACTAAAAAAATTATAGTGTAGGACGTCATGGAAGTTACATGGGCATGATATCGCTAATCCATGGTGCTCAGGTTGACCGCAACAGCAAGAACTGCTCCGCAAAAGCCTTTGACCTCTCAAAAACTCAACAAGTACAAATGGATTGAATTAGGGCAATATTCACCTATATATCGCCCTGTTCAAAAACTTAGGAGGACCATAACAAGAGATCAGAAGGTTTGTTCTCCAAACCGAAAGCAGCACTGCAATCAGCACTCCATAACGAACAGAGGCGATGCCAGACATTCGCGCTCCCAAAAAAATAACTTTTCAGTGCTGGCAGGTATGCCCTCTCTTATCTTCTTTTTTAAGCACAAGCCTTTCAAGTAATATTTGAATAAAGAAGATACTTTCACTTGGGGTATTCGTTTTTGCAAGTAGTATGCAAATAATCCACCACTCCATCCGTGGAAAGTTCTAGAGTAGGTATCATTCTACCCCCAGAATGATAGAGTCCCTGAAAACTCTGCATATCCTGACATCATTTCTCCATCATAAATCAACCATAGGTTCCATGCATCTGACTGTGTTTATCATCACCTTGCCCTGCACATGATAAACATCCTTGTTGGTCGATATAGCCTCCCCTCCATAGCTCTCGTCACCCACAATAGACCATATACCACAACATAAGTGATGCCATGGCCATCTCACTGTAGTCTGAAAGCACCTCATGCCCATCCACTCGCCATGCATAAGGTCAAGTTTTACCATATGAAAGAAAAACCCTTTCTCGGACAACCTAGTTGTACAAGCAGATCAAAAGCACACTACCACGTCTCACATTTGGCCCACCATCCCTCCATCAGCATAACCCATCTGTGATACGTTTTCATCTTCTTCATCAACCTCACACATGACACCAACAAATGGGGCCCCCATCCTCAGTAAAACACCTTCCTCACATCATTAGTGAGTGAACACTTTCATGTTTTGGGGCACCCGTCTCTGTGTTTTGTACAAACCAAACCCCATTATTTCATTCTTTTGGTAATTGTACAAAGATCGCAAGTGGTGCACTATGTACAACACCCACTCATTCATTTTTTCTACCATGGTAGTAGTCCCTGATCACCCTTGGTCGAAGTATCACACCCACATCCAAAAGCCATCATGACATTCATAACCAGTTTATACCCACCCTAGAAGTCCTACCGACTCTAGGGCTTTCCCCATCAAAAAGAAGTATGACTGCCGCCAAGCTACTTTTTATACTCCAACCTTGGGCCACTGAATCCCCAACATCATTTTTCAGTCACCCCTTGCCATTATTCCTATGTTAAACCCATCACATTTCAGATCCTGATCCTCCACATCAGTGACCCCCTTTGTTCAGTTGAGGCTTCCTTTTTGTCAACTTCAACACCTCTATTCCAAAAAGGAAGTGGTGCCTTGGATCACCCCTCTCCATAAAAGGGGCATCCTCGAGTGGCACTGTGGGAGACATCATTTCCAACAGATGTCATCGATCCTCCTGACATTCGACTACAACACAAGCTTTCATGTCAAGTTGGTATCGTACCTTACAACCATTGCACTGTGATCAAATTCGTCAAAGACTCGTGCCTTTATAGGCATCTCTTTTAGAAATTCTTGCATGGGATGGACCCAGCCAACACCTATGCGTACAATGTGCAATTATATGACATACCAAATTCTACGCATATGGGTACCACTTTCCACCTATCGTCAAAGAAAAACGCCCCTGAGGGCATCAACAGTCAACGTCAAAAACCAACATATCACCACCGTATTAGTGACGTAGACAAAATCTATATCTGTCAAATAGATTTTTTTAACTAGCCAAAGCATTACGATCATGGGACATGCCCGCCTCGTAGAAAATTTGTATATATTGTATTATATTTTCTTACAGGGGTCCCACGGGACATGGTCATTCTTCGAACCGGTGCAGGGTGTCTCCAATTCTGAGCTACACACAGGTCTCTCTCTCTCTCTATGCACAGTATACAGAAAAGAAACTATAATGTATTTCGGCTATATAGTTCTTCCTAGACCTCACACATTAGGGGGAAACTGTTATCACTGGAAAATCGTAGAAGCAAAGACGACATTATTTAATGGAAAGCAGAAGGATTTACAGGGCTTAAAGACATTAATAATCTGGAAGTATTTAAAAAATCTCTAAGGTCTGAGGAAAAATCAAATTGTTACAAGTCACAAATGCTTTTGCCACAAAATCATTCGATAAGAGCGCCTTTGCACGCCTTTCGACCCAAAAAGCGCGCAATCCTAGGAGTGGCGGAAGTCACTTTCTGGGACCACAAAAAGCACACTCCAGAACTTGGATTCCACACTTGAAGTCACCTAAGGATAGCCACCCTAGCCTCCTTAGACATCAAGTGAGCACACAAAGGAATAAATGTGGCACACAATGGAATCATCCCCCTCCCTTGGGTCACCATCCACAATGTACCAAGGGAGGGAAGGAGGATTTGAATTCTCCTATATAAAGGCCACCAAGAGATGAGAAACTTGAGAACACATTGTTATTTTGGCCAGAATTGCTCCAAGAAATACTAGCAGTGTGTGATCTGGAGCTAAGAAAGAGGGGACTCAGTTGTTGGCCATCCAACAACTCCAGTCCACTATAGTAGAAGGAGAGAGACTTTGTGCCAAGGCAATCTTGGGAGTAAATACATTCTTGCATCGGGACTTAGAACCCAAGTTCTAAGGGCCCCTCGGTAAGTTGGTTAAATTTTTATCCTCATTTCCTACCAACATTCAATAAGAGGGGACGTAAGTGCCGCCACTTGGATTATTGAAGTGTTTGAATCTATTCAGAGCTTGTGTTTTGTTTATTTTAGTTTTAGTTTAGTTTTTATGTTTGAATATGTATGATACTTATTTATTTAGTATGTCTATGTTCTAGCATGTTCCACTAACTTTCCTGACTACATTTATTTTCTTCCTGTGACCAATAACTTAAGAGTGAATACGAGACCCCTTAAGTTGGTGTTATTTCATACATACGTGCACCAAACACACTAACACAACAACAAACTCAATTAGTAGAGAAATCTCAATCCTCTGCCCCATTTGGCTCTCAGGTTTTCATGATGAATGGATCTGCACCCGTCTTTATTGCTACCCAATTGAAAGATTATACAGAACCACGTCAGGAGGTAGGGAAGGAGATCATTGATGGTCCTCCTCCCCTGCCTGCTTCTGGCCCTCTTCACATCGAAAGGCCCAGTACTAAGCCCATTGTACGACCGCCCTCCAAAGGTGTACTCCCCAAGTCTTCCTACAACCCGAATGCTCGCGCCGCTCAGCATTACAGTATTGTTGAGGATTTGGCCCAGGTACCATCCGCTATATCTGCCTTGGAAGTGCTTCAGAGTTGACCGTCACAACAGAAGGCTTTGTTATCTACCATCGGAGGAGTTGATCTCGTCGATTCTAGCCTTATCACTTTCAATATGGAAAATTTCATCCCATGTCTCCCTCACCAACTTGTGCCGATCCTTTAAGTTGGGATTAATGGAAAAAGTATCCACCGAGCAGTCGTGGAAGAGGGTGCATCTATGTGCATCATGTCTTCTGCCTACTAGAAATCCATCGGTTCTCTAACCCTCAATTCATCTCCAAATGCTTTAGAAGCTTTTGATGGAAGGGAATCTCACCCTCTAAGTGTTATCACTAGTTTACCTATTACGTTAGAAGGGAAAACAGTTAACGTTGAGGTTGAAGTTGTTGATGCCAAACTCAATTATACTCTTCTCCTCGGCCGCAGTTGGACTCACGCTATGCTATGTGTTCCATCCACTCCATTTCGTGTTCTTTAATTTCTGCACGAATGAAAGATCATCATTGTTGATCAGTTGACCTTTTTCACTTCTACGTCTTTTGAGAGAAATGTTCCATCTGTAGATCATATTCCTACATCGTATGAGAGCGTAGGGTCGGTTATTTTAATAGATCCTGCTCTCATGGGTATTTTTTCTCTTCCTCCACCCAACACTGCTCAGGTCAACATGATCTCCAGGTCTTCTAATCCATGGATCATCCCTTCTCTAGAGAAAATTTATTCATTTGGTGACGCGATGTCATTAATCCCAATAGAAATTGATTACTGCGAGCTTATTTCGGCTTCAGCTACTCCTCCTCCTAATCATGCTCCTTTGAGTATGTATCTTGACACGTATTCCCAATCCCCTTGGCTCGGCGCTTCAAATTCTCCTGATCCCTTGAACGAGATATTTCCCACTTATGAGGCCATCATGGAAACCATGTCTCTGGAGGATCCTCCATGGGAAAAAAATCATCATCATTCCTCTTTCATGCCCGACCTCAGTGCCATGTCTACTTGTCTCGAGAAATTCGCTTCTCAAGTTCCTTCTCATCAGCTTCAAATGCCCATCCTGGCACGTGAAGTTTTTTCATAAGGTAACTTAGGGAACATTATGCAAACAATGCCTATTGACATCTCCATCAAACCAAGGATTGTCGAGAACATCAACATTGGGGTGATTTGTTCTCCTGATGAGATCAAGGTCTATACTAGTCTCTTTCACGAGTTCCGAGACGTTTTCACTTGGTCCTACGAAGAAATTCCCGTCACCGATCCGAGTATAGTTGTGCACGAGATCCCTGCCTATCCTAATGTGAAGCATATTTGGCAATTTCTTCATCCCATGCACCCTAGAAAGGTAGCCGCCATTACGGGAGAAGTTTAAAAACTTCTTAACTTTGGCTTCATTTATCTGATTCCCTTGACATATTGGGTTTCTAATATTGTTCTTGTCAATAAAAAACAGGGTACTATTCATGTCTGTGTGGATTACCGTGATATCAACCGTGCTTGTCCTAAGGATAACTATCCCACTCCATTTATTGACCAAATCATTAACGAATGCATTGGGAGTGAGATATTTTCCCTTATGAACGGATTTTTTGGATACAACCAAATCAATATTCTTCTGGTTGATCAACACAATACCGCCTTTATCTGTCCTTGGGGAAACTTCGCATACAAGAAGCTCCCTTTTGGCCTTAAAAATTTTAGGGCTACATTTCAATGAGCAATGTCATATTCTTTCCATGACATCAAGTGCATTGTTCAACCTTACCTGGATGATCTTCCAGCTCATTTGGTAAAGCGTAAAGACCACCCAAATCATCTCCATCAAATATTTCTTTATTGTAGACGCTATAACATTCGACTCAATCTGCATAAGTGCATCTTTTGCGTTGATTCCGGTAGACTCCTATGGTTTATCATCTCTAAAGACGGAATTCGTCTCGATCCCCTCAAGTTCAAAGCTATTGTTAATCTCCCCTCCCCTTCCTCTTTACACCAGTTGCAAAGTCTTCAAGGGAAATCTGATTTCCTGCATCGTTTTATCCCGAACTAAGTTGAAGTAGCCAAAGGATTCACGCGATTACTTAAGCAAGGCATCACATTCCTCTCGAATGAGATTTCCCAAAAATCCTTCGATGCACTGAAGACATTGCTTATTAATGTTCCTATGTTGCGTCCTCCTAATTATCATCATGATTACTCCCTTTATTTGGTTCTCGCGTTTAGCATTATTGCCATGGTTCTGGTGCAAGACGACAATGATGGTGACGAGCATGTCATTTATTATTTGAGCCGCAATCTTCTCGATATTGAAACATGTTACGCACATGTCTAGAAATTGGCGTTGGCTATTGTCCAAGCTGTTTAACATTTTCGCCATTATATCTTATTACGCACAGTAACCGTGATTTCTGATTGAAACCCCATGATGTATATATTGACTCGACAATTGTTGGGGGGGGAATACTCAAAATGGATTGTTATCCTCCAAGAGTTAGATTTGGATTTTACTACTGCCAAATCAAAGAAATCATTTGTTTTTGCCGATTTGATTTGCTCCTTGCCTTCTGACTCTGCTCCATCTAGTTCTAAGGAACGCATTCCAAACGAGACACTTTTTCTCATTAGCACCCTCAATGCTTGGTACGGTGATATCATCGTAAATCTTCATACTTCCACCTTCCGATCCGAGTTGACGAAAGATGCTCATCGACGCATCCACCATCATTCGCAACCTTATCGCATAGTCGGAGATACTATATACCACATCAGAGCTAATTACGTTCTCCACCGGTGTTTAACCCTTGAGGAAGCTAAAATGTCCTCAATGACTGCCATTTTGGCACCCATGGCGGTCACATGTCTGGATATGCCACTGCACAAAATATTCTTCATGCTAGGTACTTCTGGCCTACCATCTTTAAAGACTTCATTTTTGTTGTTTGTAAGTGTCACGATTTTCAGATTTACCAGTGTAAGATGTGTGCACCACCTACATCCCTCCATCCTGTCATTATCATTGGTCCCTTTGTGAAGTGGGGCATCAATTTTATGACGTGTAACCCTCACTCGGCCAGGGGGCATGCTTATATTATTGTATTCGTTGACTACTTCACTAGATGGGACGAAGCAATGCGTACACTTACGGATGATGGTAAGACAGTTGCTCAATTCCTGTTCAATCATGTCATTACTAGATTTGGTGTCCCTCAAGCCATTGTCACCGACCATGGTTCTCATTTTCGCCATTACATGATGGCTGAGTTGAGTTCTAAGTTGGGTTTGTGTCACGACAGCGCAATGCCATACTACCCTCAGGCCAATGGCCAGGTTGAAGCCGTGAAGAAAGTTCTCGTCACCATGCTTCAACGTACGATTGGGATACACAAATCCAACTGGAATCTCATGTTTTTTCAGCTCTCTGGGCCTACCGAACCTAAGTGAAGGATGTGACCAGATTCACTCCTTTTCAGCTTGTTTACGGTTTGGAAGCTACCCTTCCGATTGAATGTGAAATCCATTCTCTCAAGTTGGCTATTGAATTACTGCCGAATACCTCTCTAGTAGAAGAGCATATTCTATATTTAGTGAGGCCTGATGAAACTCACCGCTTTGCTGCTCTTGTCATAGAAGCACAGAAAAAGTGGGTCAAAGCCCATTTTGATCAGATATTTTCCCCTCATACCTTCGTAGAAGGAGACCTCATTCTCTTGTATGACCAAGCTCATGATAAGTTGGAGGCAGAAAAATTTAAACCCATGTGGCATGGGCCCTATATTGTTAAGCACATTTTGTAGAATGGGGCCTATGAGCTGATTGATTATGAAGGTTGTCAGTTGAATCAGCCGAGAAATGGGTTGTACCTTAAAAGTACTATGCATGAATTTCTCATGCGTGTTCTTGTTTATATAAGTGTGTTTTTCATTTTTGTACATTTTGGCTTCATGTGCATTGCAAGCAGTTTTTCCTGCTTATTATGTCATTACTTACTATGCAAATGTTTGTTACTCCTCATGTTGGTTTCGCGGATGGTGCCTCCTACAGTGCTCGGAATCTATCTTTCGTGGCCTGGGTGATTTATAATCCTAATGGTGAGTTGGTAGATCTTCAATGTATTTGTCTGGGACGAACAATGAATAATGTCACCGAGTATAGTGTCATTTTTGAACTCTTGATCAAGGCCATTACTCTCAATATCCGTGCATTAATTGTTAACCTAGAGTCTCAGCTTGTTGTTCTTCAACTTAATGGGCATTATTCTGCTAGAAATCCTCAAATATTAAGGTTGTATTTGTGTGTTCGTTTATTGGAAAGAAATTTTGGTTACATCACATATTAGCATATTCCCAGAAGAATGAACGCATTAACTGATGCAGTAACCAATATTGTGTTAGATAGGAATTTGCGTAATATGTAAAAACATCATCATCATCACATAATAAGATTGGAAACAAGAAAATAGATGTATATATATATCGAGTGTCTACATCCACGTGGATCATAAGTTCAAAAAATATATATGTGTGTTTTGATTACATCTTGAGACATCATGTCTCTCAAAAAAAATGTGGAAGTATAAGCCCAGGTGTCTAGTCTGCATGATGCTCATGGTAGCATGTCACTTCACGCACGAACCACCTCAATAAGCATTGAACACAGTTGGAAACCCCTGCAATGTGCCTCTGTTATGCCTGAGGGACATCCTCAAACCTCGCATAGTCTAGGATCCTAGTAGTAAGTCCCTCTAGATTGCGTACGATCTCATCATCTTCGCTTCCCTCACCATGACGGGCCGCCTCAAAATCACACAGAATTCTCCATGCTATTAGAGACATTCCTGCAGGTCTTTCTGGGCCAACATCTTCACATATGGTTAAAACATCAGAACACATGTAATATTAAAATAAATAAATAAATAAACACACAATACTCATAAAAATCAAAAAATGAGTCTTACCCAACGCCTCATCCCAATCCTCTCCCTCCGAGAGTGGAAGGTTTGGATCCTCTATGAAGTCGGTTCCAATATAAGGCCAGTCCTTTATGACAATGAGTTGTCAACAAAGCCAGTCAAAGAACTCTGGCCTCCATGACATCTGTTGACCGCCTCCTGACCTAGGCATCAAAGCCGCCTAACGGAGCATCCATGGCTCTTGTGCTGGCGGTACTGGTACTACTACTTCTTGGCATTGAAATATTGGTAATCGTTCCACAATGAATGGTACCAAGATGGACCCATAGCCGTACTGCTTCAACTTTACATTCTTGCACTTGGTCAATTGGTGTTTCATGTTAATGGTGACAACCTCCACCCAGTTAAAAATGGTTGGGACCATATAGTCCACAGCAAGTAGAAGTTGAGTTTTGGTAGCTTCATGTGTTTCTTGAGACCCGGAAGCCCATGTTATGTTATGTAGCACTACTTTTAGTGCTAAATCCGAAATGGTTTGGATGTCTATATTACCACTCTTCGATCCTTTTCATGCCCCTAGACATACCCTATCTATCAGCATGGACATGTTTTACATTGAGGGATGGGTGTCTGTCAAGATCGGAGTTGCCTCTCTCCGTGATAATCCAGTGATAAAATATACATCAAAGACCTCAATCTTGAACTCCTGATTATGGATCATGAATCTTAGTCGATCAACATCCCATACACTGATCAAATACTGTAATATCTTCAGTTGAGCTCCGAGACATGGTGCCATAAAGAATTTTAGCAACCCACAGTCTCGTAGTGCATCCATGCATCTCACGTTTCCCATGGCTTCCTCATATTCGTCTTTGTTGTCTCTTTCCTTCCATGCGATCACCATTTTACTTTCACGCACCTGCAAAAACATGGATGGGGCCATCATTAGTCATATTATTTTCTATTGGACTATTTAAAATGGGCTAAATAGTTGATTTTTTTATGAAAAATCGTGGTCGTGGGTTGCCGCGACTGTTTTAGAAATAGCCATGCCAATTGGCACGCCCCCATTTGGATTCAAGGCAGGTTGGTGCGAGTCCATGCCCGGAACCCACGCCAACCGTCGTGCCCTAAATTAAACAAAAATCCCCCCACAAATCTGAAAACATGGATTGCAGACATTGAAAATTACATCAAAATGCAGGCAAGGACACGAGCTCTCACTTGGAAAAGACGGATTCGCGATTGGCCTCCTAGATTTTCCGCTGTCGGGTCCACAAAATCACAGTGAAAAAGGGTAAAAATTACTCACAAGAGGTAAAAGTGAAAAGTAATTTATTTTTACTATTTTTGGCATTTATAAACTTTTCAGAACCCTAATTAAGTTTTTGAGCATATCTTTTTATTATTTTAGTATTTTATCTTGAAAAATGGGTTTTACGTGCATTTCTTGTGCAGCAACTGCTCCTTAACGTCATGATGATGAAGCAACAAGTTGTATTTTATACTTTTTTGGACTCGGTAAAAACACGAAAAATTCACCCCCTAGAGTCATCTTTCAGCTCTTTTCTGACTCTCAAAAATTGAAAAGATTGTCGAGACTCTTGTCGTTTTGAACTCGTTAAAGGTTGTGAAACATCATCTGCCTAGTATACGTTTACCTCTTTTTTTGGTTGGGATAGATTATTTATGAAAAAGGAATACCTTAGCCTATCGCAACTAAGAGGTTCTCTCAGATATTGTTTTCTACCTTTTTTGATCTGTGAGACTACCTACGAAAAGGGACTTGTTGAAATTTTCTTTTCTGCTTCTTTTCAAACTCTCTAAACATGAAAATACGTTGAGTTCTTCCTTTGTCAAACTCGTTAAAATCTAAATGACATCAGAAATTGTCACCATGACGTAACCAAGTTCCTCCTTCCTAGGGCTCGTAAAATGTACTAGGATGGATTTGTCCGAAGGAAAAACTTATATAACAAGCATATTTTATCCCCTTCAATCTTGTTTCCAAAAATAATTAGGGTGTTCGCCAGAAATGGTGGGGGAAAATGGAACCAGTTCTCAGTCTTGTCGGCAGTATGTCGCTTTTGAACATGATGCTTATCTGCAATTCGTGTCAGGTTGGGGTTATCCCATTTCGTCATTTTTTGCCTCCATGGGTTTGGGTAATCTATTTTGGCCTCTCATTTGCTCTTTTCCACATCATCATGACCTCAGATCCCTTGATGTCAAATACTGCCAAGTCCTAGAGTTGTGTCACTGATATGTTCAAGTGAAGTTTCCTTTTGCAATTTTCAACCTCTGATCCTCTGTTTGGTCATGATTCACTATCATCTTGTTCCTCTGTCTCATGTCGATGATGTGGGAAACATTATGGCCCTCCTTCGACTAGGTCACTTCCTGTCGACTTCAGCTCATTATCCAGGAAGCTGACCTAGAGACTCCTTTCCAGTACCTTGGAGCTTGCATGCCTTAATGGAAAGTTCTTTGTATTAGACAACAAGTGTTCATCATTAACCTTCGATCGAGTGATTTTGCGGATGTTCGACTCCGGCTTATTGTTCACATTTCATGGATTGTACTAGTTGTACCATGAGATCCATTGTCATTATTGGTGGTTTCTATCATGCTTGTTAACATCTTTCATCATTGGTTGGTAATCAAGTGACTTTCTTTCATGTTCGACTTCAACTCACTTATTCGCATGCTTGAATTTGTACTTGTTTGGGTTGATATGGAGCAAAAGACCCTGGATTTTGTCTTATATAATTTGGGTTGTGTGATATGTTTGGTTTATCATGACTATATGCATGACTCTTCTGATCAAATGGCTGCGACCATACCTGAGTCTATTTATTGATCCTTCTTACTGGATGGCTATTTCCATACCTCAGATCTCTTTTTTTATGGATGGTTGTGCCCATACCACATGTTCATGTATCAGAGATATCAGTTGTACTTGTACTTGTAGGTATTCTGATTGCGGTGTTTGGTTTGGACACGTTCTCGTAAAACATTTCACCCCTCCCTCTCTCTCGAACCTCATGCTTTAGGGGTGTCTGTTACACAGTACTTTGTCACCTTTCCTGAAATTCCCATCCCGGACATTGGAGGATCATTTCAGTGACCTATGTGTATTTTCATACCTTGCAAAAAGTGTCATTGCATCCCTTAGCATGTCAAGAACATTTCTTTTGTTGATCATTCCTGAAGTAGGCTCTTAAAAACACATGTTTCTGGGTCGGTGCTGGTAGGCAATTATGGCCTCGCACCGATAGGGAAATTTACACTGGGCCTTGTGCCCATTGGCGCTATGTCTCAGTGGACTACTCACGCCGAGCTATTTATGGAAAGTTTTTTAAATATAGAAGCAATGTTTCCATTCCAACCACTTTGTGAGTAGAGTCATCGTGGTTTGTTCAACTGAATAACATTGAACTCCTTCCTTTGGCTTCTTGTTTCCTATAATTGGGCAACTCCCCAAAGGATAAGGCCTCCCTTCCACCTCATGAGGGATCCCAAACCACCTCCTCCTCTCCTATAAATACATTCTTCTCACATGGTTTCAGCTAGCTAAACAGTCCTTACTTGGTGTGAAGAATAAGGCAGAGCCTGGAATCCATTGTTGATAGAGAGTTTAGACCCATTGCCTTACCAAGTCCGATCCCCGACGAATGCTTGAGGCGCGTTTGACTGAACCCATCGAAGGAGGCTGAAACATCAAGGCTTTAAGGTTGTAAACTTGTTTTCTCTATTTGTTAATACATGACTAGTTTTTTGGTTCCAATCTCATGTTTAATGTGTTTTATTATATGAAAGATGTTTGATTCTCCTTGACTAATCGAATAGTTGTAAATGAAATATGTTTTCGTATATCGTCATTATTCACTTGATCCTTGCACAAGTACACGGACATTACCACTAAAAGACCGAGATGTGTGAAGACAAAGCTCAATGGATCGCTGCTGCAAATGACAACAAAAGCGTTGGACTAAGGTAGGTTATCTATCCTAACTCATTTTCATTTTTAAGCTAGGAGTCCAGAAGTACAGCTTGTTCCCTTGTTTCTAGACCCGCCCTAGGGCTAGAGGGATCGCCTCTATCCGCAAAGGGGATTTTCCTGCTCAACAATGATGTCTTTTTCTGGTCTTCTTTTTCTACTGCTACCTGATTATACCCAAAGAATCCATCAACCATGGACATCCTATAAGCTCTTGTCACCTTTCGTAAAACATAATCCATTTTGGGTAAAGGATAATTATCCTTCATAGATGCTCTGTTCAGGTTCCTAAAATCCACACACAATCTTATCTCTCCATTTTTCTTCCTCACAGGAACCAGATTAGAAACCCGATCAGAATATCATAGGGGAACTATGATCTTTGCTTGGAGTAATTTATTTACTTCTTTTTAAATCGGAGACAATAATAATGGATTAATTTGTTCGAGCTTCTATCTATGGGGCTTGACTCCATATTTCAATGGGATCTTATGTTGTATGATATCTTTATCATATTTTTTCAGAGCTTCATATGACCAAGGAAATACATATATGTATTTCTTGAAAATATCAATGTACCTTTCCTTATAATTTTTGGGAACACCTTTAAATAACTTCACCATTTTTTATTCTTGCTGAGTTCCCAGATTACAGTCTTTCAATTCTTCCTCCTGGTGAGTTTACTTTGAATCAAAAGCCATGTTATTTTAATAAAAACCTCTCAATAGGAACCAAACCTTTAAGCATTACATTATCTTTTAACTGAATAATCTTCTAATTAGCTATTGATTGCTTGAAATGTCTTACCTCTGATTTCTACTCTATTTGTTCTTCATCCTGTTAGACTCCTATACCAATAGGTGTCATTTTTCATGATTGACTTATTTAACTATGCAATATGTTCAAACCTTTTTCTTGTGCAAAGGTGTTACATATTCTTTTAAAATCAAAAAAAAATTAAAAAATGTAAAGAGGGTATACCCCAAAAGAGAAATCAAAGGGTGAAAAGAATAAAATGGTCAAAAAAAAAAGTGAAAGAAATGAACCCCAAACAAAAATAGACCAGGAAAGTGTGCAAGTCTAAATGCCACTACTATTTCATTTTTGTAATAAACAAAATTGTGTGCAGCTTGTCAAACCTTTGCCACAATTTATGAAGAGTCAAACTGTTTAAACTTGACTCATTCATTTTTCAATTTCATGTTGTAGAATAGAGAATAAATATCTGACCAAACCGTTTAATCTTGGCAAATAAGTAGATAGGTAGAGTTAATAAAAGGTGCTCAACAGTTTAATCTGAGCCCTTGGATGTAATAAGTGTAGAAATAGATATATTTGCCATGTAAAAGGAAAAAAAGATTGATAAGGGTTTGCCAGTCTAAGTGCACCCTAATAAAGAAGAGAAAATGGTAGAGTAAGTAAGTAGGGTAGGTAGATGTTGTTGCTGAATTACATATGATGAATGATGGTTTTAAATGTTTGTAATCTTTTACTTTCATCACCGAGTGCAAAGGCAGAACACTACATTGGCAGAATTTCAAAGAAAAGCAAAGTCAAAATCATTAACTTCCCATCTCACTTTTTCCCTAAAGATTTTACTAATTTCCCCTAAGTGCTAAGGAATTTGAAGATTAGAGGGGCTCAAGGCATTTCCTTGAATTTTGGAGGGACCAGACCCTCGGCCCAATAATTGAAAAAGACCTAAGTACTTGAAGTTATCCATTATCACATTCATTCACCTCTCAAAATCTTTTCCTAAGTAAAATCCCATTTTACTTAGGAAAATCCTTCAATTTTCCATAAAAATCCCTCAAAATTACTTTTTATTCTAAGTCTAAGTGATGAAAGTATAATAATGATATTTACTTTTGAATTCTCACTTTCTTGGTTATATTTAAGTATTTTGAGTTTACCTTGTCCTTTGTCATATTAACTCTAATTTATTTATTAAATCCCTATTGAAATAATCTTTTTCCTATAGTATATAACTCCTCCTATATAAATATCCCAAAAAACCTTTGTATTATAATTTTAAGCCAAAGTTAAATAAATCCCACATGATTAAATAAAAATCCCACATTATAATGCCCTTTGGCTGAAAATATATCTATATAATTATCCCCGCCCCCTATGGTAAGTGAATCATATCGATTTATTACCATATAATAAAAACATAAGAAAAGGGCTTTAAGCATATGTTATATATATTTAAAACGGAAAAATAAAACCTGAAGTCTAAATTCAAATCAAACTTCAAAAAATAACCCATTCATTACCCCCCACCGTCATCATACGCAAAGAGGTTAATTAATCATCAAGATTAATTAATAATCTTTCCAGCCAATCGAAATCCTCCCGGAATGATTAATGGATATTAAACGTGTCGGGCCCACTCATTAATTCCTATGCCATCTCCCCGTCCTGAATCACCATTCAATTGCCCGTTGGAGATCCACGGCCCTCGTTCGTTTCGCTGCACATCCTTCGTCCGATAGATAACTCGCGAAATCAAAGCGGTTTTCAAATAGTGTCCCTACCACGTGTCATTCAATTTGTGGAATCGCTGTCGATTCACATAAAACCACCCTCCTAGAAAGGTGGTGCGGAATAAACTGCTTACCACCATTCCCCCGTGACTCACCTCCCGTACGCTGATGTCATCCCATAAAATAATAAAATATTCCCCACCCATTTGACTTTGTAAATAAAACAAAAACTCGCGCATTTTTCATTATTCTGTGTACTGAAAGCGACTTTGTCCTCCATGCAAAGAAATTCAAAAATCAACTGTCAACTACTATTCAACTAAATTCTACTGAAATCTACTACCAGACCAGTGTTCCAGTATCCACTCGCCACCAGCTGGTACTTGTTAATCTCAGTTTTTCCCATAAACAGGTATTTATTCTAATTTCCTGCTGAAACTGTGTTAAAAATCCTCGTTCGAGTTTTAATTCCGCAATACAGTCTGAAAAAGCTTCAATGTGATGTGTTTTAGTTCCCATAACTGTAATTAATATCTCCAAACCTAAAATTGTGCCCCATTTTCATAAAAACCCCCGAATTTCCATTTTTGAATCCACAAGAACCAAAAATGGAAGTCCCGGTGGCTTTAAATGTTGCTCCATTGAACGCCCCTCATAGAGAATTGGAATATTTGCCATTAGTGGATAAATATTTTCAGATCAAAGACTTAGTTTTCAGTGAAAGCCCCCTTTCAAATTCATTGTCGCTGCAGAGATAATTATTTGAATGGCTTGGACGTTATTGGGTTATGGGAATCTAATTTTCTGAGATACATTTTACCCTCAGTCTATATCTTTCCTGAAATTATCCACTATTGCCATGCTAATTATGATCCAATTCAGAGAGCAGTTTTATCCCCAAACCAGAATGTCCTTTTCCCTATTACTGCTCAGTCTATCAATGATATGCTCCATTTTGAACCTGGTCAAAACCTCACTCCCTTGTCCATTGGAGAATTTCTTGAAAAATCTGCCCAGTCCTGTTATTAAAGAAGATAGATTAATGGATTTGGAAAGTTTTGTTAAGAAAGTAAACAAACAGGTTGATGATCAAGCCAGTTCTGCAACCAGTACAGTAGAAGGAACATTGCCAACAGGGAAAAGTCTTTATGAAAAATTGGAGAATTTATTTTATCTTGAACATGAAATAGAACATTTGTTTCCATATCAGCCTAATTTTTTCAAATACACTAAAGCTGATGAAACATTGAGAAAATTACAAAGGACCAGAGTGCCAGAAGTTAAATGGTGGGATGAGATGATGGAACTTTTATAAAATTTATCCTTGGGTGAATTTTTTTCCTATTTTACTAAGGTATATGTTGATAAAGGATAAATAGGTGAATAAAGGTCAAAGAGTATCAGTTCAGCAGTTAAAGTGTATCAGTAAGAATAAAAGAGTATCAGACAAGCAAGGCAGTCAGAAAAGAATTACTCTAGAAGACAGCAACGAGCTAAAACAAAGGAACTGCTTCCAGTACATTCTAGAAAAGAGGAGACAGCACACAACATCAACTAATTTATCCTATTTACGAGACCATCTATCTCTATTTTTATTTTAACTTATTCATTAGTCACCCTAGATTATAGCTCTTTTGTTATTAGATATTTTAAATAATCTTTTGTATAAATAAGCCCTCAATCGAATTAGTGAGTGTGGATTCTTCTACTTTGTTGTAACATTGACTTTTTGGAATAAAAGTGCTTTGGAGAAATTTCTTTGTGGCTTGCTGGATGATGAATTGAAGCTCAAGAATTTTTGCAGGATTCATGTGTCAGACTACAGTTCAATAAGTCATTTATATCCTATGTTTTAAGTTTTATATCTGTTTATAATATCATTGTGTTCCATTTCTGAATAATTGACATAAAAGAATAAATCAGAACTTACTTAAGTGTACTCTGATTTCAATTGTGATTATTCTAAATGTTTTCTTCTAAACTGGTTATAAGCAACGAATTCTTAATTGCTCTTGTTTCGCTGGTTTAAACATTTTGATTACTATAGTAAATAATTCTTAACTGCTCTTTATTTGTAATCATTCACTTTATTTCTTTGAACATGTTGAAATATTCTTAATTGCCTTTCATCCCTTCAAAGTCCATCCCATTCACTTTAATATCTAAAATTGTTCTCTGTTTGGCTATCTTGCCCTGCAAATCCATTTTGTGTGTAGAATCTTAATCCAGTAAAGCCATCCTTTCGACTCCATAGCCCAATGGCCTGAAATACTCAATCGTACCCTTAGTTGGCGGATTCCACCATTCAAATTGAAACAAAACTCTTGGACTTATAACTAGCCTAATATTTTCAAAGAAAAAAAGCTAAATTTTAAAGAGAGAGCCCTCTCTGGATACAGATTGGCTAGATTTTGTATCTGAAGGTTGGTTTGTGGTTACCTCGGATTTACTTTCCTTTTCCACAACTTCAAGGAAAATCTGAGTGATAACATAGTGGCGACCATACTGGGGACCTGAATATCTTTATTGTTAATATTGTTTGCTTATAAGCTACGGACAGAGTCTGAAGATCAGCCAGGTAGCCTTTGAAATGCTTTTGCTCTGCAATTGCATAGTAAATAAATGTTGCTTCAGTCTATCTCTGGTTTAGCTTAATAACTAAACTTTAGTTTCAAACAGTCAATCAGACTCTCTAGTTCAATAAATATTTGAGAAAATTTTAATCCAAAATCTTAAATTTCTTAAAGAGTTTGTCGAAGTTGTACTTTCATTTTATTTAAAACAAAAAACCAAAAAGAGACATTACTAGGAAAACTGGCTTTAGAAAGGATTCGTTATACCAGGTCAAATCCTGATCCAAACCCACCTCCGGTATTCGATAATCGAAATCTGATTCCTAGGATTCTTAGAGTACAAGGAAGTCAAGAAAGCTCTGAAAGAGGAAGTCAAGAAAGTTCTGGAAGTTCTAGACCTCTTTCTAGATCACATTCATGTCCTGTGAAGATTATTTATTTTGATGAAATACCTTTTGATGAGCGATTTGAAACATCTTTGTTTGTGAATTTTTCTGAAACTGAATTATCTAGACTAGTTCTAGATCCATTATTTCTTGAAGATTTACAATTTAGATTTGTTTCATATCATCTTGACAGACATTTACAAAATTCCATTCAATCTGAACAGACCTTTGAATAAACTTCAAACATTTCTATAATTACTGAAGCTTCCCCAAGTTCAGCTACTTTTCCTCAAGCTTCCCAAACCCAAGCCACTCCTTCTACTCCTCCACCCACTCCTTCCAGACCATCATCACCTATTATTCCATTACACCTTCCAATGGCCAATAGATATGCTCTGTTACAGTTGCCAGCTAACCCTGCTGCTTTGCCTCCAGACTATCAGAGTAATATCACCCCTTTTGATGGTTCTGGTACTTATATTGCTCAACAACATACCAAAAGGATGATTGATTACTTTGAATTTTATGAAATTGACGTTGATGATGTCCGAATGAGAATTTTTTTCCAAAGTCTTACTGGGAAGTCAGGACATGGTTTAGGGCTCTCGCTCCAAACAGTATTGTTGACTTACCAGCCCTGTATAGGTCATTTTTAAATAGATGGGAGAAGAAGAAAGACCCTCTTCAGATCCTATCTGACTTTGGAAAATTGAAAAGAGGACCTAATGAAACAGTGCAAGATTATATCATCAGATTTAACGAAGCCTACTACGTTGTTCCTCAAAACCTTAGGCCCCCTTCGGATTCAATACTGGTTAAATTCCCTGATGGTTTTGACTCTGACATAGAATATTCACTTAGGGAAAGAGCCCCCCAAACTCTAGAGGAGATGCAAAGCATAGTGGTTAGTGTGGAAGCAAACCTGATAGAAAAACGAGATAGAGCTAGGGCCGAAAGAAGGATGCCTATGAACGAAGAGCCTTCAACTTTTGAAAGAAAGCTGGATGCAATTATTAAAGGGATGGAAAGACTAGGAGACAAAGTAGAGACAATCGAAAGAAAGTCTTCTGGTGATAGTCAAAATGTTGTTAGAAACCCAAAATTCAGAAGAAATCAGAACCAAAATACTGGGAAAAATGTCCCTGACCAAAACATCAGGCCACCATTCCAGGAAAATTTTGTTGAAGGTTCATCTTCTGAGGAACCAACAGAGGATGTTGAGATAAATAACGTGACTGAGAACAAAAATGAACCAGAATTTTTCCTATCTCAAGAAGATCAAGAAAATCACATTCTTGAAACATTTCAAACTCATTCAGGAGAAACTTTTGATTTCAAAGAAGGATATGACTCAGCAATTTATGAATTTCATAAACAGTATAACTTGAGAAGTAGACGGATTGATGTTCCAGAAAGTAGTAAACAGAAAGCTGTGAAGCAAAACATCAAAGGTAAAACTAACACTCCTCCTGTACAAATTCTGTCTAGAACAGGTCCTAACCCCGCAAATCCAATAATTGAAGATGTGTCTGATAATCAACCAAATAATAAACAAATTTCTAATAATTTTCCTCCTACAGGAAACATATAAGAACCATCAGAAGTTAATTCAGAAACACCTTCAACTCATCATCCCACCCATGAAAAAGAGAAAAACACTGAAAACCCAAAAAACAGAGAAAACCCAACTGTTCAAAACACTAGAGCTCAAACAGAAAAACCTTTCAATCTAGAGGCTGAAATAGGCAAACTAAAGATAGTTGTTCCATTAGCAGAACTGGCTAAACATGATATCTATAGAAGCCAAATCAGCAAATCCCTTAACATTAACATGACTAGAATGGACGATTCAGTAAATGTTTTTGATGATCAACCCAAACTCCTTTTTGGCCCTGAGGTAAATGGAAAACCAGAAAGTGGAGGAACTCCTCCATTTTATGTGATTTTGAATGTTCATGAAAAAATAATTCATAACGCCATGCTTGATTCTGGAGCGTCTCATAATTTAATGCCCAAAGCTGTGATGGAAAGATTAAACCTTGATATTACCAGACCATATAAAGATCTTTTTTCTTTTGATTCAAGTCAGGTAAGATGTTTAGGTTTGATTAAAGATTTGTGTATTACTTTGGTGCAATATCCTGCGAAATCTGTTATGATGGATGTAGTAGTTGCAGATATTCCTCCCAAATATGGTATGTTGTTGTCCAGATCCTGGGGTGCCAAACTCGGAGGATCTATTCAACTAGATATGTCATATGCTACTATTTCAGTATTTGGTCAACCTAAAAGACTATACAGAGATACCTTGATGAAATATTTAGTTAGTAGCCATGAGAAGCCTGAAAATTTCCCTGTCTATTCAGTACATTCTGATATGGACTCTTTCATCCTTTATAATGCTGAATTGGACCTTCCTACTGAATTAGAAGCACCAGAAACAGAGATTGCAAATAAATCTACTGTTCAAATTGAAGAAATTTCTGAAAACAAAGAAACACCAGACAATCAAGAAATACCAGAAAAAATTGAAAGACCAAAGCCTCCTGTTAAGAAACATGTTAAAAAAGTTGATGAAGATTATGAACATGAAATTCTGTGGCATTTAGAATTTGATGGCTCAGTAAATAAGTTAGGAGCAAGAGCTGGAATTTGGATACATAATGTTGAAAATGATCACGCCGAAGGCCATTCTTATAGGTTGAACTTTAGATGCACTAATAATATGGCAGAGTATGAAGCTCTTTTGCTAGGGCTTAAACATGTCAAAAAGTTAGGAGCAATTAGAGTATCAATCATAGGAGACTCTGAGTTAATTATACAACAGATCAATGGTGAATGTTCAACAAAAGACCCCAGACTAAGAGAATACAGAGGAACAATTATGGAAATTCTCAACACTTTCCTACAAGCTCAACTTGCCAAAATTCCTAGAAAACAAAATTTGCATGCCCACAGTCTTGCTATGTTCGCTAGCACTTGTAAATTACCTTTTGGACCTAATCATCAGTTCACACCTGAGATCAGACATAGACCTGCTATACCGGACAATCTCATGAATTGGCAAGTGTTTGTAAATAATAATCAGATCAATAATTTTTTGACATTAGAAAATGAGTTCTCTAACAGTAGTATAGATGAAGACACAACAATCAATGAATCTGATCAACTAGATGAACAAGAAACGAATATTTCAGAAGAGACTGCAATTCACATGCTCCACCCAACCAAATTCACTAAAAAAGATATGCAGGATTTGAAACAAATGGAATTCAATGAGATTATAGAAGATGAATCTAAAATTATTAATCTGAAAGATAATCATTTACCCAAAGGATTAACTCCTTTGGAAGATCTTTTTGACTCAAATGACATTCCACTAAAACCCAAAATGGAACCTTTAAAAGCTGATATTGAAGAAGTCAATTTGGGAACTGAAGGAAATCCCAAGATGGTTAAACTATCTAAATCTCTGCCAAAAGATCAAAAGGTTAAATATGTTGAACTTTTAAAAGAATTCCAGGATGTTTTTTCCTGGAGTTATGAAGATCTGAAGTCATACGATACATCAATCATTCAACATACAATACCTTTGAAACCAGATCAGAAACCATTCAAACAGAAACTTAGAAGGATCAACCCTATTTTACTACCTTCAATTGAGAAAGAAATTAAAAGAATGTATGAAGCAGGAATTATAGCTCCTATTAGGTTCTCTGAATGGGTTTCTAATCTAGTACCAACAAGAAAAAAGACTGGAGAGATTAGACTGTGTGTCGATTTGAGAAACTTGAACAAATTTTCTTTAAAAGATAACTATCCTTTGCATAAAATGGACCATATCCTACAAAGGGTAGTAGGATCTTCAAGGATTTCTCTTCTAGATGGATTTTCAGGGTATAACCAGATTCTGGTTCATCCTGATGATCAAGACAAAACAGCATTTACAACACCATGGGGCACTTTTAAATACGTTAATATGCCTTTTGGTCTCAAAAACGCAGGAGCAACCTTCCAAAGAGCAATGGACATTGCCTTTGCCAAAAAAATCCATGATTTTCTAGTTATTTATTTAGATGATTTAACTGTTTTTTCAAAAACAGATCAGCAACATTTAGATCATCTAAGACAAGTATTTTTAAAATGCAGAAAGTATGGTATTTCTTTAAATCCGAAAAAATCATTGTTTGGTCTTGAAGAAGGAAAACTCCTAGGTCACATTATTTCTAAATATGGCATTAGAATTGATCCTGAAAGAATACAAGCCATTTTGCAGATACCTCATCCCAGGAATATTAAAGAACTTCAAGCTTTCATAGGAAAGATCATTTTTTTGAGAAGATTCATTTCTAGTTTAGCTGAATTACTTAGACTGCTTACTAACATGTTAAAAAAGGATTCAAGTATTTACTGGACCGTAGAAGCCAAGCAATCATTTGAAGAAATCAAAATGGCTTTAACCAGAACACCAGTTCTTACCAGTCCAAAGTTTGATAGAGATTTCATAATTTTTTCATTTTCTTCTGAACATACAATTGCAGCTGTTTTACTACAAAAGGATGATCAAGGATGTGAAAAACCAATAGCCTTTTTTAGTAAAGCACTTAGAGATGCATCATTGAAATATAATATCATGGAGAAACAAGCTTTTGCACTTGTGAAAGAAATTAAAGATTTCAGAGTTTATATATTGTATTCTCATGTGATAGCTTATGTACCTAATGTTGTCGTTAAAGACATCTTAACTCAAGATGGTATTCAAGGCAAAATAGGTAAGTGGATAGCTACCATATTAGAATATGATATTGAAATAAAACCAACAAAACTCATAAAAGGACAAGGTTTGGCTCAACTCATGACTGAAACTAATTTCCAAGCCCTGGACATCAACGAACTAGATGACGAACAGGAGATGGAAACTCCACAGATCAGTCAGACCTTTTTAGACTCACCCTGGTACACTGATATCATTTATGTTTTGTTAAACCTGCAAGCTCCTCCAGGGTTATCCAAAATGAAACAAAGGTTCTTAAAAATGACATCTTTAAAGTATTGTATTTTAGATAGTGCTCTTTTTTGGAAGAATCATGATGGAATTCTATTAAATTGTTTATTGAAAGATGAAACTGACAAGGTTCTTAATGAATTTCATGCAGGAGATTGTGGTGGACACCTCTACTGGAAGTCAACTGTAGATAAGATTTTAAGGGCTGGTTTTTACTAGCCAACCTTGTTTTCAGATGTTAAGAAATTTGTAACTTCTTGTCATAAGTGTCAGATCTTTGAGGGCAAAAGAAAATTGTTACCTTTACCATTAAAGCCAATTTCCACCGAGAGACCCTTTCAACAATGGGGACTGGATTTTATTGGAGAAATCCATCCTCCTTCTTCTGGGCAACACAGATGGATTCTTACTGCCACAGATTACTTTACTAAATGGATTGAAGCTATCCCCTGCAGACAAGCCAATGATTCTGTAATTATAGGGTTCTTAGAAACCAATATACTTTCAAGATTTGGTTGTCCAGAGAAAATTATAACAGATAATGCTGCTGCTTTTAAGTCTAAGAAAATGATTAGTTTCTGCAATAAATATCACATCACTTTAGGCCATTCAACAGCCTATTATCCTCAGGGTAATGGACTGGCAGAATCTTCCAATAAGAGCCTTATTAATATCATTAAAAAATTATTGGAAGAGAATAAAAAGAATTGGCATAAGAAACTTACCAATGCATTGTGGGCAGACAGACTTACAACTAAGAAATCAATTGGGACCAGTCCATATGAATTAGTTTTTGGTATTGAGGCTAGATTTCCATCATCCTTAGGAATTCCTGTTATGAAATTACTTCAGGAGGCTCAAGTAGAACCAAATGATATTCAGAGAAGAATAAACCAAACAATTCACTTGCAGCAGACCAGAGAAGAAGTGTATCAATGATCCCAAGTCTTGCATAAAAAGTTAAAGAAAATGTTTGACAAAAGGACTAAAGCAGAAGATTTTCAACTAGGAGACAAAGTTCTGAGATGGGATTCCAAAAGGGAAGATAAAGGAAAACATGGGAAATTTGATTTCTTATGGAAAGGACCTTACATCATTCATGCTTTACAGGGAAATAACACATACTTTTTGAAGAATTTGGATGGTTCGGAAGCTGAGGAAGGACCAGTCAATGGTCGAATGCTGAAGCACTATTTTGATCCTATTTACTAGGATGTTCTGATTTTTTCTAACTTGTACATAATATATCCTTTCTAATGCATCAATTTTGATTGGATGGTGACTTGTTGGAGTTGAAGCCCGAAGTGAAGGCCCTAAGCTTCAGAAGTTTCACTATCATATATACAATAAAGCTACCAGAAAAAGAAGATTTCATGGTTCAGTTAAAGGCATTTTAAGGCATCTGACCTGTTGTTCTTGACTTTTCACCAGGAAAAGCCATCCCCAAGTGGAGCTAGTGTTATACTCCTATACCAATAGGTGTCATTTTTCATGATTTACTTATTGAATTATGCAATATGTTCAAACATTTTTCTTGTGCAAAGGTGTTCCATATTCTTTTAAAATCAAAAAAAATTTAAAAAATGTAAAGAGGGTATACCCTAAAAGAGAAATCAAAGGGTGAAAAGAATAAAATGGTCAAAAAAAAAGCGAAAGAAATGAACCCTAAACAAAAATAGACCAGGAAAGTGTGCAAGTCTAAATGCCACTACTATTTCATTTTTGTAATAAACAAAATTGTGTGCAGCTTGTCAAACTTTTGCCACAATTTATGAAGAGTCAAACTGTTTAAACTTGACTCATTCATTTTTCAATTTCATGTTGTAGAATAGAGAATAAATATCTGACCAAACAGTTTAATCTTGGCGGATAAGTAGATAGGTAGAGTTAATAAAAGGTGCTCAACAGTTTAATCTGAGCCCTTGGATGTAATAAGTGTAGAAATAGATAGATTTGCCATGTAAAAGGAAAAAAGAACATTGATAAGGGTTTGCCAGTCTAAGTGCACCCTAATAAAGAAGAGAAAATGGTAGAGAAAGTAGATAGGGTAGGTAGATGGCATTGCAAATTCTCATGTGATGAATGATGGCTTTAAAATGTTTGTAATCTTTTACTTTCATCACCAAGTGCAAAGGCAGAACACTACATTGGCAGAATTTTAGAACACAGCAAGGTCAAAATCATTAACTTCCCATCTCACTTTTTCCCTAACAATTTACTAATTTCCCCTAAGTGCTAAGGTATTTGAAGATTAAAGGGGCTCAAGGCATTTCCTTGACTTTTGGAGGGACTGGACCCTCAGCCCAATAATTGAAAAATACCTAAGTACTTGAAATTATCCATTATAACATTCATCCACTTCTTAAAAAGCTTTTCCTAAGTAAAATCCCATTTTACTTAGGAAAATCATGCAATATTCCATAAAAATCCCTCAAAATTACTTTTTATTCTGAGTTTAAGTGATGAAGTTATGATAATGCAATTTGCTTTTAAAAATCTTCACTTCCTTGGATAAGTTAAAGTATTTTGAGTTTACCTTGTCCTTTGTCATATTAACTCTAATTTATTTATTAAATCCCTATTGAAATAATCCTTATCATATTATATTTAACTCCCTTTATAATAATATCCCCAAAACCCTCTTACTATAAGTTTTTAGCCAAAGTATTTAACCCATGTGATTAAATAAAAATCCCACATTACAATGCCCTTTGGCTAAAAATATATCTATATAATTATCCCCGCCCCCTATGGTAAGTGAATCATATCGATTTATTACCATATAATAAAAATATATACGTGAAAAAGGTTTAAACATGTGTTTTATATGTTTAAAACGAAAAAATAAATAAAACCCGAAGTCTTCAAACCATTCGTAACCCCAACCCTTTATTAACCAACGAGATTAATTAATCACCTGGATTAATCAATAATCTTGTCAACCGCCAATGAAAAGCCTCCCGAAATAATTAAAACGGATATTAAACGCGTCGGGCCCGCTTATTACCTTTCCCTCATTTCCCCACCCCGAAACACCGTTTGATCGACCGCTCGAGGATCCACGGCCTTCATTCATTCCGCTGCCCATCCATCGTCCGAATATTAACTCACGAAATGGAAGCGGTTTCCAAACAGTGCTCTGACCACGTGTCGTTCGCTCAATGGAATCACTGCCAATTCGTGAAATACCGCCTGCTCCCAAAAGCGGTGCGGAATATACCGCTTACCGCCCATTCCCGTGACACGTACACCGTACACCCTGACGTCATTTGATAAAATAATAAAAAATTCCTCCCCGTTTGACTTTGTAAATAAAACAAAATTTCACGGATTTTTCATCATTTTGCATGCTGAAAATGACTGCGCCTTATATACTGAGAAATTCAAAAAACTGCTACCAACTGCCATTAAATGTATTTCACTGAAGCTACTACTAGACCAGTGTTCCAGTATCCACTTGCCACCAGATGGTACCTGTTAAACTCAGTTTTTCCCATAAACAGGTATTTATTCCGATTTCCTGCTGAAACTCTGTTAAGAATCCTTGTTCGAAGTTTTAATTCTGCAATACAGTATGAAAAAGCTTCAATGTGATGTGTTTTAGTTCCCAGAACTGTAATTACTATCTCCAAACCTGAAATTGTGCCCCATTTTCATAAAAACCCCCGAATTTTTGTTTTTGAATCCACAAGAACCAAAAATGGAAGTCCCGGTGGCTTTAAATGTTGCCCCATTGAACGCCCCTCATAGAGAATTGGAATATTTGCCATTAGTGGATAAATATTTTCAGATCAAAGACTTAGTTTTCAGTGAAAGCCCCCTTCGAATTCATTGTCGCTGCAGAGATAATTATTTGAATGGCTTGGACGTTATTGGGTTATGGGAATCTAATTTCCTGAGATACCTTTTACCCTCAGTCCATATCTTCCCTAAAATTATCCATTATTGCCATGCTAATTATGATCCAATTCAGAGAGCAGTTTTATCCCCAAACTAGAATGTCCTTTTCCCTATTACTGCTCAGTCTATCAATGATATGCTCCATTTTGAACCTGGTCAAAACCTCACTCCCTTGTCCATTGGAGAATTGCTTGAAAAATCTACTCAGTTATCCCCTGAAGAAGGTAGATTAATGGATTTGGAAAGTTTTGTTAAGAAAGTAAACAAACAGATTGATGATCAAGCCAGTTCTTCAACCAGTACAGCAGAAGGAGCATTGCCAACAGGGAAAAGTCTTTATGAAAAATTGGAGAGTTTATTTTATCTTGAACATGAAATAAAACATTTGTTTCCATATCAGCCTAATTTTTTCAAATACACTGAAGCTGATGAAACATTGAGAAAATTACAAAGGACTAGAGTGGCAGAAGTTAAATGGTGGGATGAGATGATGGAACTTTTATAAAATTTATCCTTGGGTAAAAATTTTGCCTATTTTACTGAGGTATATCTTGATAAAGGATAAATAGGTGAATAAAGGTCAAAGAGTATCAGTTCAATAGTTAAAGTGTATCAGTAAGAATAAAAGAGTATCAGACAAGCAAGGCAGTCAGAAAAGAATTACTCAAGAAGACAACAACGAGCTAAAACAAAGGAACTGCTTCCAGCACATTCTAAAAAAGAGGAGACAACACACAACATCAACTGATTTATCCTATTTACGAGACCATATGTCTCTATTTTTATTGTAACCTATTCATTAGTCACCCTATATTATATCTCTTTTGTTATGAGATATTTTAAATAATCTTTTGTATAAATAAGCCCTCAATCGAATGAGTGAGGGTGGATTCTACTACTTTGCTGTAACATTGAATTTTTGGAATAAAAGTGCTTTGGAGAAATTTCTTTGTGGCTTGCTGGATGATGAATTGAAGCTCAAGACTTTTTGCAGGATTCATGTGTCAGACTACAGTTCAATAAGTCATTTCTATCCTATGTTTTAAGTTTTATATCTGTTTATTATATCACTGTGTTCCATTTCTGAATAATTGACAAAAAAGAATAAATCATAAATTGCTTAAGTGTACTCTGATTTGAATTGTGATTGTTCTAAATGTTTTCTTCTAAACTGGTTATAAACAATGAATTCTTAATTGCTCTTGTTTCGCTGGTTTAAACATTTTGATTACTATAGTAAAGAATTCTTAACTGCTCTTTATTTGTAATCATTCACTTTCTTTCTTTGAACATGTTGAAAGATTCTTAATTGCCTTTCATCCCTTCAAATTCCATCCCATTCACTTTAATATTTAAAATTGTTCTCTGTTTGGCTATCTTGCCCTGCAAAGCCATCTTGTGTGTAGAATCTTAATCCAGTAAAGCCATCCTTTTGACTCCATAGCCCAATGGCCTAAAATACTCAATCGCACCCTTAGTTGGAGGATTCCACCATTCAAATTCAAACAAAACTCTTGGACTTATAACTAGCCTAATATTTTCAAAGAACAAAAGCTAAATTTTAAAGAGAGAGCCCTCCTTGGATACAGATTGGCTAGATTCTATATCTAAAGGTTGGTTTGTGGTTACCTCGGATTTACTTTCCTTTTCCATAACTTCAAGTAAAATCTGAGTGATAACACATCCTGATCTATTTCATCATTTTCAAAATTTCCAATCATTGTTAAAAAATGATTTATCTTCTCCTCATCTTCAAACACTTGTCGATGTTTTACATTATCTGGGACAGAAGTCCGGTGTCTAATCTTTATCTCATACCTTAGACTTGGATTAATAAGAGGCTTGAAGGTGTTGGCTGCAATTGCTAATGAATCAGCCAATCTATTCTCCTCCCTTGGAATAAATTGAATATTGAAGGCTTCAAAAAACAATTCCCAATCATGTCCCAAACTTCATTTCTACATGATCATTTCTACATGATCTCAATCTTGGATGTTTAGTTTGACAATGATTTTGTATATGTCTTATTATCAATTCAGAATCACCGAAAATTGAAATACACTGAATTCCCATCTGCTTTGCATTTTTAAGGCTAATGATCAAGGCCTCATACTCAAAAACATTATTTGTTGAATCAAACTCTAATCTGAAAGAAAAAGGCATGAGATTACCTTCTGGTGATATTAACAAGAATCCAGCTACTATGCCTTCCTTAGTGGTTTTTACAAACCTTGTTTCTCTGTATAACCTCCTTTCTTCCCCATTAAAGACAGGAATGATAGCATAAGTAAAATCCAACTTAAGAACACATCCCAGCTTTTCTCACCAAGATCTTGACAGAAGCATCCCAAACCTGGTTGCAATATCAGCAACAACTACATCCATAACAATGCTCTTTGTTGTAATCTGTGCAAAGAAACTACCATGTATTTAATTACCCCAACACATTTTACCTTCTTGGAGTCAAATGAATACAAATCCTTGTAAGGCTTAGTGATTTGCAGATTCAATTCCTTCATGAAAAACAATGGCATAAGATTATGGGAAGCTCTTGAGTCCAACATACAGTTATGGAGAATAAAATCATGAACCAACAAGAAAATATAAAATGGAGGAACATAAGAGTATACTTCTTCTAGATGAGGGCCAAATGTGACCATTGGCTTCTCTTCCTATAAATTCACAGTGTCACTTATATCTTCATTATGTGTGAGATTAATAAATTCTAAAATTTATTTCTTGTAGATTGGTGTTTTAGTTAATTCTAAAAGGGGTACCTGAATTTTGACCTTCTCCAAATCCTTTTATAAACTGAAAGTATAAGTTTTTTTAACATTCTTTTCAGGTTCTTCTTCACTCCTTCTAGAATTTGAAACCTGTTCAGGTACAGCAACAACTTTCTCCAAAATATTAGTATTATCTTATTTGATCTGGGAAGATTCACCCTTTTGCATTTATGTTCTGTTAACTAAATTTTTAGGTTGCTTCCCATTATTCACCTACTTTATAGGGTCCTGTTGTTGTGGAGTCACCATTGGAGGAGGGGCAGAATATTTTTGTTCACCCTCACTGTCTTGCACCCTAGATCTCTTCCTTGATCTTAGATTATACTTCTTATGTAACTCAGCCTACATAAAATCTATGAATTGTTTACAGTATTCATTCACTTCATCTTCATGAAAAGACACTTCAGCCTCAGCATATTCTTCTTCACAACAATCTTCTTCATCATCCTCTCTAATATATACGGCAGATATTTGATCTTCATGCCCATTTTGGTCATATTTTGTTGATTCTCAATGTCCATCTTCTAAATATAATGGTGCTTGGACCTGATCTTGAACTTTCTCTCCCTCTGCAAGATTTGCAAGGGTTGTTTCCTAAATTGAGGGTTAAATCCTTTGTTTTGATTTTTCTACACTTGTCTTTGGGATTTTTTATCTTCCAATTCCAACTTGACTAATTTATTTGATAAATTTGTAATTACCTTAGTCATATGTTCGAGCCTTTGATCTTGTGATGACTCTGCTTTCGCCTTCCCCTTCTCTTGGACTGGTTTTTTCCTGTCACCTTCCTAGTTACAGTCATATTGGCTTCAATTTCTAAAGCATCTATCTCTATATATTCAAGAGTATGGGATCTCCTTTCTCTAAGTGTGAAACTGAAATCAGCTTCAAAAGCCCCAAAAAAACCACCTTTTCTCCAAAAGGATGGGGCTTAATCTATACAGGTAAACTATTATACAACTTATTGAATCTTTTGATATACTCAGAAATATTTTCATCATATTTTCTTTTAATTGCATTGAATTCTTTTAATGAATAACCATGATCCCTTTTCTCTCCCCATATCTGAGTGAAATGATTTTTTATTTCATCCCATGTATTAATGGAATTGTTTGGCAATCCTTTGAACCAGTTTCTAGCCTCTCCATCTAGAGACTGAACAAAAAGCCTCATTACAACATCAAGATGTTCCACATTCAAATTTTTAGCAAAATTGAAAAACACGGATAATTGTTTCTCTACAGTGACTTCATCCTCCCCAAGTGAAATGAGGAATTAATTTAAGATATTCTTGAGGCATTGTATTAAATGGTTGTGGAATATTGAGTGGAGCATATTTTTTTAATAAGAAGGTTGGTGCTGCCATGTTTACACTTTTATTAAATGTACTTTGGTTGAATGTAGATGGTGAACCTATTGTGAAAGTAAATGGAGGTGGTGGTAAAAATGATATGGGAGTAGGCTGATGAACAATGACAGAGGAACAATCAACTGAAACTTGTTGATTTTGTGTAAAATAAAAAGAAACACACTCAAATGAGTGTTCTTCCAATTTAGGCTCTTGAAAATAAATAGGTGTAAAAGGTGAATCTTGTTCCAAGAAATGAAGTACTTCAGATGTATTCTCAAACAAAGGATGACTTGAACTACTACCAGAGGCAGACAATGTAGGACTAGGTGTTGAGGGATTTTTATGTCTCTCAACTCTCTTAGAAATCAATCTTTCAGGGTCTGTTAAAGCAGTGACCTTCTGCTGTGAGGTATCTGACCTCGTGTGAGGCCTTTTGTGAGCAAGAATTCCTAGTATGATGAAACACAACCAAAATTTCCTCATCATTGAACAACCAGAGGAAATAATATGAAAATCGAGGGAAAAAATATATTTTTGATTTTTAGTCCCCGCCAACGGTGCCAGAAAATGTTGGTTCTTAAGAGACAATCCCTTGGTTGTGAAAAGGAATCACTGCTTAAGACATTTTAACAGTATTTTATAGAAACATTGTTTATCATTCGATTTTTGTTCTATTCCTTTGGAAATTAGTTTTTTTAAAACCATTTATGCCCTAGAGTAATAAAAGATTACACAATGCCTTTAACTATTGAAATGTGAATGAAAAATAAGAACTCTAGGGAAACATAAAATAATATGATGTAAACACAAGATCTAATAACTTAAGTTTCAGAGAGAATTAATGTACATAGGGGAGTTGGAGTGAAGGAGCGCATTTAAGGTTATTTAACTCTTACTTACAAATGCAATTCAGAGACCAAAAACTTCTTTCCTTCCCTTCATTCATAAGAAGAAACAACACAATATGACATAAGAAAGAAAAACCACCATCAACAGTTGCAGGAAACTTGAGACTTATTTCATTAACTCTTCAGAGAAATAAGTACAAAAATATAGGCTTCCAGAGGTTCCAAAACTTTAACCCTTCTTCCTCCTTTTTTTCTTTCTTAAATACATTCAAAAGTAGTTTGTAACTGCCAAAACTTCTCAAAACTACTTAAACTACTTCTTTATTCTATCAACTAATTTCATTACAATCGAGAGTAACATTACAACCTCGTTCTATAATAAAAACAAAAAGAAAATACAATAATAAATAAAAATATTATGTTGCTTTCTGAGTATCATTTGTTGTTGATGTTGTTTTCTGAGTATCATTTGTTGCTGATGTGTCTTCAAGAAGATTGGACATCCATTTTCTGCATTTTTTCCAGAGTTAGACATTTTTCTTCAAAGAATTAACTAACTTATGATGTTCCAATCTAAAAGTAGTAATCCTGGTGTAAGTGGGCTTGTCCAGAAATAGAGTCATAACCATCCATAATAACTGAAAATCTTTATGCATAAAATTGACAATTGTTTTTCCTTTTAAAACTGCAGTCTTCTCATGAGTATTGTCAATTTTACTTTTTGCTTCCACCAACAAAGTTTCATATGTTTCTGAGGTCAATAAATTACCTTGTAGATCCCAACAAGATGGCATTCCTGCCCTGGTTCTTTTATCAAACATGGTGTTAAACTTATCTATTGCTTACTTGATCTCTATCAACTTCTTTTCTGCTAACTTCCTGTATGCATTCTTCGCCATCACCTTGTTAATTTCTAGAACAAATAATGTATTGTCTTTAATCTCATGTTCACCTGGTTCTTGATCTGATTTGGAGTTGACAAAATCTATTAAATTCTTAGCCCATATAGCTCTATCATGCATTTTTTGTTTGCCAGCTAATACGAGCTCTTGAAGATCTCTGATTATACTCTTTTCTTCTGAAATTAGAACCAATGATTCTCATATTGTTTTCATTACTCCTATAATCTCATTCCAAAGAATTAGTTTAGCTTCAATTAGGGCCATGTTCCCCTTTACCTTCTCTGTGAGATTCTTGATTTCTTCATAAGCTGATTGATAATTTGCTTTTTATTTGTCTTCATTTTCCTTTAACATTTGAATTTAGTTATCCTTAGCTCATATAACTATTATGGCTATCTCAAGATTTCTTTGGGCTTTATTCATATCAATCTTTGCCATCCCCAAATCAGTGCTTAATTGTGATAGTTTAGTTTCTTGGTCATCAGTTTCAGATGACAAAACTATTATGCAGACATGTCAATCAATCTGCCCCGGTAGTTTAGCTACTATCTCTTTCAATCTGGAAAACTCTTCATCCCTCTGCAACATTTGTTATAAAAGTTTCTCTTTCTTAGATTCCACTTCTACCACTTCAACTACCATTGGGTGTTCTCCAGTAGGGAGCTTCAGCTTCTTTCTTAGCACATTAATATTTGATTCTTCACTTTGCAATAGCTTCTGCACAGTTGACCTGTCATTGGGGTCTACTCCAATCTTGATAATTATCTTATTTAATTCCTCATTTTGGGTGGAGAGATCTCTGAAATTAGCCTTCTCTAGCTTCAACTGCTTGATTATCTTTCCCAACATGTTTTCAGCTTTACTTGTAGCTACACTAGTTTTAGTCAAATCATTCACAAGTAATAAACCAGTTTGCATTTGTAAATTAATTTTATCAGGTAAGGGAATCTTCTTGGAATCAACAGTTAAATTAACAGTCTTGAAATTGCTTGATGACGCTACTGTCATTTCAAATGGGTGTGAAAAATAAATTTTCAATTGATCTTTCTCTAAATCCATAGCTGTTAATAATCTAGTCTGATCAAGGGTGATTTGAGACTTAGCTTGAGCCTCCATACTTGCTCTGATTTTCTGGTTCTTCTCAGCAATTTGGGTAAAAACTTGCATAATTAATGGCACCTGATCATGAACAGCTTCATGCCTGGATGTTGAAGCTGGTGTATTTTGTATATCTCCCAACTAAATTGATAAACCTAGCTATGCAAATGGTATTTCTTAACTCAGTTTAGCTCTCTTTTCAGCTCCTTTTTCCTCCTCCTTTGTATCAACGTTCTTTCCTTTACCCCTTTTATTCACTTTCTCTGAGATAATAGAAGTTTCAATACTAGTGTTTCCAGTACCTACAAAACCCTTATTAGCCAGCTTTTCAATTTCAGGCTTACTCTCATGAGTAAAAGTAGAGTAACCATTCTCAACCCTTCTTTTGGAAATCACCTGATGTGGATCATAAGCCCACTTTTCACCTAGTAATAGATGCATGTCTTCTAACATTTGGTTTGCTTTTTTTGCAGCTTGCCTCATATTCACTATGAAATATCCAACATTCATGGGTAATTTAAACAAATGTCCTTTCTTCATTGGCGAAAAGTGTATCTGGTCCACATTCAAGCTTTTTCTAATAAATTATAAAACAAACATTTTCATGGGGACATAAGTAGGCAATATATAAGGTTCAACCCCTGCACCATACAATCTAAGTTATGAATAATCTTCAAAAACAAACCAGTCTCCATATTTGCAACTATTACTGAGTTGAAGTAATTCTTGATCCTTTGGAAAAAAACATGGGGGAGAAGTCCCATTCAAGATTCTATAGGCAATTCACAGATAGTAAGCAAAAAAATCAAATAATCCCCCATCACTAGGTTCATTTCTTATCAGGTCAGTCCAAAACACTCCTGGTTGCCTCTTCTTATTTGAATCCATAATGTCTAAACCAAAATTCAAAAAATATTCTACATTTTGATACATGAAAAAATAAGTAACAATTGAGGGAAACTTTAAAGAACCTGTGAGATTCAAGCTCATAAATTGAGAATTAATATTATCCTGCCAAAAGGATGGGATGTCCAGCACTACTTCAGGTTTCATCATCAAAGAAAAAAATCCAAGCACTGACCTATCAATCTAAGAAGCATATTTCTTTCCAAGTATTTTTGATAGAAATTGTAACACAGGCTTGACATCACATCGAAATTTTCCAGGGGATATACCTTTTCATTTCGAGAAAAACGCCCTTGCTCTGGCTTCAAAAAGAATAAAATTTGCATGTAATCTTTCCCTGCAAGATTGTCATAATAATCTGTCAATGATTCTTCAGTAAAAGTAACATAGGACTCAGACTCTGGGTGGCAGAAGGCTTGACGAATTAGCAGGGATGAAACTTGGAAGACACTCTCTCCCAAGTGATTCATTACAAAACACTTGCTGGGGTATAATGTTGATGCTAGCCATTGTATTAATTCTGGGACAAGATGAGTTTTTGGGACACATGCATACAAGACTCCAGACTTGACCATAGCTGTGAAGACAGGGGAATTGTGTTGATTAAGAATGACTTGCTGGTACAAAGGCAAATGTTCTACTATGCAATGAGTGTCCATTACATCCTGCTCTGTATCCATGAGAGGAATGTGACTAGAAGAACCAGACAATGATGATAATTTGGCCATGTTTACACTTAGGGTGGCGACTTAACGAACTCAGAAACGAGGGGCAAGATGGTTTGGATAGTTTGGAAAATTTGAATTGAAACTAGCAGGTGAAAAGAACGAAGTTTTGACTCACTATTTATAGGCACAACGGGAATTTGGGGGGGAAATAGTAATTAAATGCATGACAAGACATGTATGGGAACATGACATGGACAGTGAGTTGGCTCGCTTGCTGATGTTGTCTCCAGCTGCCTACGTCACCGCAGGGGCACTCCTGGGTACAGAATTTTCTTCGAAGGTGTGCCTCCACAGTGAATGTTAGCCATTGATTTGAGTCCACATGCTTATGTCACGGTCACCTGCGGAGGCACCCCGGAGTTTATCTGTTGAGTTGTTTATACCCGCAGATTTCTTTAAATCAACTCCCACCTTCCATCATCTCATTTCCGCCCAGCGAGTTGCACGTTATTTAAAACAAGGGTTGGACCCAGCTTACACATATTCCGAAACATAATGTTAATGTTTCACATAAAAATCAAAATTGTGTTTCGACGTATGAAATTTTTTATTCTTTTTTTTTTAATTAAAACATTATATGTTTTTTTTTTAGAAACTTTTAAAAATGAAATTGTAAATTAGACACAACATGACTGAGGCTCATCATACTCAATCTAATCTCTAAATGCTAATGGAAATCCACTAAAAAATTTATGAACTTTAGCCTTTTTATCCTTTAGATATGTTACATACCTCAATAGATCCAAGAACTTGATCGTATACTCCTCATCTGTCATCGATCTAATATTAAGCTCATAGAATTACTTGGATTTACTATCATAGTACCTCTCTGACAAGTAATTCTTTCTGAAGAGTTTCTTTCATTCATGCCAAATCAATGCCTTTATCCTAATGTCTCTAACCCACTTCACATATTCCCACCAGATGTTTTATTTCCCTTTTAGGCTTAAGATAACTATTCTAACCTTCATATTCAACATGTAATCATGCAACTCAAAGAACTTATTCATTCCAAATAGCCATGCCTTTGCATCCTTTGGCTTCTTCAAATCCCCATAAAAGGTAGGTGGCTTTGCTTTCTTGAATTCATCTGGAAAGTAACTCCTATCACTCCTACTATAAGGATAATAACGATGATGATCATAGTGCTTGTAAAAACTAGAACTAGAATAGAACCTGTGTCCAACACTCTCCTATATAGAGTATCCAAGAGCCTTCCATCTCTATCTAACTTGTAACCACCATGCGACCGACTACCATATTCCCCATTAGTCCTATCCTCCTACCCATGGATGATCTGAAGTGGTCCCTATATCTACAATTCCAAAAAACTCTGAAGGATTATTGCATTGAATTTTGCTTGTTTCTCCTGTGCCTGCATGATCTTGTCATTATCTGCTTTGCAACTTCTTATTTATGCCCTCAAGATTCTTAAGGTTTCTACAAAGTCAGAAGAATTCCCAACACCATGTTTCTCAGTTGATCCATAGGGAGAGTCGTGTAACTATAGTCTACCATCTTGCTAGTCATTTTTTGGCTCAAGGGGTCCAGACCCAGGTTCATAGTGCATTGTGCAACCAACAAAACCCTCCAACTACTGTCCCTTTTGACAGTGATCTGCTTGTGTAGCTCAAAGTCTCACTCAAAGTAGCATGGGGGGGTGTTGGAACCAGGTTTCCGCACCCAAAGGGAGATTATGATGTGGATCTAACCATTGATGATTTGATCTAATTACTATTGTGTTGTGTTACTGCTTTTTAACCCAATTCAAATATGAACTTAACATAAACCCTTAATAATGCTATAATTATTGTGAAAACACAAAGATCTACTATTATGTGATTAACCCAGATAGACGCGCATCAAATAATAGAAACTACACAACATATCTATAAACAAATCATCAATGCATTAACACATAAGAACAAAGGAGTGGGGACTTCATCAAGGGTGCCCCCTATCTCACCTACTATTTCTATTGGTTATGGAGGGACTTAGCAGATGCATTATTGATGAAATTTCTAGAGGCAGATTGAAAGTAATCAAACTATCAGAAAACTGTGTACTTACTCACCTCTTATTTGTAGATGATATTATTCTCTTCCTTAATGGGACTCTTAGTGACTCCATAGTGATCAGAGCGATATTGTATCTGTTTTGTATCGCCACAGGTATGAAGTGCAATAATTACAAATCCACATTGACCTGACATGGCTATAATACACATGAAATACACTTTGAACAACAGATATTTCCCTACAATCTCACCAGATTTGAGGATGGCTTGAAGTATCTGAGTTTCTTTCTCAAACCTGTGAACTACAAAATTGTTGATTGGAATTGGCTCATTACTAAAATTGAAAAAAGGTTGAACAACTAGTGCCATCGCTGGCTGTCATGAGCTAGCTGGCTGACACTAATCAAATCAGTACTTGAGGCCACTCCTGTATATTGGATGTCACTAGCCTAGATCCCTAAAGGTATACTCCTCAAAATTCAAAAAATATGCAGGCGTTTTATTTGGTTGGGTGCAAAAGAGGGACACACTTTTGCCTAGACTAATTGGTCCTGTATTTCTTTACCCAAGAGGTGGGGTGGATGGGGTATCAAAGACCTGCCAACCTTTGCACTTGCTTTAGCTGCTAAGCTTGGTTGGACAATTCTGACGGGAAACAACCTATCGACAAGGGTGATAATTCATAAATATATTCATTCGCTCACTCCCATTGAATGGATTCGGTCACCACTAGAGCACCACTCTAATTCCTCCACTATTTGGTGTGCGATCACATTAGCGATCGGGTGTATAAAGGATGACCTGACCTGGAAAACTGGCAATGGACACAAGATCCATATCAACCATGATTCATGGGTTGGTTGCAGGAATGCACATCTGCTCTCACAGGCACTTATAGCGTCCCTCAACCAATCTGGTTACAGGACACTAAATCAAATTTCACATGAGGAGAGAACAACACTCTTCTCCTAAGGGTGGTTGGATCATTGGGCTTTACGGATACATCCATAGTGGATCGAAAACTAGACAACATACTTGGATGCCCTGCGTGAAACCCGTGTCCGATTGAAGGCATGTGAAGATGAAATTATTTGGACCATATCTAAAATAGGATAGTATACACCAAAAGAAGGGTACTCTCATATATATTGGGAAAATAGACCTGATCCACTCATCCCTTGGTGGCGCTACCTTTGGAAACTCAAAGGACCAGCCAAGGCATGACTTCTCATGTGGTGTATACTCACTGAAAAAATCCCTACTGGAGCCAGTTTACAGAAAAGAACCTTCTATGGACCGCATAGATGTGTACTTTGTAAAGAAGCAGTAGAAGACACACAGCATCTATTTCTAAATTGTATTTTCGCCCTTGAACTTTGGACGATTATACTTTCCTCTCTTCATACTGACCAGCGCTGGACTAGCCACTCCATTACAAATGCTTGGGATAACTGGTGGCACGTTGTTACTCCCCACAAACTTCGGAACTTGCCCATTCTTATTTGCTGGAACATTTGGATGGCTCACAATCAGACCATCTTTCATGACATCCCACATCATTGGCCCTCATATGCTGCCCATATCCTTTCCATCTATCATTTTATCCCAGATGACCCACCTCCTCCTTGTCCCTGTATCATCACCCCCAAGATCATTGAACACTCATATCCTTGGGCATATTTTGATGGATCTGCATAGTCTCATGGTTGTGGTGGTGGGTTTATTCTTCATCTCTCAGTTCATCATTATTATAAATTAAAAATTGGACTTGGACGCGGAACCAACAATTTTGCAAAACTATCATGCCTCTTGTGCCAACTACAGTTTGCCATCACTAAATATATACATGCTCTACAAATTTTTGGGGATTCCAAGATTTACATTGACTGGTTTTCTGATCTATCAACATGTCACACACACACACTACATAATATATTGGCTAAAACTCTACTGCTCAAAAGACAATTTCATCATATTTCATGTCGGCACATTTTCAGGGAGAGGAACATTACTTTCGACCTCCTTTCCAAGGAGGTGACACACCTATTGACTTCACATATGGAGGTACAGGAACAGAACGAGCATGCATACTATCATTTCTTCCACAAACCTTTTGATCCTGCACTCGGGCGGGGGGATGGCCCCCGATAGATTATGCAGTTGAACAAAAAACACATTTTTTATTATAGTTTTTTTGTATATATATCGATCAGACTTATAGTGGATGTGTGTACATATGAACACATAGCGGATGTATTTATATTTTCTGAATGCTCTCAGCACTATCTATGTGGAAGCTACAAGCTGATCTTCATATGCTCACGCATATACAACATGTAACTTTTATTTACATTAATAAAAGCTATGATTTTTCCTATGGAAAAAAAAACACATATGAACAAAAATCATGCAAGTGAACCAGTGATTTGCAAAAACTTATATTTATTAATCATATCTTCAATGCACACACTTCTTTCTCATGTGCACATAGCCACAAAGTCATCACACACAGCCCAAGACTTTCCTCAAGTCTCAGCGCACATAGTCGCCAGAGCCTGTCTCTAACTCGTACTAATCACTAATTACTTTCCCAAAATCACTTCAAGATTACATAATCATGAGATATTTTTTGATCTAAGATGTATCAACTTGACTCATACATGCCTATTTATTGGCAATATGATGCAGAGTGTTGTCCTCGATGGCAACCCACTGAATGAAGATGAAGACATGCGACTATTGACATGTGTTGTCCTTGATGGAAATTCACCTGATGAAGTTATTCTTGACGTGATGGACTTGGTAAATGATGTTTGTTAGCAATATGATGATGAATGTTGTCCTTGAAAGACAACCCACTTGATGAAGATAATGGCAACTTACTGGATGAATTTGTGCTTGATAGAACATGTCTTGATGAACTAAATATGATGTATCTACAGTGTGTACAGAAGGCAATGAAGAAAGGAATTCAGCATGTGCTAGATCTATGATGAAAAGAGTATGTCTCAAGGCATACGCGGATCCGTATCTTTCCAAGGGAAGTCGCGTATGCAATACCTGAACAACGTTCCAAGTCGCGTATGGGCAAAAGCGCTCATAAAGTGGGAAACTGTGGGTAACCACCATGGTATTGACCCATTGTATCGTAATGATTCGCCTATGTGGCTCCGTCCGGTAGTAATGCATCTAATGCACATTATTTTGGCTCATGGTATTGAAAAAGGGGCTCGCGGTATTGAAAGCCTGCGTATTGTTTAGCAAGCAATATTGGAAAAAGGGGCCCGTGGTATTGAAGGCTCATGGTATTTTTTTGGCTCATGGTATTGAAAAAGGGTAAACTTATATAAGGAGAAGAAATTCATTGTGCAAATCATGAGTGTGGGTGCAAGATGTCTGAGCTTGAATGAATACTTCTCTGTGAAGTATATCTGTATGGAAAGGGTAAAGGTTTGATAATAGATCTGAATCTATGATGCACCTATGAAGAAAATGATGAAGAAGGGGATCTAGATCTGAAATGTTTTTGTATCTACTAGATCCGTTTATGGAGTGATTAGATCTGTGATGAGGCAAAAATCTGTCTGAAGTAAAGGGTTAAATCTGAACTGAATATCTGATCTGAAGAAGTATGTAGCTCACGATTGAAGATCTATACGCTACTTAGCCGCGGAGGAAGCGCGTATATACGCAGCTTCTCTAAAGTAAAAGCGCGTATGCGCAATAAAATATACACTGAGGTATACGCTGGTTTGTATGGACGGAAGCGCGTATATACGCGACATCAGTAAAGGGAAAGCGCGTATGCAAACTAGGCCTGTCGAAGCATGGGGTAAGGAAAAATGTCCGATCCGACCGCTCTCCGTTTTAGCTATCTCGTTGTTGATGGTTGATTGTGCTTAAAAGTATGGAAAGGGTCCAGTCTGAAAATATGATGAAATGTGGCCTGCAAGTGGTGTCCTAAAGGAAGCTTTGGATCTAGTGTGAAAATTGATGAAACGTGGTCCATAGAGGTGCTGAGGGTTGTAGCCTTCAGTCAGGGGGTGGTAGCTCCCTTCCAGGTGAGGCTGGTAAACGAGATCAGGGGGTCGTAGCTCCCTTCCAGGTGAGGCCGGTAAACGAGAGCAGGGGGTCGTAGCTCCCTTCCAGGAGAGGCTGGTAAACGAGTCAGGGGGTTGGAGCTCCCTTCCAGGAGAGGCTGGTAAACGAGCGCAGGTGGGTGCCTGCGTGCTGGTCAAGTCTGCGCCAGCACATATGTTGTAAGATGTTTTATCTATAATAAAATATTGAAGGTTGAGCAACTGCAGCGGTGGTTTTCTCCCGACTTGGGTTTCCACCTAAAAATCCTGGTGTTCATGTGTGATGCTTTGTGTGATGGTTTATTCTATTCTTATTGCACATGTTTACTGTTTATAGAACATCTAATAAATGAATGATGGAATTATGTAAGTGAAGAACTAATGGCATAATTAGATCTCTGGGTATACGCGAGTTTCATGAAGGATATCCGCGTGTATACGCTAGTTGGCTTAGAAAAGTAGCGTATGGGTTTTAGAGCATGAAAAAGTAAAAAGTTTGAATATTCTTTAAATACTGATTCACCCCCCCCTCTCAATATTTTTCCCAACAATTGGTATCAGAGCAGGTTCTTCTGCAGAAGCTTGATCGCTTGAAGGAGATCCGTCGCAATGGGAAGTCAAGAAGGAGTAATGTCTATAAAGCCACCTCCATTCAATGGAAGCAATCTGATATTCTGGAAGGTACGAACAAAAGCATATATGCAAAGTCTTGGTGCAGATGTATGGGCAATCGTGGAAGAAGGCTATCAATATCCGACAAGTATTCCTACTGATGCAGCTGAAAGGAAGAAGTATGAAATCAATGCCAAAGCAGTGAATGTCTTATTGGGAAGCATGTCTGAATCAGAATTTGCTAAAGTGATGCAGCTACATTCAGCAAAATAAATATGGGACAAAATCATTCTAAGCTATGAAGGAGACACAAAGGTAAAAGTGCAAAACTCCAAACTCTTAGAATTGAATATGAAAATTTGAAGATGCATAGTGATGAGAGTGTTGCCAGTTTCTTTCTTCGTCTGGATGATATTGTAAATCGAATGAGAAATTTGGGTGAAACCATAACTGATACTACTCTGGTGGAAAAGGTCTTAAGATCCTTTACTTCAAAATTTGACTCTAAAGTTTCAGCTATTGAAGAAAGGCAAGATCTGCAAACGCTTACTATTGTTCAATTACATGGTACTCTGACTGCTTTTGAAATGAGACAAGGAGGTCCTTCTCAAATAAGAGAAGCTACTTTTAAAGCATCTACAAAAGGAAACGAAAAGGAAGTTGTCAAAGAATCCAGCTATATATCCGATGAAGAAGAAGCGAATTTCGTGAGAAAGCTCCAACTAGGTACTGGAAGATTCAAAGGTAAGCTTCCCTTCAAATGTTTTGAGTGTGGAAAAGTTGGTCACTATGCTGCTAAATGTCCTTATAGAGAAAAACATGGTAAAGGGAAACAATTTGAAAAGAGAAAGAGTTATTATGCAAAAGAAGATGATGATGAAGTGTCCAGTGAAGATGAAGAAGATTCTGACCAAGATCTCAAAGTGCTCATGGCTAAGAAGCAAAAGAAGAAGGCTACTCGAAACAAGAAGATACCTCAGAAATCATGTATAGCAAAAATTGAAGAAGATGAACCAGGTATGAATCGTTGTCTTGTCTCTTACTTAACTGCATGTGCAAAGATTATGATAGTGAAAGTGACAGTATGGATCCAGAAGTTTCTGACGAAGCTCTACAAATACTCATGGCAAAGAAGGAAAAGAAGAAGGCCACTTGTAATACTCTTCTTTGTGCAAACAATAGTGAAGATAGTAAAGTTGTGGAAGCTATCAAGATCAAAGTTGAAGAACAACTAAAGGAGATTGATACGAAAGGTTCTAGTTACACAGGGATGACCTCTCAAATGAAAGATCAAATAGAAATGTTGAATGGACAGGTGGACAAGTATCAAAGGTTTCATACTTATGCATCCAATCGAATTAAAGATCTAGAAGCAGATCTTGAAAAATCAAGCAAGAAGAATGAAGGACTTGAAGCTGCTATCATCGTTCTGCAAGCAGAGCTAGAAGCATCAAGTAAGGAGAATGAGGAACCTCTACAATCCTTTGAAAAGGAAGGCCTTGAAGCAGAAATTATCTCTCTCAAAGAAGATCTGGAAAAATCAAATAAGAAGAATGAAGAGCTAGAACAAACATGTGAAGAAAACGAAAATTGGCTGAAAGAAGAGATTCTAAATCTGAAGGATCAAGTAGAAGATGGAAGAAGGAAAGAAGAAAGCATGACAAAGCAATGTCAAGCCTTGGAGGTTGAGGTAAACATTCTCAAAGGTAAATTAGAAGAAAAGGTTAAACTTTTGAGGTTTCAAGATAGTACTAACACTTTGGACAATATTCTAAGTAATCAAAGGTCTCCTGCTATCAAACTTGGTCTTGCTTTCCATGAAACTGTTAAAGGTGAATCTAGCTCACAAGGAAGTGCTAAAAATTCAGAGGATGTCAATGCAAAACCTGAAGTGTTGAAAGAAATAAAAGATCAACCAACAATCATGAATTCTCAAAAGAATTCATTCAAGAACGTTGAATGTTTTAAGTGTCATAATTATGGGCATGTTGCAGCAAATTGCAGGAGAAGATCATTTCAGCCACAAACAAACAGGTTCTACTCAGAAAGGTACTCTAGTTTCTTCAGGGGATATTGTTTCTCATGTAACATGTATGGACATAAAGCAGTTGATTGCAAAAGGAGAAATATTAGAAATACTCATTATGATTCTTATGCTTATTTCTCTGGACACATGAGATGTTATTCTTGTAACAAGTATGGACATGTAGAAAAGGAATGCAGGTTGAACAGATCTGAGAAAGTGGACAATTTTCAGCACACAAATAGAAAGTTCAAACAAATATGGAAAAGGATGGAGGACCGATCAGAAACGTAGGGAATTCTGACCCTAATGCAGTCATCCGCTTCTGAATCTTACTTCTCTGATTGACTGCAGGAATGATGTGGGATACATTATCAGATTTAGTAATGTATCGTCACAGGGGAAGCAATGTATGATGTCTCTCATGGTTGATTTGATTATTCTGGTTATATGTATTTCTGACAGTGCATCTGGTGTGAAGAAAAGACAGGAACAGAAGGTAAAATTGCAGGAGGAGATGAAGGTGTGAAATTTTCTATATTTCACTTTCCATACACGGGTTATATGAAACAAAGTCGCGTATACACGCGAGTTCCAGCAGACACAGCCGCATATGCATTGATGATAAGAGAATTTATCTGATTGTTGAAGATCTGGAGCAGAGGTCCAGGGGGAGCATTAGTCTGACTGATAATAACTGCATTGTTGACTCAAAATCAGCTTAATTTCTCAGTTCTAAATGATGATGATATGATACTTGATGTCTTATGATGAAGTTTATGGATAAGTCCTGTTTTCTTGTTGAATGAAGAGTATTCGTTGCTAAGATGGAAGTCCTATAATTCAGAGATAAGGACAGATCATGCAGAGATTGTTGCTGATGGCTTGCTGATAAAAATATTCAGGTTGCACAAGTTAAGGAGAAGCACCGGTTCAGGGGGAGTAGCAGGTTGAATACTAATGATTGCATTGTTGGCAATATGATTGCTTATTCTTTGATTATTGTGATACTCATGCTTAAATGATGATGACTTGGTATATGGCTCATTATGATGAGATTTTGATCCCTGATGCTCTCACATAGATGAGTTGGAAGTCATTTGATTCATAGATAATAATAGTTCATGCATAGTTTGCTACTATGGTTAAGATCTATTTCCTACATATGTGACTTCATGTCAACTCTTGAAGATCTTGATGATATTGGACCACATGGATGATTGCTTGACACTTTTTTTGAAGATGTTGCTCTGGTATGATAATATCTCTTGGAAAGATTGTATTGATGCTACAAAGAATCCGAAGGGTTGGTTCCTAATGGGCTTATGCTACGACCGTTGGATGAAGCTTGAAGAAACAACTACACTGTTCTATCTATCTGCAGTTCAGGAAAGCTGTCAAATATCTCAGAAAGAAGATGGACACTGTCTTTTCCTCACTGAGGATCAGATCTGATCAAAATATAGAAGATGGTATTGGATACGCGGGTTTCCTGAAACACAGTCGCGTATATACGCGAGTTCCGGCACAGAAAACCGCGTATGTCTGATTGCTGACATTTTTCAGTTTGGAGTCGGCTCTCCTCAGCACAGCTGCAGTGCTGTTTGGTATCTCTGATACTGTCTGGTATCTCAGGTGGTGTTACAGTTCTCATAACTCTATTTCTAGTGATTTGATGAAGATGTTTTGATGATTTGTTGGTGAAAGTGTTCAGGATGCACAAACTAAGGGGGAGCCTTAGTCATATTGAAAGGATGCTTGGATGCACAGATTCAGGGGGAGCATTAGCTTTGCTAAGTATAATGCATTGTTGGCACTATGGTGGTTCTGATATATGATCTCTCTTGAGGTTTTTCTGGTGTTGGTCTTAAAGTCATATTTTTAATTTGATGAAAAGGTCTTGTTAAGACCCATGATGTAAAATTGTAATATTCAGTCATGTGAGGACTTGTCAAATTTGTAAACCCACTTGGTTGGGTAGCTGAGTCAAATTTTGTAAACCCACTTGGTTGGGTAGCTGAGTCAAATTTGTAAACCCACTTGGTTGGGTAGTTGAGTCTCATATATAAATCCACTTGGTTGGATATGTGATGTAAGTATGAGTCATTGGTGATAGGAACTTCATAGAGTCATGTACTTCATTGGAAAATATGGTTGAAGATTCAGCATGAACTCAGGGGGAGCTTGGTCACTTCAGTATATATCAGATCTGCAGAACGCTTCTTCTACATGAGGAGAAAAGGGGAGAGTGTGTTGGTTTTGATCCGCCCTTTGCCCTTGATGTCAAAGGGGGAGAATGACATGGTGTTTGAATGAAGAAAAAGAATGGTGTCAAAAATGGAGAGAGTGACATGGTGTCATTGTATTCTTAATGTACCTATCTGTTGTGGTAACCAAACACCATCGTGGTTGCCATCAAGTCCAAAGGGGGAGATTGTTGGCAATATGATGCAGAGTGTTGTCCTCGATGGCAACCCACTGAATGAAGATGAAGACATGCGATTGTTGACATGTGTTGTCCTTGATGGCAATTCACCTGATGAAGTTATTCTTGACGTGATGGACTTGGTAAATGATGTTTGTTAGCAATATGATAATGAATGTTGTCCTTGAAAGACAACCCACTTGATGAAGATAATGGCAACTTACTGGATGAAGTTGTGCTTGATAGAACATGTCTTGATGAACTAAATATGATGTATCTACAGTGTGTACAGAAGGCAATGAAGAAAGGAATTCAGCATGTGCTAGATCTATGATGAAAAGAGTATGTCTCAAGGCATACGTGGATCTGTCTAAGAGAAGTCGCGTATGCACGCGAGAAACAACGTTCCAAGTCGCGTATGGGAAAAAGCGCTCATAAAGTGGGAAACCAGGGGTAACCACCATGGTATTGACCCATTGTATTGGGTAATGATTCGCCTAAATGACCCCGTCCAGGAATACCATCGGAAGTAATGTAGTATTGGGCTCATGGTATTGTTTTGGCTCATGGTATTGAAAAAGGGGCTCATGGTATTGAAAAAGGGTAAACCTATATAAAGAGAGGAAATTCATTATGCAAAAAAAGGGGTTTGGGTGCAAGATGTCTGAGCTTGAATGAATACTTCTCTTTGAATTAGATCTGAATGGAAAGGGTTACACTTGAAGATAAATCTGAATGTATGATGCATCAATGATGAAGAAGGGGATCTAGATCTGAAATGTACTTGTATCTACTAGATCTGCTTATGGAAGGCTTAGATCTGAATTGAGGCGAACATCTGTCTGAAGTGAAAGGGTAAATCTGAACTGAACATCTGATCTGAAGAAGTATGTTGCTCTATAATGATTGAAGATCTATACGCTACTTCGCCGCAGAGGAAGCGCGTATATACGCGGCTTCGCTGAAAGAAAAGTGTGTATGCGCAATTAAGTTGGTTCTATAATATGTACAGAAGTATATGCTGGTTGGTGTGAATGGAAGCGTGTATATATGCTACATCAGTGAAAGGAAAGCGCGTATGCAAACTAGGGTTTGCTGAAGACTGTGGAAAGAAATGTCTGATCTGTTCTGCTGGTTTACTGATATCTGTCAGTGAGTTAAATGTATCTGTTTCATAGTTGACTGTGCTTAAATGTATGGAGAGGGTCCAGTCTGAAAATATGATGAAACGTGGCCTGCAAGTGGTGTTCTATTGAAGTTGTTGGATCCAGTGTGAAAATTGATGAAATGTGGTCCATAGAGGTGCTGAGGGTTGTAGCCTTCAGTCAGGGGGTTGTAGCTCCCTTCCAGGTGAGGCTGGTAAACGAGATCGGGGGGTCGTAGCTCCCTTCCAGGAGAGGCTGGTAAACGAGTCAGGGGGTTGGAGCTCCCTTCCAGGAGAGGCTGGTAAACGAGCGCGGGTGGGTGCCTGCGTGCTGGTAGGAGTTTGCACCAGCACATATGTTGTAAGATGTTTTCTCTATAATAAAATATTGAAGGCTGAGCAACTGCAGCGGTGGTTTTCTCCCGACTTGGGTTTCCACCTAAAAATCCTGGTGTTCATGTGTGATGCTTTGTGTGATGGTTTATTCTGTTCTTACTGCACATGTTTAATGTTTATAGAACATCTAATGAATGAATGATGGAATGATATAAGTGAAGAACTAATGGCATAATTAGATCTCTGTGTATACGCGAGTTTTATGAAGGATATCAGCGTGTATACGCTACTTGGCTTCAGAAAAGTAGCGTATGGGTTTTAAGGAATGAAAAAGTAAAAATTTTTGAATATGCAGTAAATACTTATTCACCCCCCCCTCTCAGTATTTTTCCCAACAATTGGTTTCAGAGCAGGTTCTTCTGCAGAAGCTTGATCGCTTGAAGGAGATCCGTCGCAATGGGAAGTCAAGAAGGAGTGATGTCTATAAAGCCACCTCTATTCAATGGAAGCAATCTGATATTTTGGAAGGTACGAACAAAAGCATATCTGCAAAGTCTTGGTGCAGATGTATGGGAAATCGTGGAAGAAGGTTATCAATACCCAGCAAGTATTCCTACTGATGCAGCAGAAAGGAAGAAGTATGAAATCAATGCCAAAGAAGTGAATGTCTTGTTAGGAAGCATGTCTGAATCAGAATTTGCTAAAGTGATGCAGCTACATTCAGCAAAAGAAATATGGGACAAAATCATTCTAAGCTATGAAGGAGACACAAAGGTAAAAAGTGCAAAACTCCAAACTCTTAGAATTGAATATGAGAATTTGAAGATGCATAGTGATGAGAGTGTTGCCAGTTTCTTTCTTCGTCTGGATGATATTGTAAATCGAATGAGAAATTTGGGTGAAACCATAACTGATACTACTCTGGTGGAAAAGGTCTTAAGATCATTGACTTCTAAATTTGACTCTAAAGTTTCGGCTATTGAAGAAAGGCAAGATCTGCAAACTCTTTCTATTGTTCAATTGCATGGTATTCTGACTGCTTTTGAAATGAGACAAGGAGGTCCTTCTCAAATAAGAGAAGATGCTTTTAAGGCATCTACAAAAGGAAAGGAAAAGGAAGTTGTCAAAGAATCCAGCTATATATCCGATGAAGAAGAAGCAAATTTCGTGAGAAAGCTCCAACTAGGTACTGGAAGATTCGAAGGTAAGCTTCCCTTCAAATGTTTTGAGTGTGGAAAAGTTGGTCATTATGCTGCTAAATGTCCTTATAGAGAAAAGCATGGTAAAGGGAAACAATTTGAAAAGAGAAAGAGTTATTATGAAAAAGAAGATGATGATGAAGTGTCCAGTGAAGATGAAGAAGATTCTGACCATGATCTGAAAGTGCTCATGGCAAAGAAGCAAAAGAAGAAGCCTACTCGAAACAAGGAGATACCTCAGAAATCATGTATAGCAAAAATTGAAGAAAATGAACCAGGTATTAATCGTTGTTCTTGTCTCTTACTTAATTGCATGTGCAAAGATTATGATAGTGAAAGTGACAGTATGGATCCAGAAGTTTCTGACGAAGCTCTACAAATACTCATGGCAAAGAAGGAAAAGAAAAAGGCCACTTGTAATACTCTTCTTTCTGCAAACAATAGTGAAGATAGTAAAGTTGTGGAAGCTATCAAGATCAAAGTTGAAGAACAACAAAAGGAAATTGATACAAAAGATTCTATTTACAAAGAGATGACCTCTCAAATGAAAGATCAAATTGAAATGTTGAATGGACAGGTGGACAAGTATCAAAGGTTTCATACTTATGCATCCAATCGAATTAAAGAAGTAGAAGCAGATCTTGAAAAATCAAGCAAGAAGAATGAAGGACTTGAAGCTGCAATCATCTCTCTGCAGGCAGATCTAGAAGCATCAAGTAAGAAAAATGAGGAACCTTTACAATCATTTGAAAAGGAAGGCCTTGAAGCAGAAATCATATCTCTCAAAGAAGATCTGGAAAAATCAAATAAGAAGAATGAAGAGCTAGAACAAACATGTGAAGAAAACGAGAATTGGTTGAAAGAAGAGATTCTAAATCTGAAGGATCAAGTAGAAGATGGAAGAAGGAAAGAAGAAAGCATGACAAAGCAATGTCAAGCCTTGGAGGTTGAGGTAAACATTCTCAAAGGTAAATTAGAAGAAAAGATTAAACTTTTGAGGTTTCATGATAGTAATAATATTTTGGACAATATACTGAGTAATCAAAGGTCTCCTGCTATCAAACTTGGTCTTGGTTTCCATGAAACTGTTAAAGGAGAATCTAGCTCACAAGGAGGTGCTAAAGAATCAAAGGACATCAATGCAAAATCTGAAGTATTGAAAGAAACAAAAGATCAACCAACAATCATGAACTCTCAAAAGAATTCATTCAAAAACGTTGAATGCTTTAAATGTCATAATTATGGGCATGTTGCAGCAAATTGCAGAAGCAGAACAATTCAGCCACAAACAAACAGATTCTATTCAGAAAGATACTCTGGTAGCTTTAAGGGATATTGTTTCTCATGTAACAAGTAAGGACATAAAGCAGCTGATTGTAAAAGGAAGAAGATCAGAAATACTCATCATGATTCTTATGCTTATTTCTCTGGACACATGAGATGTTATTCTTGTAACAAGTATGGACATGTAGAAAAGGAATGCAGGTTGAACAGATATGAGAAATTGGATAATTTCCAGCACACAAATAGAAAGTTTAAACAAATCTGGAAAAAGATGGAGGGATGGAATAAGAATCAATCTAGAGAAGAAAAGGATTTTTTTGTGGATGCTCTAGAAGACAATGATTTTCTTGAAGAAAACACTCAATTCAAGATGGAGGACCGATCAGAAACGTAGGGAATTCTGATCCTACTGCAGTCATCCGCTTCTGAAGCTGACTTTTCTTATTGACTGCAGGAATGATGTGGGATACATTATGAGATTTAGTAATGTATCGTCATAGGGGGAGCAATGCATGATGACTCTCATGGTTGATTTGATTATTCTGGTTATGTTTACTTCTGACAGCGCATCTGATGTGGAAAGGACAGGTACAGGAGGTACAAACTCAAGAGGAAATGAAGGAAGATGAAAATTTTCTATGCTTCACTTTCCATACGCGGGTTATATTAACAAAAGTCGCGTATACACGCGAGTTTCATCAGACACAGTCGCGTATGCATTGATGATAAGAGAATTATATGCTAGCTGAAGATCTGGAGCAGAGGCTCAGGGGGAGTAACAGTATGATTGTTAATAACTGCATTATTGACTCTATATCAGCTTAATTTCTCATTTTTAAATAATTATGACATGATACTTGGTTACTTATGTTGAAGATTATGGTTGAGTCCCGGTTGCTTGATGATGAAGAGTATTCGTTGCTGAGATGAAAGTCTTATAAATCAGAGATAAGGACAGACCATGCAGAGATTGTTGCTGATGACTTGCTGATAAAGGTATTCAGGATTGCACAAGTTAAGCAATAGCACTGGTTTAGGGGGAGTAGCAGGTTGATGATTGCATTGTTGGCAATATGATTGCTTATTATTTGGTCTTTATGATACTCATGCTCAAATGATGATGACTTGGTACATGGATTATTATGATGAGATTTTTGAGCCCTGGTTGTTGATAAGTATCTTTTGTGCTTACACATGGATGAGTTGGAAGTCGTTTGTTTCAGAAATAAATCATGCAGATTTTGTTACTATGGTTGAAATCTTTTGCCCTACATATAAAATCTTGAAGATCTTGATGATATTGGACCACATGGATGATTGTTTGACACATATTTGAAGATGCTATTTTTTGGTATAATAATCTCTCTTGGGAAGAATATGTTGATGCTGCAAAGAGTTTGAAGACTTGGTCACTATTATGCTACAACCATTGGATGACACTTGAAGACACAACTACATTGGCCTATCTGTCTGCCCTCACATGTTCCAGGGAAGCATTTGAATTTCAAAAACTGAAGCTGGAGTTGTCTCTGTCTGTCAGAAGAACAAATTTACTTAAATGCAGAAGATGGCATTGGATACGCGGGTTTCCTGATACACAGTCGCGTATATACGCGAGTTATTGCACAGAAAACCGCGTATGTCTGATTGTTGACATTTTTCTGATTGGAGTCAGCATTCTTCAGCACAGCTGCAGTGCTGTTTGGTATCTCTGGTGGTGTTCCAGTTCTCATAATTCTATTTCTCATGTTTGATAAAGATGCCTTGATGATTTGTTGGTGAAAGTGTTCAGGATGCACAAACCAAGGGGGAGCCTTAGTCATATGAAACGGATTCTTGGATGCACAGATTCAGGGGGAGCATTAGCGTTGCTGAGTATAATGCATTGTTGGCATTATGATGTTTCTGAAATATGTTCTCTTTCTTGAGGACTTTCTAATGTTGGTCTTAAATATATATTTGTAGTTTGATTAAAAGGTCTTGTTGAGACCCATGTTGTAAAATTGTAATATTCTGTCATGTAAGGACTTGTCAATTTTGTAAACCCACTTGGTTGGGTAGTTGAATTGAAATGTGTAAACCCACTTGGTTGGGTACTTGAGTCTCATATGTAAATCCACTTGGATGGATCTTTGATGTAAGTCATTAGTGATAGGAAAGTCATAGAGTCATGTACTTCATTGAAAAATATGTTTGAAGATTCAGCATGAACTCGGGGGGAGCTTGGTCACTTCAGTATACATCAGATCTAAAGAACGCTTCTTCTACATGAGGAGAAAAGGGGGTGAGTGTGTTGGTTTTGATCCACCCGTTGCCCTTGATGTCAAAGGGGGAGAGTGTGTTGGTTTTGATCTACTGGTTTTGATCCGCCCTTTGCCCTTGATGTCAAAGGGGGAGAGTGACATGGTGTTTGAATGCAGATAATGGTGTCAAAGAATTGGGAGAGTGACATGGTGTCAATGTACTTATCTGTTGTGGTAACCAAACACCATCGTGGTTGCCATCAAGTCCAAAGGGGCAGATTGTTGGAAATATGATGCAGAGTGTTGTCCTTGATGGCAACCCACTGAATGAAGATGAAGACATGTGACTGTTGACATGTGTTGTCCTTGATGGCAATCCACCTGATGAAGTTATGCTTGACTTGATGGACTTGGTAAATGATGTAAATCTGATGTGATATGATGTTTGTTAGCAATATGGTGCTGAGTGTTGTCCTTAAATGGCAACCCATTTGATGAAGATGATGACAACTTACTTGATGAAGTTGTGCTTGATAGAATATGTCCTTGATGAGGTAAATCTGATGTATCTACAGAGAATACAGAAGGCAATGAAGAAAGGAATTCAATATATGCTAGATCTATGATGAAAAGAATATGTCTCTAGGCATACGCGGATATGTCTAAGGGAAGTCGCGTATGCACGCGGGAAAGAACGTGATAAGTCGCGTATGGGCAAAAGCGCTCAAAAAGTGAAAAACCAGGGGTAACCACCATGGTATTGACCCATTGTATTGGGTAATGATTCGCCTAAATGACCCCGTCCAGGAATACCATCGGAAGTAATGTAGTATTGGGCTCATGGTATTGTTTTGGCTCATGGTATTGAAAAAGGGGCTCATGGTATTGAAAAAAGGTAAACCTATATAAAGAGAGGAAATTCATTATGCAAAAAAAGGGGTGTGGGTGCAAGATGTCTGAGCTTGAATGAATACTTCTCTCTGAAGTAGATCTGAATGGAAAGGGTTACACTTGAAGATAAATCTGAATGTATGATGCACCAATGATGAAGAAGGGGATCTAGATCTGAAATGTACTTGTATCTACTAGATCTGCTTATGGAAGGCTTAGATCTGAATTGAGGCGAACATCTGTCTGAAGTGAAAGGGTAAATCTGAACTGAACATCTGATCTGAAGAAGTATGCTGCTCTATAATGATTGAAGATCTATACGCTGCTTCGCCGCAGAGGAAGCGCGTATATAGGCGGCTTCGCTGAAGGAAAAGCGCGTATGCACAATTAAGTTGGTTCTATAATATGTATAGAAGTATACGCTGGTTGGTGTGAATGGAAGCGCGTATATACACTACATTAGTGAAAGGAAAGCGCGTATGCAAACTAGGGTTTGCTGAAGACTGTGGAAAGAAATGTCTGATCTGTTTTGCTGGTTTACTGATATCTGTCAGTGAGTTAAATGTATCTGTTTCATGGTTGACTGTGCTTAAATGTATGGAGAGGGTCCAGTCTGAAAATATGATGAAACGTGGCCTACAAGTGTTATTGAGTTGAGTGGATCCCGGTGTGAAAATTGTGATGATGAAACGTGGTCCGGGGTGATGTTTCGAGGTTGTAGCCTTCGATCGGGGACCCCCAAATCTCTTCCGGGGAGAGGGTGAAGTTTATAAACGAGATCGAGGGGGTCGTAGCTTCCTTCCGGGGAGAGGCTAGTAAACGATTCGGTGTGGCTCCCTTCCGGAGAGGGTACAATCGACGAGCGCGAGGTGAGTGCCAGGTCTTTGGTGGTCTGTGCTTGTTCATATGTTGTAAGATGTTTTCTCTATAATAAAATATTGAAGGTTGAGCAAAAAAAAACTGCCCAGTGGTTTCTCTGAAGCTTGGGTTTCCACCTAAAAAATCACGAGTGTTCATGTGTGATGCTTTGTGTGATGGTTTATTACTGCACTTACTCTACATGTTTCTGTTTATAGAACATCTAATGAATGAATGATGGAATGATATAAGTGAAGAACTAATAGCATAGTAGATCTCTGTGTATCTGTGAGTTTTTATGAAATATATCCATGTGTATACGCTGCTTGGCCAGTAGTGGCGTATGGGTTCTAAGGAATGAAAAATTAAAAAGTTTCAATATGCGTAATCTTACAGTTCACCCCCCCCCTCTCAGTATTTTTCCCAACACACACCTTATCTCAATTAATACCGATTAGTTAACCAAATTTCATAAGTTTAGACTTAGGAAATATTTAAAAAATAGGCTAATAATTTAATTGAGACACTTCTAGGTGGAATTTCCATAAATGATTTATGGGTTATGGAAAACTCTTTTGTTTTAGCCTCTCCACAAAATTTTGATACTAGAACACTTCCAATGCTACAAAAATAACACTCCCTTTTAGGAAGGAAGGTGTTCTAGTGCTACACCACTGCTACAACACCTTGTCTCTGTATCACCCTCTATCAAGACGCTGAAGTCTAGCCACTGCCCACCAACCACTGTGCAACTCTGATGTTGCATATGTGTTGTTGTTGACACTGCTAAATTGTTGCCAACTCTGGATATGCACTTCAAATCCCTCTCATATGTTGTTGCTACAACTGCAACCACTACAACTGAGAAACATCCTAAATACTACATCAACTATGTTGATTGCATCTATCTCTTGAGTCATGACTCCTACTAGACACTGCACTTTCCACTAAATAATTTTCACTATTATTGACTCTGCATTGTTGCCAACACTGAATTGTGCTCCTCAAAACCTGATTGCTACCTATATAAAACTATCACTTGGGAATATCATTTCATTACTGATACTGATCCATCCTGTTATTGAATATTTTGGGCCCCTTAGCAAGGTGATGATCCATGAGGAGGAAACCTCAATGGACCCTACACATCTTCTGCAACTTTGGGACTACAGATCCATAGAACCCCACCACTCTCATGGAGGTATAACTACAAACATAGAAAAATTTTACTCCAACGTGGAGGATAAATTATCTATCTCTACAAACACTGCTGCCTGGTCATGATTCTCCCGCTTGTCCTTCTTCCTAAGAGGACATTCCATTCTCTAGTTGGCAAGCTTGCCACACCTAAATAACTTGACCTTGTATAGTTCTTTACTATTCCTCTTCTCCCACTATCTCTGGATACTAACCCTTTGATGTTAGGGACACATTCTCCTTTTCACCCTTCACACCCTTGCTAGTGCTCTCACTGATGTTACTCTTAAATAGAGCATGCCTCAACTCCTCCTACTGTAAGTCGTACCACATCCTGTCCCATCTAGGAAATGTGTCTCTGCCCAAGATACTTTGGAAAAACAACTTCCACTCCTCTAATACAGTATTCAGTGCTAAATATATAAGCTTTGTTGGTTTAGGTGCCCCCCCCCAAATAGTTTCAAGCTAATCTTGGACCTCCTAAATCCTAGTGAGAAAGGATCCTATGCCTTCTCCCTTCATCATACTGATGCTTCTAAAATTATCTTGTACGAACCTCTTCTGCTACTCGGAAGTGCCTTGATACAATTGTATGAGATCATCCCACATTTCATTGGTTGTTCCTTTTTATACCACATGTGAGACTACATGGTTATGGACTCAATCTAGGATCAATCTCTTAACCTTCACTATATCCTTCGTGTACTCATTGAGTTGATCGACATCGTGGGGTACTTCCACCACGTTTTCCACATAGGAATTTAGGCCATGTCCATCCAATAGGAAGGCCATCATAGCCTTCTAGATAGCAAAGTTGGAGGCTCCCTCCAACCTATCCCGATCTCTAATCCTAGTTGTGGCCATCTTTGAATCTAGTTGAAAATCTCCCTCTTTCCCTCTGATTGGATACTGAACCCTCTACTTGCACTCCTTTCTAGAGTGATAAAATATTCTCAAAACTACTTCCAATCTACATCTAGAAAAATCAGATCTCAAAAACTTGAGATCCTCTGATAGAAATTTCCCTCTGTGTGTGCTCTTTCTATTCTACTCGATGTTGATTATGTTGCTGCAAAAACCTTCTGCATACAAGCAGGGAATCTTCTCAGAAACAATATGACCTATCTCACTAGAACTGCTCTTCGTCTTCATTAATTTCAGCTGGAACTCCTCCTAGACTGCGAATTTTTCCTACTACCTACACTGGAAAAATCGAGCCCTCTTCCTAGCAGTTTAATCTACTAAGCCAGCCTCTACGCAAATATGGAAATCGTTTTACCACAATCCCTTGGAATCTGGATTTTTTTTGTCTTTCAATTCTAAGCTTCTTGCCTCATCATTCACACTCTGATACCATCTGAAAATTTCAACTATTGCAGCAACTGGAACATATTTTTCTAACTACAAATTAATTAACAGTTTATTTGTGCATACAAATAATAAATAATTCACAACTGAAATTTTCACCAAAAAAATTTCTACAGAAGATAAATTGGAAACTGAGAAAATACTAACACACGCACATAAAAATTTGACAAAATTATTTTTGGACTAAATTCCATGGAAAAACACAACTTGGGAAAACGGATGTAACAACTAAAGGTTTTATGTTTTCAAGCAACAATGCAATTCTTAGTACAATATCGATTCCAAAAAATGGAAATCCTGAAGAGAAAATACTGGGAATAATTATATGAGTGAAATTTCCCTCTCTCTAAGAAATCTCGGCACTTGAATTCCTCTAAAAATTTGGTCGTCCAACTAGGCTTACATAGGCTCCGCGTCATTCTAGCACTGCCTGCCACATGTGTTTCCTAAATCAACTTTCAATCTATCTGTCTTTCCTACTGCCGATTAGAAAACCGCTTCTCCAACCCTCTGGAAACTATTCTCGACTTCTGGAACTTAATACATCTTCTCCTCCAGCAAAATTGAACTTCCCTTTTAAGGTTTATGCTCTCCCTCTGCACGGCCTCCTAAAGAAAATATCAACCTCTCTGAAAATCACTCACCGAATCTGAAAATTATTCCTCTGGCTTCACTGTCCCTTCCCGTCTTTTCCTTGAATTCCTTATTTAGCTCAAACTCTTCCAGTAACTATTGTTTCTCTTTGGATAATCAAACTCTCTAAGGAAATAGATCTCAAGTGTGTGTTCTTCATCTACCCATTGATTTTTTCTTATAATATTTTGTTGGACCTCCAGAAACCAAGATTAAAACTTAATCAAGGGATAATATCATGTCAGAGTCAATCCATGTGAGTTTCTAGATGATTCAAACCTTATCTCAATTAATATTGATTAATTAACCATATTTCATAAGTTTAGACTTAGGAAATTTAAAAAAAATAGGTTAATAATCTAATTGAGACAATTCTAGGTGGAATTTCTAGAAATTATTTTTGGGTTATGGAGAACTCATGCGTTTTAGCCACTCCACAAAGTTTCTAGACTAGAACACCTTGGATGCTACAAAAACTAACAATGAATGCATATGTAGCTATCATATGCTTTCCTTGTATGTATGCTAATAATAATATTTTTCTCGTAATTTGAGATGGGTCATTACATTTACATTTCATCACTAATTTGGTTCTTAACATGAGAGGATTATTTTTCGCAAATTGGAAGACCCCATTGATTTGAGGATGACTTCCAATTTTTTATTTAATTCTAATTCTATCTTTGTGACTTCCTTCTTTAAGTATCTTGCTGGTCGTTTTTTGTAGCTTCCCATTTCTTGATTTACTTTTTCATCTCCCTAATTCAACATTTTTTTCCTGTCTAGTTAGTACTTTCCTCATTTATTCTTTTGAATCCTTTGGTATTGTAGATGTGTTGTCCATTTTATAGCACTTATTCCCTACGGTGTTATAAAATTGTTATAAAACTAGAGAGTTTTCTTTGTTGATCTAAGTCCTAGATAGTGGTTTCTACTTTTCCAATGAAATCATTTCTTCCACAAGTTTTTTTTTCATGATTTTCCTCCTTATCTACTTCTAGAGCTAATTCTTCCTCCTCTGGAACATATTTTCACTTACTTTTATGTACTGCTTCTAATTTGATTTCTTCTTGTACCTTGTTATTTACTTCTTGAGACAGAAATACCTCAAAAGGGTTTTTTGAGGTCTAAGACACATTTGTTCCTTGTGTGGATTCAGATTTAGATGTTATCGAATTTCCTTTATTCATTCCACCCTTTTTTTTAGTTTGCCACTGCTCTACTGGACCCATTTTTGTATCCTCCCCAATACGAGATTGAGACTTCTTGTAATCCCTTGTAACATATCGATATTCATGGAAAAATATACATTTGAAAGGTAGTTTATCATAGTCGAGAGTCTGACAATGGGACCATTCTCTCTATGTGAGATTTATTTATGAGGGAAACCCTTTCTCTAGATCTACTTCAACGCATATTTTTGCACATGAAAATTGGAATCCTTTGAGTTCAACCCTATCCAGACATTTCCCCAACCCATTTCCAATTGCTCGCAAATAATCATCACTCTAGCATGAAATTGGGAGCCGAGGGAGCTTGACCCAAACATGAATTTCATTTGGGATATCTTCATATGGATCAAAGTCTAGTGACCATTTATTAAAATACATACCTATGATACGAAAAATATAAGGCTTTATTCAAAATATTACATATTTATCTTCTCTGATTTTAGGTTTCTAGGATTGTTAGATTGTTGTAATAAATATTTTGGATTCATCCCATCCATTTTGATTTAGAATCGACGTTTCAAACCCTCCACTAGAGTTCATCATCAAGATATAAGAAATCCAGTTCATATATCCTGATGATGAACTCCAGTGGAGGGTTTGAAACATCGATTCTAAATCAAAATGGATGGGATGAATTCCAGTTCTTATATCCTGATGATGATTTCTAGTGGAGGGTTAAAAACATTGATTCTAAATCAAAATGGATGGTATGAATCCAGAATATTTATTACAACAATCTTTATCTTCCTTAAATTGAAATGGGAAAGAAAAAAACCCATTTATGCATGCATACATTCCAATATTACCTTTCATCAATGGCTTCCAGGTTTTCTCCAACCATAGTTCATGGATATTTGGGATGGCCACGTTGCTATGAGCTTCCCCACTAAATCCCATTCTGATTATGCCAAGGAAGTTATTTGAAACACCGTCTCTTAATAGTCTTTTCCTTCTTCACAAATTTTGCACGCGTCTTAGATATGAATTTTTTTTAGAGTTAAGCTATGAGGGCTTGGAAGGTTGCAGCCTCATATACCAGTGAGGGGTCAACCCCTACTAAAGAAATTATTTCAAATCCAAATTTTCACTAGCTTAAAAAAAATCCATGAAAAAACTCATCATACAAGTTTAAAGCGACTGACAGCTTCCGTGGGGACCCAATTGACTAAGGTAAGGTGACAGTTTCAATAAAGTGAGTTGAAAATAAATTTATGATGAATATTCAAAAGATCATACTATGGCTATCTTATACACCAAATTTTCCTTCAAGACAAGAACGAATCCTAAACTTGCAAGCGTGAGAAATTCAATGGCTAAGGAAACCCTAGCTGACATGAACCAGATGTCACAAAGCTTTGCATCTCTTCCTTGATGGATATATATATATATATATATATATATATACACACAAACAACCACACACACACACACACACACACACACACACACACATGTATGTATGTATGTACCTTATCATTTACTCTTATCCTTAAGTTTTCTAATAAATTTTAATTTAAAGATTTAATAGAAAAATTAATTCCACATAAATCAATTAATTTACGCCTTATAGTTATATACATATAATACAATAAAAAATATTAAGAATTTGAATATTAATGATACATACAATATTGTTTAATTTTCTATGACAATGGCATTCGCGTTGGTTATGCTTTACAACTAATGGTGTAGTTTAACTAATAGACAAAACGGTCTTTTGGTTGGAATCTGGTAATACAATTTCTTGCAAGATTGTGATTTGTTGTTGTTTTAAATAACCTTTTGCATGCGTAAATGGATTCAACACCTTGAAAAAGTTTCAACGTATTTTTTAAGGATTTAATATTTTTCCTATATATAATATTGTAGGCGACTATTCTAGTTTGAAAATTCATATGTATAGAATGTAGGGTGTATTCAATCAAAAACATGTAATTTAATATTAAAATTGGTAATTTTGTGGCAAATATCACCCATTTAATCACATATATGTAAAAAAATAGGCGATTTTTTAGCCAAATTAGTGAATATTTTTTTCATAAAATGTCCAAAAAATAGCCCATTTGTGAGATTTTAGCCCTAAAATTTTCCCTATGAAATACTCCTAAGGCACTCAATCTTTTTAAATTAAGCAACTTAAAATTATGATATTTAGAAATCTATATCATATTTTGAAAAAAATTGACTAGAAAATATCTCGAAAAAAGTTTGTTTAATCTATTACGCAGACTAAACCAAAAGTAATACTTATTAGCATATTCAATGAATTTTTTATCAACATATTCAATGATTTTTCCAATAAAAGCCAGTGTTATTTTCTATATAAATTCTTTCTTTCTTTAATGGGGACATTTAATTCACGCAATAAATGGTCAAAATTAATTGATAGTGTAATTTTGGTATTAAACGTAAATGATTTGGGTTTAAGGTTTAAAAATGTAATTTTTCTGGAGCAAAGGTGGTCTTTTGTTTGAATGTGGTTTTGATTTTTTATTCAATTATATAATATATATATATATATTATTAAAAAAATTATTAAATTTTAATATAGTGTGATTGAGGTAGTTATGAGGGAACGGGTTGAAAAGATGAGGCCTCCCGCATCCCTACCCATCATATGCCACATGAAAAGAAAATGAGAACTCGCCTTCCAAAGAGGATGGTGGAGACTCTTGTGGAAACAATAGCTCTAAATCTAGTGACGTGGTTAGGGACCTATGTGATGCCCCACCTCCTTAACAATATATTTTATCTACTCCTACTCTACCATTAAGCCCTCATGTTGCATCCATCATCAACAATGGATTTCATTCACAACACAAGGTCTCCTATTTGGGGGAATTACCCTTTGTTTGAGGTGAATTTTTCAAAGTGTGCAGGGTTATCAAAGCCTTCAATGGAGATTTGTCCTTCTTGGTATGATTTTATAGTCACCTTCTTCCATCGGTACCTCGTATATATCTCATCCTCAGACCAGGTGAGCATTATTTATACCTTATTTCCTCTTGCAACCATGACATGCCAATGTTCATGTTGTCATAGTGAAGGGAAAGGAAGGGGAATAGCGGGAAGCTCCAAAGTGAGGTTTTAGGTTGAGTCCTTGGCATGTGGATTTCACGAGCACACCCTTATTTGATACCCAAGAAAAAATTCAGTTGGTGGAGGAAATTCAGTAGGAAAGGCAAAAATTCTCATATTCAAAGGTCATGGTAGGAGTATGTCCATGGGTACTAGATTTAGGAAATTAAAATGAATGCCAAAGTCATTATCTCCATATAGTGGATATCTATTGCGTTGTCAAGTTGTTTCTAGGAGATGTTTTGGTAGATTTCCATCAGTCATAGGTTAATATTATTCACAAGTAGGACGAGTTAAATGAACTTATGGTAGACATAGGAGGAAGACAAGAAATATTGGAGATGGGGTCACCACCCAACTCTCCAATTTTATTTCATGCACGATCAAGGAGCATCCCATTAATATAGACACTTATTTGTCCTCTTAAGACCCCTGTTCCATTTGATTATGTTTTTTAGTTTTTGGATTTCTATACTAGTTCTCTAGGTAGGTTTATACCCCATCTGAGTTCTTAATTTTAGTTTATTTAGCTTGTTATCTCAGACTCTACAAATTGACAATGCTACTTTTTTGGATGAATATTATTGCTAGTTTCCCTAGCGATTGGGTAGCAAATATATTGTTAATTCTCTAAACATATCTTGTCATATTTAGCTAAATTTTGTTATTTTGGACTCCATACTCTTTGTCTCTATTCTAGTTTTCCCATTGGTAGACGAGAGATAGAAAGTTTAGTAGATATGTTGTAAAAAAATTAAAATTTTAATTATATATATATATATATGAAAAATTAGAAAATTAAACTAAACAAAACAATAAAAACATCAAATAAATAGAATATTTTACAAGATATCGAAAAATAAAAATATAGTTATAAATAAAAAAATAAATAATCCAATAATCCAATAATTCAAATTTTTAATCAATTTTAAAGAGAAAAAATAATATCATTTAAACTTATACTTACGAAATAGCATGTCCAATTAAATATCTCTTTAAAAAATAATATCATTTAAACTTGTACTTACGAAATATCATGTCCAATAAAATATCATCCCTAATATAATCGAACAAGTAGAGAAATATTTATTTAACCTACACTCAATTTCGCATGTAGTGAGAAACATAATGCCAATGTGACAAACTCAAAGATTGTATCCAATAAAATACCTAAAATAAATACCATTCCTAATATAATAAAAAACATGGATAGATATTTATTTGACTTACTCTTGGGTTCACATGTAGTGATAACGATAAATGCCAAGTTAAGTTATTTAAGGAGTGAACTTATAGTCCGCATGTTGTGTATCTGGAAATGTAAATTTTAATCAATTCTAATTTTTTTGGATATCAATAGATTTTTTTTTTTTTTTTTTTTTCAGAAGGAAAAAAACGCTGCGTATATTATATAATATATACCAGTACATATTCAAAATACATTCTCAGATGATAAATTAGTGAGAAAATCAACATTGCACATACATTCGGATATTGCAAATTCATGAGATGAATAAGCAAGTGAGAGTATGTACAGCAAACATCCAGAGGGAAATTAATCAACCCCTTCACAAAGAGACTGTGTATTCCTGAAAAACTTCACACAAACAAAGAAGACACGGGAATAGGTAAGCATTGTTCTAGTGGACTAGTGTCTATACTACAGGTGAAAATAAAATATGATTATCTATATAAGATAGATAGAAATGTCCACAGATTGATAGGCTGGGAAGCTATTCGATATTTGGAGAATACAAAATCGGACTCTACAGGCTCGCTTGATGTCTGTTGAAGCAGGCTCGCCTGATATGTTTTGTCACGCTCGCTTGATAAGAATTTAACCAGTTCAACATGATGTACACTCTCGCTTGTATATTCCTCAGGCTCGCTTGAAAGTTGAAGATTGTACGAGGAAAAACCACAAAAATCATGTCCACATTAATATAATATTCAGGCTCTCTTGTATTTCTCATCAATAGATATCCAACGATGTATTTCTCATACGAATGCACTCTAACCCACTTACATAGTTTTTCAGAAATAAAAAAATGCTTTCATTAAAAGTGAATGAAAGTTGAATGTCAACATATAAGCAATGATTCTAGATGTTCAAAATCATAGAGGATTATGAGGGAAATCAACATAGCCCCAAATATTGATTACGAGGAGGAAAAAACAAAATTTTAGCTCAAAAAACTAACAAATCATTATTGAAGCTAACTAAGTTCAATGTTAAGAAAAAATCGATCACAAAGTCTCAAGAATAGAGTGTAAAAGATAAAGACTCGAGAGTAAAGGAATCAAAGGATTATCTGGCTCGATTGTAACATCTTTGGTGAAAATTTCATGCAATAAAAGTTAATACAGGAAAAATAATAACCAAGGTCATGGTACACGTATTCCAAGCTGAATGTTGGGAAAAAAAATCTTAGTGTGGGTGTTCATATGATTTATTATGGTGATGGAAATTGGAAAAGGAAATGGTTAAGGATTTGGAAAGGAAAAGTGGAATTTATTGGGATTTTTTTATGAAAATAACAGAAAATAGTAGAAAAAGAAGGTGAAAGGTCACAGGTTGCATGTGAGAAGGAAAATCACTAGTTTAGATTTGACGTGCTTTGCCTCTAGTAGCCCTGTTTTGGTTTTGATTGATGTGTTTTATGAGATCCCACACTCATGCTTGGAATATGGCACAAGGGTGACTGGTCGAAGAGAGATTTGACTCAGCCATGTCTATGGTCGGGTGGTACGTGGAAGTCCTAGACTTGGTTGCATTTTTCTTATGGAAATAAGATATATTTTCTCTTGTAGTAATGGCTAAATATGTTTTTTATTATGTGGCTTATATTAATGTTCTATGCTTTTCATTTCTTTTGTTTATATTTTTGTTGTGAATTTGTTCTATGACAGTAATTATGTATAGCTCTCATCATGTTTTGGTTTGTAAATGAATGAACAATCAATATATGAACTAATAGAGGATAATGCATTTAATGTGATGAGGCAAAAATGCTTCTTAGCGATTCTCAGATAAGTATGAAACCCCTATGGTGAGATATGTTGTTTAAACATGTATATTACATATTTGTGACATGTTTGACGAAATGTCTATCATGGCTAATAGGGGTCCAATCTAGTACTTGTTCAAGTGATTAAATTTACATAGTGACTCCATTGTTATCTTTCATTTCTGGAAGTGTCGTGGAGTTTGGGGTAGTGACCTGAACTCTGGGCATAAAAAAGAGGCATAGAAATGGGGATCACAAGCTCATAACTACTTGGAAAAGTCCCCAATCACAAGCATTCCCATGTTTTATGAGTGACTGGAGGTTTCTAGTCACACTCTTTCCCATATTAAGGGAGCGAGTAGGGGATTAATGCGCTAAAAGGTCAGTTTGTCTTAGGGCTAGCCTCATAGAAGGTTTGGATGGCTCCTGGGTGTCTTGTAGCAGGTGAAAAAGGTATATGTTGTTGTGTTTTGTCGATTCCGCTTTCTAACTCAAACATACAGAGTTGAATCATATCATAGTAACTCTTCATCTCATGTTTACCCTAGTTGGTCAATTACTTTTGTAGATGTGGGAGGAGGGTTTTACAGAGTGGTATCAAAGCATGATTCACTGCACAGACTACATGGGTGATGCTTTGGTCATGCATTCATGTCAGTTGTATATGTGTTCCTTATGCTTGTGATCTATGTGCTTGTTGCATATGCATGGTGTTGGTCAGGGTTGTAGTGATGTCGTTGTGTGAAGGTTGATGGGGTTTTTGTGGAAAGTGTTGTCATGAGTGTATGACTGGTTATGTGTTTTTTATACATTTCAAGTGCTTACGTATTGTCACTGTACATTGGTATTGTTGTTGATTTCATGCATGAGGTCATGGTATGTGATTGATATGGCCGTGCATTGATGATTGTGCTATGTTTGAATGATGCTTATATGTTGTTTTATCTATATGCTATATAGTTACATGTTGTTATGATTATGTGTATGCATGTATTATGTTGATCGGTTGATCTTGCAGATGAGATATGCTCCCTGAATTATGCTAAGGTACATTGGTTTATTGTGATTTCGTTTATCTGACATAGTATGCCTTGCAGCAAAGAAACCAATATGACTAGCAAGATGGTAGACTATAGAGATTTCCCCTATGAATCAAATGAGCATCATGGTGTTGGGCACTCTTCTAACTTGGAAAACACATTAAGTAGTTTGAAGGAAGAAATAAGGAGTAGAAAAGTAGATAATGATAGAATCATGCAGGCATAGGAGAAATAAGTAGAAGTCAATGTCGTAATTCTTCAGAGTTTGTCATAATTGGAGAGACAGGGACCACTCTGGATTAGTTATGGATAGGAGGATGGGACTAATGGTGCATATGGAAGTAGAGCTCATGGTGGAAATTTTTTTGATACAAATGACGTGATTAGAGATAGAAGGTCCTTGGACACTCCGGATAGGAGAGGTGATGGACATAGGTACTATTCTAGTTATGGTTCTGATAGGCACTATGATCGCCATCATTATGATCCTTACATGAAGAGTGATAGGGGATATTTTTAGGATTACTTTGAGAAATAAAAGCCACCTACATTTGATGGAGAGATGAATAAATAATAGGGTGCAAAAGCATGGTTACTTGGTATGAGGAATTTCTTTAGGTTGCAGATTACTCAGAAAACATGAAAGACAAAATAGATACATTCAACGACAAAGGTAAAGCATATATTTGGTGGGAATATGTGAAGAATGTTAGGGGTATTCATGAGGAGGAGCTAACTTGGAGTGAGTTCGAGAGGCTATTCCAGACGAATTATATATCAGAGATACTATGATGATAGGGAAAAGGAATTTTATGTGCTAAAGATGGGATCTATGACCAATGAAGAGTACACTAGCAGATTTCTGGAGTTGTTGAGATATGTGTCTTACCTCAAGGAAGAGAAGGCCAAGATCAGAGATCCATCATTGGATTTCTGATAGTATTCAAAGACAGGATTGAGTTTGATGAGCCTAGATCATTGGAGGAGGCAATTTAGAAGCTAAAGAGTTTTTATGAGAAATCAAAGTGTATATATGAGACTAATCTGGACTCGAAAGGTAATGTAAATAAGAAAGGAAAATGGGACAAGAAGTGAGAAAGGCCTCGAGGTACAGTTAATAAAGAGAATGCAACACCATATAATAAGTTCAAAGCATATGACAGAGGGCAGGGACTTCGATCTGAGGAAAAAAAATAAGGATGAAGGTTGGAAGCCTTTCCAATGTTTTACTTATGGAGGAGAGCATCGCATCAGATATTTTCCACAACATCAGGTTGGTAGTCCGTAAATCTACAGTGATTAGGAGGCACAAGCAATGGGAAATGTTGGACAAAATATTCCTAGGATCTATGCAGTGCTAGATAACAGGCAGGAAGATCACCCGGTGTCTATTATCGATATGTATAGTAAGCTTTGTGATCAAGTTATTTATATTTTGATTGACCCCAGATTTAATTATAGTTATGTTAATCCTGACCTGGTGGATAAGTGTGGATTGAGTAAAGAAGTGCATGCATAGTCTTGGCTAGTTCAGTTGGTTACAGGTACCAAGAATGGAGTTCATCATTGGTTAACAACATCTTCTTTTGACTTGAATGGTATGCCTACATCATCACATCTGAATGATTGTCGTTGGGATCATATGGTATGATTTTGAGTATGGACTGGCTATATCTTCAAAGGACCAAGGTAGATTGTTATGAAAAGGCTATTAATTTCTTGGATGACTATGAAGAACAAATATTCTTGCGGGGCAAGAAGAAAGAAACATCAGTGAGAATGGTTACATCTATGTAGACCAAGCGTAGTCACAGGAAAGGGTGTGTGTTATTTGCAGTGCATATTTCTAGTGACAAAGGTAAGGAAGTAGAGGATGTGGATGTGTTAAGAAGGTACCTAGTTCTACAATATTTTCAAGATGTATTCCCTACAAATATTTCAGAGTTTCCACCTCACAGCGAAGTAGACTTTTCTATTGAGTTGGTACTCGGGGCAGCGCCAACATCTAAGGAAACTTACAGGATGAGCACACCATAGTTGGTAGAGTTTAAGTTTCACTTGAAGGAAATGTTGAACAAGGCATAAATTAAGCCAAGTGTATCATCCTCGAGCGCACCGGTATTGTTTGTGAAGAAGAAGGATGGTACTCTCAGGTTATGCATTGATTACAGTGATTTGAACAAAGTTACCATAAAGAAAATATATTTATTGCCTGGGATTGATTACTTGTTCGATCAGTTGAAGGGAGAATCATTGTTCTTGAATATTGATCTTAGATCCAGATATCACCAGGTACACATTAAGGAATAGGGCATTTACAAGGAAACTTTCCATACCAGGTATGGGCATTATGAGTTTTTTTTAGTTCCTTTCGGTTTGACTAATGTTCCAGCTACATCTATGTGTTTAATGAATTGTGTGTTGTGTCCTTATTTGAAAAAAATTGTTATTGTGTTCATTGATGATATATTGGTATATTCTAATAATGAATAAGAGTGTGTCTAACATTTAGCAGCAATGTTGAGATTGTGTTAGGTCCCTATATTACTAGTGTAGTCCCCTATTATTGTCAGTGTAGCCCCCTTATTGTTATTTTTGTACCCCTTGTAGTTTCCATATTATTATTATTATGCTCCATAATAGCCCACTATTGTTATTGTTGTGCCCTTAAATTATTATTGTTAGGTTGGCTAGGATTATATTGTGACTCCATGGACTCCTATATATAGAAAGGAGGTTTTATCATTTTGTATCATCCAAGAATTGTTCATTTATGTAATGTAAATGAGTTTTCCCCCTCGAAGAGGCTAACTTCTAAGTCATTGATCTCTTTTTTCTTCTATTTTGTGAGCTAGTTTCATAGCATTTGGTATCAGAGGTATGTATTCTAGGGTTTCGTTGCTTCAATCACAACATAGTGGCATTTTCGCTATAACTTTTTTTCTACAATGGTTCATAAGCTAAAAAAAAAAAACCCATTTGCATCGAAATCCGGAGGAACTTCATGTAAAACTTTCAGATATTGGTTCGCAATATTCTCGGAGATATGATCTATGGAAATTATATTGTTTGCGGGTTCCCGAATTTCATCTCAAATAGGTGACCTTGGGAAAATCGTCATAACTCTCTCTCTGAGCATTAGATTGGAATTATGTAAAAATTGACCGAAATTTCACAGACTGTAGTTTTTTTTGTATCAATTTCAGAGCTGAAGGAGGAAAAAGTGACACGTGGTACATATTACAAGTTCGCCCTACTGAACCAGTCCATAATTAGGTCATTGTGTGAGAGTTGGTATTACTTTGTATTAAAGGATCCAAATCAGGTCGAACCTGTGGCATTGCAAAGAAGACTCAGAGGGATACTCCAGGACTTAAGATAACATATTGGGGATCTGAAATTACAGAGGTACATCACTTTCAATATAGAGCTCCTAAAAAGCAGGAAAAAGGTGTGTATTTTTTAAAAAAATTCATAAGTCTTGTTTGAAAAAATAGTTTGAAGTGATTACAAGGGCATATTGAAGCATAGATATTAGTATTGGGTTCTAAAATCCCCCCTAAAAATAATTAAAAACCCACTAAGCTCTAAGAAGGCTCTACTATGACTCATGAACAGGAAGAAGTGCAACATGATATGTCAAAATTATGAGACCAAGTGTAACAAATTTCGCTATCGCAAAATATTAAAATAGAGTATTAAATAAAATTTCGCTCTAATTCTAGTCTGCGGTGAATTTTCTCGATTAATACTTGGGTTTGCAGTGAATTCTGTGGTGAAAATTTTCTACATTAATACTTGGGTCTGCGGTGAAAATTTTGCGATGAATTTTCTTGATTAAAGGTCAGCTGTCTAGTTTGCTGGTATTCAGGTGCACACATTCCTTATCTTTTTCTAATACATATTTGCTCATATATTCTCAAGTATGAATAATTCACTGCAACTACCAATTCTAGCCAGATGACTTGCATCCATGGGCTTCGTAGCAGCGTGGTAGACTATGTTATTTTTTATCTCTCTTTATACAAGGAAATAATAATTTTTAACATCTTAGACGACCACGAGCTTGACTCTGATCATAGGCCTTTACTTGTAACTCTCAATTTTGTGATGCATAGAGATCCCATAGAAGATAATCCTTAAAGTCAAAAGAACTTAATCTTTGATAGAAATAAAAATGATCTGTTTCTAAATGAATTAAAAACTAATTTGCTTCCTTTATCTAGTATAGACAACATAGATGACCTTTATCATAATTTTACTACAACCCTCTCATATTCTATTAACAAGTTCTCAATTGAAGTCTCATGTAATAAAAGAAATAGCAAAACCAACCCATGGTATGACAAAGATTGTAAAAGTGCGAGGAGAGAAATTAAGGAAGTTGTTGATGAATCTCTCAAAATTGACAGGATGAAAATCTACAAAGTCCTAACTAAAAGGAAAAAAAGGCAATATATTCGTAAAAGACAAGAGAATCTCTTACACCTCTCTAAGGTGGCTCCTAAGAAATTCTGGAGGCAGATTCTAACTAGGAAAACTAAAGATAATAATAAAATTGCTTTACACGACTGGAATTCCTATCTTAAAAGCTTTATGAATCTCCAAATTCCAGGGATTTTGAAACCCTGCTCACAACGAAAGAAGTTTTCTCATTAGAATACATTCATTTTGGGGTTAAATGGCTGGCAAATAGGAAAGCTAAAGACATTGAAGGTTACCAGGTGGAAATCTTAAAAATTGGAGGTCTTGTCCTCATCCCCCACATCCACAAGCTTTTCAACCAAGCGGTAAAACAAGGGTTCCCTAAACCTTGGACTCAGAGCCTCATTATCCCTATTTTTAAAAGTGGGGATACAAATAACCCCTCTAATTATCGGACAATTATGATCAGCCCTCTCTTAGCCAAGTTATATGGTATTATTTTGGAAAAGAAGTTGAGCATTTGGCTTGAAAGTGAAGGTAAGCGGGCTAAAGGCCAAGCAGGTTTTAGAAGGCAGCACTCAACAATGGACCACCTCGTTACACTTAGGATCATTTTGGAGGAATTCCGCAATGATAAATCCAATCTCTTCCGTTGCTTTGTGGACTTTAGAAAGGCTTTCGATACGGTTCCTAGAAACAACCTATGGAATAGATTAGAAGAGCTAAATGTTCCATTCGAACTAAGAGCGGCCACTATAAGGTTATATGAGAATGTAATTGCAAAGTTAAAGAGCAATGAGGGGTGGTCAAAAGATATTAAGTGTAATATCGGAGTTAAACAAGGTTTCCCCCTCTCCCCAACCCTATTTGGAATTTACATCGACAAGCTAGAAGGTTGTTTAGAGGAAGCAGGATGTGCTGGCATGACCTTAGCTGGGATAGTCATCATCCTTCTTCTCTATGCTAATGATATTGTTCTTCTCGCAAGGTGCCCATCTGATCTTGATAAGCAACTTACTTAAGGATTTCTACTCTACCATGGGTATGTCTGTTAACATTGACAAAACAAAAGTTATGATTATCAAATCCAAGAAGGACACTTACGCTAATTTTATGTATGACAATAGTAACTTGGAGGCTGTGTCTTCTTACAAGTACCTAGGAATTGATATTCATCACAAGCTCAACTGGAACTATAACATTCAGAAAAGGATTAATGGGGGGTGGAAAGCTTATTTTGGTCTTGAAAATAATTGTAAAATGACAAACCTCGTAATGTGGGATAGAAAGAAGTTCCTCTTTGAAACTTCTCCTGTTATCTTATATGGATGTGAGGTTTGGGGTTGCAGCATCTCTAGAGAATCGTGGAGAAAGATTGAGAAAATCCAGAAGCGTTTTATAACTTATAACCTTAAAATTAAAAACAATACACCCTATCCTATTCTCCTTATAGAAGTGGGTCTTTCCCCTATCGAGAGCCTAGCTATGACTAGGTTTCTGTTGTACAAGCACAAGCTCAATAGCACAAGAGACCATAGACTTCCTAAGCTGGCTTTAAATTCTAGCCAAAACCACCTAAGGCTTAAATGAGCTTGGTATAAAGACACCAGGGCCTCGTTCAACCATTGGGAGATCGACGAGAATGTTGCATTGAAAAACATTAATAACATTAAAAAAATTGTTACTTCTAAGTTCAAAGAAAAAATGTGGTGTGAGAAAGATCTAGCAGCGAAAAGAAAATTAAGATATTATAAGGAGGTCATCAACCCCACCCTAGAAGATCAAAAGTATTTATCTATTTTAACTAGATCAAAGAAGAAAATTAATATAGCCAAGATTAGAATGAACTCTCATGAGCTCCATAGTGAAACAGGTCATTGGACAGTTCCTAAAACATCGTGGATGGAAAGGATCTATCATCTCTGTGAGAATATGAACATCGAGGATGAAAATCACTTCCTCTTAGAGTGCCCTGCATACAACCACATTAGAGCTCAATTTCATAATCTTTGTTGCAATACTGACCTTCCTAGCCTTTTAAGATGTCAAAATTATAGTGACCTCGAGAGCCTTCTCTCCAAGATTTTTGAGCATAGGAATAAAATCTTAAATCAAACTAAATAACCCTTTTCTTTAGGTCCGATAAACCAAAGATTGGTCTCAGTGGACGTTAACCACCACCACCATCATCATCATCAACATTATATATATATATATATATATATAATCTCTACATTTTATTAAATTAAAAATATATATATATATATATATTAATCAAATAAAATAAAATAAAAATAGAAAACAAAAAAAACTTTTAAAATGAAAATTTAAAAAAATTCAAAATCAATTCAAAACCAGAAATGTAAAAAAAAAAAAATATATATATATATTAAATGAAAAAAATATAAATAAAAAACAAATTAATTTACAAAATAAATTAATTTAAAATATAAAAATTTAATTTAAATAAAAAATATTAAATTTTATGTAATTAAAAATAAATTTAAAGAAAAAAACAAAACTTTTAAAAATAAATATTAAATTAAATTAAAAAAAAAAAACAAATATGAAATATAATGAATAACAATAAAAGTTAAAAAAATATATTAAAAACAAAAACAAAAAATATTAAAATTTAATAAAAAAACAAAAGAAATTGAATTAAAAACAAATTATTTAATTTCATCGCATAAGTGGTGACGGGGGATGGCTGCTAGGCGGGTGGGGGGCTGCTTGCAGCCTCCCCACCTGCCCAACGGCTAGCCCCCGCCGCCACCTGGGTAGGAATTTCGGGAATCAACCTCCCCGGGCCGATTCCGAGAATCGACCTCCCTGAGCCGATTCCGGGAATCGACCTAGGGAGTTTGATTCCTGAAATCAACCTCCCCAAGTCGATTCCCAAAATTGACTTGCCCAAGTCAATTCCCATAATCAACATCCACAGGTCGATTCCCAGAATCGACCTCGCCAGGTCGATTCCCCGAATCGACCTCACAAGGTCGATTCTCGGAATCGACCTCCCGCTGCCACTTGAGCGACGCAATTAATATATATTTCTTAATTCGATTTTATTTATTTATGTAATTTTAATAAATTTTTAAATTTTATTTATTTATTATTATATTTCATATTTGTTTTTTTAATTTAAATTAATATTTATTCTAATTTTCTGATTTTTTCTTTATTATTAAATCTAATATTTTTAGGTGTTTTTTTTTTTTAAAGTTGAAAAATGCTTATTTTCTTCATTTTTATATTTTTAAAATGGTTTAAGTTTTAAAACGCACAAGGACTCACATGAAAGCTCCAGACGATTGTGTTAACGTGGCTGTTGTACGCCGACGTGGTGGAGCGTCTGTGGAATATGTACGCCTACCATGTGGTGGGAGCATGCAACTGATGTGAGGAGTTAACTGACGAGACATCTAGCACCCCCGATCTTAAATGATTTGCATTTCCCAGAGCCTCCAGATGGATCGGCCAGCTCGATTGTCAGTCGTGTTTTGGAAACCGTGTCGTGGGTGCGGGGTTAAGGTTTGCAAGGATGTTTGAATTTTCATTGTTATTTGTTCCATTTGGATTTTTGTTCCTGCGGGTTCTCGTGCATGCAGCGATGTTTATTGCCAGGGTTTCAGGGTGACGAACCTCTCTCAGCCGTGGTATGTATCTCTGCTTCTAACCCTTTAGTTCACGTATCTGCTCTCCTCTCGTCTGCAGATTTATCACATGGTTTTTTTACAAGATTTGTGGGAATGGTGATATGGTTGCTTCCGGTTTGAATTCATGTAGCAGAGTTATGCAGTTCGTCAAATGCATCCAGTTTATTCAGTTCGTATCTGTTATGTCTTGTCTATTACAACTTGCTAGTCTTATTTTGTTCCTGTTTTTCTCCCCTGACCTGGGTATCTCTTGTATTTTGCGATACGCTCTTTCTCCTTGGGTGTGTTGGTTGCACTAATCTTCTGGATTTCTTCTTTCTTGCTCAATCACTGAAGGGGAGTTTCGTATTTGGCATGGTTCTGATCTTATGAGCCCGGTCTACTCTTGGGGTTTCCTGTTCAGCTGCATGCATAGTGTCTGCAATTCAGGTTATGGTACTTGCTCTGGTACTATTCAGGAAAAATATGCCATGGTTTCGCATTCAGATTTTTGGACGAATGGTCATTTTTGTCACCCTTCCTCCTCTTGGTTTTTCACCTGGGGTTTACTTTTTTACCTCGCTCTTTCCTGGGTTCCCTTTTATACTTGCATGCATCTTGGTCTGGGTTGTCTCAGCCCCTGTTATTGGCCTACCTTTTCTATGGGGTTTCTGATCTGGCTACCTATTTTCCTCTGTCTCCTCCTGCGTTCTGATGGTAATCCTTCTCTACGGCCTATTTCCCAGCATTGTTTGGTTATGTTACCCTGTTCTTTTGTCCATGCGAGGCATTTATCTCTGTGCTTTATTTCGGTAGTGGACCTGGAAGATGGTGATATTCATTATGGTGTTCTTTATATGGTTTCTGTGCGGCTGACTCCTCTTATTCTATGGATGGAATTTTTAACAGATTTTTCAGTCTTCTCTACTATGGAAAAGCGTGGCCGAAAGCCTAATGGGGGAAAGGGAAAACAGGCCTCTTCTGAACCGCATAGGAAATGTGGCTGCAAGACGATTCAACATCACCTTGAACCTCTGGTCCAAACCTTTATGAATGACATTCCTAATTCTGTTTGTGATCGCATCTATGGCTGGGAATCAGAGATCCTGGATAATATTGACTCGCGGGATGACATGGCTTTTGTAGATATGCAGACTGTGACCCCGGATCCTGGGCATACTCGGGGCTGCACATCTCTCTTTCAGCAATATGTTCGCACTTATTGGTTAATTAAATGTCTTCTTGCCAAAGCGATTATGTCTATCGCGGAGCCAAAGATGGAGGCTAAGTTGGAGGCAACCTTGGCCGATATTAACAGGAATGTTCAGGAAATCAATTTACGACAATTGCATCAGTATACGCAACTTGGCAGATTGGAGAAGGAGCTTAAAGTGCTTCAAGAGGTCCCTGTTGAGCTACCTGGCGCTTCTACCAAAGCTCCAACACCAATTGACTCTAACGAAGACTAAATTTCTCTAGTTTCTTGTTGCATTTTCTGTTGTCAGTTCTCGTGCTACTTTCTTTTTGTACATGATATGGTTTTTGTACACGATATGGTTTCTGCACGATATCAAGTATAGACAGATCTGGTTTTTGTTATAAAGACTTTTTATGTTCTGGTTGACTTATTTTGAACTCAAATGGCCAAAATACCTGGTTTTCTACGGGTAGGTTGAGGTCTAGTTTTGTGTCTTTTGCCAGAATTTATTAATAGAAAATCGAAGGTACCACCTAAGCTTACAAAAAAAAAATGTGAATAATTACAAATAGTCTTCATTGTGATCAATCTCAAACTATTTTATTGTACTATTCTTATTGTCACCCTTGTTATTTTTGTCACCTTTTCATATTGATTATATGAAAATGACAATTGAAATCATAAACCATTTAAATATTTAGCTTGAGTTGTTGTAGTAAACATAATACCTTGTCTCTCTTTCTCTCCAATATTAGTAGGTTGAATTAATATAGCACAAAAATAAATGTACATTGTCAATAATTTTTAGTGCTTACACTGAAATCAATGCACAAAGTCAATCCAATCACTTTAAAATTAATGTACCATCATACATCCAATTATATCAGATCTGAAACCAACATCTACATCGAAATCAATTCATCCAATTCCAGCAATCAAATAAGATTATAAAATAACTTCTACACTGAAATCAATGCATCTAATGCAAGCAATCGATAGGATTAGAAATCAACATCTACACTCAAATCAATGCATTTAGTGTAAGTAAGAAAATAGTATTAGAAAGCAACATTTACACTCAAATATATGCATCTAGTGTAAGCAATCAAATAGGATTAGAAATCACCATCTACTCTGAAATCAGTTCATTTAGTGCAAGCAATGAAATAGGATTAGAAATCATCTATATTGAAATCAATGCATCTAGTGCAAGAAATCAAATATAATTAGAAATCAACATCTACATTGAAATCAATGAATCTAGTGCAAGAAATCGAATATAATTGGAAATCTACATATATATTGAAATTAATGAATCAAGCAATTAAATAGGATTAGAAATCGCCATCTACGCTTAAATCGATGCATTTAGTGCAAGCAATCAAATAGATTAGAAATCATATACATTGAAATTAATGCATCTAGTGAAAACAATCAAATATCTTTAGAAATCAACATCTACACTAAAATCAATGCAGCCAGTGAAAGAAATCAAATAGGATTAGAAATCACCATCTACACTGAAATCAAAGCATCTAGTGCAAGAAATCTTATCCCCTCTCCCCCCTCCATCTATATATATATCTCCCTCCATCTCTCCTTATTTGTCTCTCTATCTCACTCCATATCTATCAATCTCTTTGTCCCTCCCTCCCTCTCTCCATCTCTCACTTCTTCCCTCTCTTCACCTTCAATCAATATATCTATCTCCCTTTTTATCTCTATATCACCCCCAAAAAATACACTCTCTTTATTCAATCTCTCTCTCTCTCTCTTTCCCTTCTCTCTCTCTCCCCCGCTTCTCTCTCTTTCCTCCTGTTGTCCTCTCTCTCCATCTTCCTTATCACTCCTCTCTCTCTCCACCTTTCTCTCTCTATGTCTTTCTTCGTACCTCCCTCCCTATCCCCCTCCAAATTCATCTCTCTTTCCCTCCCTCTCTCCATTTCTCACATCCTCTCTCTTCCTTCCTCTCTCTCCCTTTTTCTCTCGCCTATCTATCTCTATCTCTCTCAATTCACCATCAAAATTTGTTACTATATACATCCCTCTCTCCTTATCTCCCCTTCTCTCCCCCCTTCTTTGTATCTTTATCTCATTCCCAAACATACACACTATCTCTCCATATCTCCCTTGTCACTCCCTCTCTCTCTCCACTTCTCACTCTCTATGTCTTTATTCTTCCCTCCCTCTCTCCCCCTACTACTCCATCCCACGATCCCTTGCTCTCCCCTCATCTCTCCCTCCTTCTCTCCCTCCTCTCTCTCAATTCCTCTCTCTCAATTCCTCTCTCTCGTCCTTCCCCTATCTCCCTTTCTCTCCGACCTCCCTCTCTCTTCCCACATCACTCTTTATCTCTCTCTATTTTCCATACAATACTCTCTCTTCCCCCATCACTCTCCTCCTCTCTCTAAATTCCTCTCTCTCCCTTTCTCTCTCTCTCCCTCTCTCTCTCTCTCTCTCTCCAACTATGCTACTATACCCCTCCCTCTCTCTTTCTATCTCCCTCATTCCCCTCATCTCTCCATATCTCCTTCTTTTTATTTTTATCTCACCCCTAAACATACACACTCTCTCTCCATCTCTCCCTTGTCACTCCCTCTCTCTCTCTCCACTTCTCACTATCTATTTCATTCTTCTTCCCTCCCTATCTCACCCTCCAACTATATCTCTATATCCCTCCCTCTCTACTCCCCTCTCTCAAGTTTTGTCTCTCGTCCTTCCTCTCTCTCCCTTCCTCTATCTCCCTTTCTCTCTTACCTCCCTCTCTATCGCTGCCCTCCAATCCTCTCACTCTCTCCCTCCCTCTCTCCTTCTCTCTCTCACCCCTCCATATTTGTGTCTCCCTCTCCCTGTCATACCATTCTCTACCTCTCTCTCTCTCTTCATTCCTTCTCTCATCTCGTTAAGTTTCTCTCCATCTCTCCTTTGTCACCCCCTATCTCTCTAGCACTCTATGCTTTTTTTCTTCCCTCTCATATATATCTAGAGTTAATATATATCATATCATGATATATTAATATATATTATAATATAACAAATTTAATATTGTATTAATCCAAAGTTATTAAATTTAATAATATTAATATTATAATGTATTAGTATGAATATTAGATTTAACAATAATAATAATATTAATATTAGGGTTAATAATATTTTTTTGCATGGTATTAATAATAATTTGGCCCATGGTATTTTTCCCATAGAATTCACCTAAATAAAACTTTTTTTTAGTGTTCATAAATATAAAGAGGATTATGGAGTAAATATAAAAAACTGTTTTATGTATTTACCATGCCTCTTTAATTTACCCATGTGGGAGCAATATCATACCAAGTGGGTTCATATTGGGGGATATATATTGAGGAAAAAATGACATAAAAATTGATAGGGGGTAAAGGGCTTTAATATTGGTAGGTATAAAAAATGGAGCTCAAAGTTAATGAAAAAATATAGAGGGTATAGAAAATGTTAATGAGAAAATGGATACCTACAATATCTAGAGAAAGTAGGGTTTTTTTAATTGGGAAGGTGTATTGAGTTGTATTTACCATGGTACCTCATATTTATTTTTATTTTTATTTATTTACCATACCTCTTTTTTGAGTGTTCATAAACCTCTTCATATTTTAAATTTATATGGAATTTATACATAGATTTGTTTTAAAATAGGGCTGGCATTAGATTAAAAATGTTAAATGTTAAATGTTAAACATTACATGTTAAATATTTACGTTTAAATGTTTACTTTTACTTTTAAATGTTTACTTTTACATTTCATTTTTACCTAAGATCTACCCCATAGTGACATTTCGATTCAAACACCATTGGATAAAAATAATAACACCACTTTTAATATCAAAATTTAATGTGAATCCAATTCTTTATACACTACAATAAAATATTATTATATTTATGATAGAGATTAGATATAATAATATTATCTTTCATATTAAATATTTTTATTGTTTTTATCTTTTAGTTTTTTATTTATTTTCCATGAATCACAATCAACAACTTTCCTTTTTTAATATCAAAAATTTATGTAAATATAATTTTTTTTTAACTCGACAAAAAATATTACTATATTTCTAATAAAGATTAGACCCAATAAAACTATCTTTCATATTGAAATTTATAATATTATCTTTCATATTGAAAATTTTAAATGTTTTTATCTATTATATTTGTATTTATTTTTTTCATGGAGCAGGGTCAACAACTCCAACCTTCCATATAATGTAATTTGGTTTGAAATGAAGAGAATGTTCACTAATGTAGTTTGGTTTTAAATAGAGGGAATGTTCACTAACATGAGATACCAATTCTGCTTCTGAAAAAGACATGGCAAATCTTAACTAACATGACAGTTTGCGAACTTGATGGGCACGTGAGAAAGAATCCACCCTATCACTGAAAGGCCCGAAAGTCAGGTTGGATTCTTTCGCGAGAATGTACCCTGGAGATAGATGATGACGATTGACTATTATTTTCGTTAAAACGAAGCAATTGAGGAGCACCTTTCCTACTGGTAAAAAGGACAATAGTTGAAGATTATTATTCGGGAACATATTTCAATTTTGGTGGGTTGGTGTACACAAAATTAGTGTATTTTATGACTATAATTAAGATCAAAGAAATCTGGTTAAATTAGTGTATTTTATGACTATAATTAATATATATATATTTCATTGTTATTAGAATCTATAAAATCATATATATCAAATTGTTGGAAAATGAGTCATGGTGAGTCGATATAATGTTTTTATTGAGCTTTAATGTGGCCCATTGATTAGTGAGAAGGTCTTTTTGTTTTACTCATAATATAAAACTAGCAATTGCACTATATGTTGCAAAAGAAATGCCATAAGGAAATACCATAGGAAAAAGTAGCCTAGAAGACATAAGTTGTTGCATAGAAGGAGCCATCATGAAGAAATGAAATGAAAATTTTGCTTACATGGAAGAAGGTCATGGAGGTTTCAAAGATATTGATTATAAGAGTTTTGAACCAGAAAATTTTGTTATAGATATTGAAATAAGAAATTGTGGGTGAAAACATATATCTAAGCCAACATAATGAAATAAGTTGTTGCGGAGAAGGAGCCGTCGTGAACAAATGCAAGGAAAAATTTTCTCCCATGGAATCAGGTCATGGAGGTTTCAAAGATATTGAATATAAGAGTTAAATTTGGTTATAGATATTGAAATGGACAATTTTCCGTGAAAGCATATATGTAAACCAACATAATATGTTCACATATATATAAAAAATTGTTATAGATATTGAAATAGGAAATTGGGGTGAAAATATTTTAGTGATTAATAATCCTGCGAAACAAGCATGTAACTCAAATAAGATATTTTAAATACATTCAAGTACAATATATCTAGCATAGATGTAAATAAAGATAATCTTTATTAACAGAAATAGAGTTTACTCCAATTTCATCTACATATCTCAGCGGTATTTTTAAGATATATATTTGATGATAATAATATTTTTTTTTTGGAAAATAAGACTAAGTTGGAACTAAATGGATATGGTGAATTGCATAGAGATTTAACACATTATAGCACATTAATTGAAGGGGCGCTAGTGTTCCATACCTCCAAATGCAATATAGTGTGATGCATTAATATAAAAAGCCCTGCACATACTTAGAATTTTTAGTGCAAAATTTTAGTTGTTAAGTTGCAAGAAATTTTCTTTTATGTTAATTTTCTAGATAATATAGAATCAACTAAAATTGAAGAAATGAGGCCACCAATTCATGAATGAACAATTCAAGATAAAGTAAATTAGGTGATCAAAAATCTTTTTCAAGGTATATCTATCATAGCACAAGCTTAACTCTTAAATATATTTTGAAAGAACAAACAACAATTGGAAAATGATCATAATATGGTAACGCTTGGGAGGAATGTGTATCCATATCATATTATAATTGTTTATATCCAAATGATATAAAAATATTTCATAATAAATGCAACTGCTACATGAATTACTCACAATCCTTAATGATATACTCCAAGTTCTTTCACAATACTAATCAAGTGTCTAAAGAATCCATCATCACTCAGTAACCATGTAGGTAACACCTGGGGGAAATGTGTTAGAATTGTAGATACAATAGAAAATAATCTATTTCCTCATCAAATACTAACTAGAAATTGCACCATATGTTGCAGAAGAAATGTCGTAACGAAATAGCATAGGAAAAAGTAGCCTAGATGAAATAAGTTGTTGCATAGAAGAAGCCATCATGAAGGAATGAAATGAAAATTTTGCTTACATGGAAGAAGGTCATGGAGGTTTCAAAGATATTGATTATAAGAGTTTTGAACCAGAAAATTTTGTTATAGATATTGAAATAAGAAATTGTGGGTGAAAACATATATGTAAGCCAACATAATGAAATAAGTTTTTTGCGGAGAAGGAGCCATCGTGAACAAATGAAAGGCAAATTTTGCTTCCATGGAAGCAGGTCGTGGAGGTTTCAAAGATATTGAATATAAGAGTTAAATTTTGTTATAGATATTGAAATGGGCAATTTTCCGTGAAAACATATATGTAAACCAACATAATCTGTTCACATATATAAAAAAAATTGTTATAGATATTGAAATAGGAAATTGGGGTGAAAATATTTTAGTGATTAATAGTCCTGCGAAACAAGCATGTAACTCAAATAAGATATTCTAAATACATTCAAGTACAATATCTCTAGCATAGATGTAAACAAAGATAATTTTTATTAACAGAAATAGAGTTTACTCCAATTTCATCTACATATCTTAGCGGTATTTTTAAGATATATATTTGATTATAATAATAATTTTTTTTTGGGAAAATAAGACTAAGTTGGAACTAAATGGATATGGTGAATTGCATAGAGATTTAACACATTATAGCACATTAAGTGAAGGGACTCTAGTGTTCCATACCTCCAAATGCAGTATAGTGTGATGCATCAATATAAAAAGCCTTGGACATACTTAGAATTTTTAGTGCAGAATTTTAGTCGTTAAGTTGCAAGAAATTGTGTTTGATGATAATTTTATAGATTAAATAGAATCAACTAAAATTGAATAAATGAGGCCACCAATTCATGAATGAACAATTCAAGATAAAGTAAATTAGGTGATCAAAAATCTCTTTCAAGGTATATCTATCATAGCACAAGCTTAACTCTTAAATATATTTTGAATGCACAAACAACAATTTGAAAACGGTCACAATACGGTAACGCTTGGGTGGAATGTGTATCCATATCATATTATAACTGTTTATATCCATATGATATAAAAATATTTCATAATAAACACAACTGCTACATGAAGTACTCACAATCCTTAATGATATACTCCAAGTTCTTTCACAATACTAATCAAGTGTCTAAAGAAGCCATCATCACTCAGTAACCATATAGGTAACACCTGGGGGAAATGTGTTAGAATTTTAGATACAGTAACTTATACAGAGGATAGAAAAATATGTTATAAGTAATACAATCGCTACATGAACTACTCACCATATAGGTAATGTCTCGAAGAAATGTGTGAGAACTGTATATACAATAGCTTATAGAAAGGATATGAGAATATGTTATAAGCAATGCAACTGCTACATGAACTACTCACATTCCTTAATTATATAATCAAATTTCTTCCACAATACTAATCAAGTGTCTAAAGAAGCCATCATCACTTCCAAAATCACATATTTATACATACAAGTTGTAAAAAATGAATTTGTTTCATAAATTTTAATAGAATCACGTGCTGAGATCTAAGATATAGTTCTTAAACTTTTAAGCCTCTTCTTGATTGAAAACATAATAAACTGATAAGATATAGCTAAAGAGAAATAATTTAAAAACTTCTTGTCACAATCGTTACATAATAATTTGACACACAACTTGTATAGAAATAAATATCATCTTGCAACATGTCCAAATAAAACAATTGAAGTAAATTCTATCATTTGGTTTTCAATACATTTATGTGATTAAAATAGAGCTAGGAACTTTTGAAGACTAGTTCATTTAAACTTAGAACCATATTCATTCCTGGTTTTCCAAGCTAGCCGTGAATACCTCTCTGGATCACTTGGATTAGCACTATATTTGTTTCACCATTATCTAGCAATATCAAGACAAAATGAGTAAGAAATTTATGAATGGAAATACCTACATAGGTGTCACAAACATCAATTTATTTGCAATATCAATTTATTCTATGAGTTGTTGTGATTTTTTTCTTGTGGTTAAAACTTAGTTTTGGTTGTCACCTAGTTATCATGATTCAAAAATTTGTTATCACCTCAGATCTTTATAGCATTAGATATATTTTGTGAGATAATGTGATGCTTTTTTTGTCACAATGATTTAAAAATCAATTATTATACCACAATATTGACTTTCTCATTGACTGTTTTGTTTATGAACCATTTAAAAAGACCACACGTACATTTGATTTTACACTGTGATCTCCCCAACATGGGTGGGGGTTTCAAAAATTGGAGAGTAAATTGAGCGGTTATTGTTAGAAATTGTTGTATAAGATAGGAAATTTGGATGGTTTGTATACCATGTGGTTGTCATAACAAATATCAATTTAAATTTTTTTTAGTGCCTCTAGCCACCATGCATCTAATATGATCCATTTCAACTGAGAAATTCAATATCTATTTTGATTTTTTTAGTTTCTCTTACCACCATGCATCTAATAGGATCCATTTCAACTAAGAACTTCAATAAATCACTATGTGAATGATAACTTGTGACATCCCTAGACATTTTCTTTTATTATGGATCAGGTTACAAAATAATAACTTGTGAAATCCCTAGCCATTTTCTTTGATTGTGGATCAGGTTATAAACTAGAATACAGTCTCTCTTCAGAAGATTCTACAACATAGATATTGGATGGAGAAAAATGTTATGATAAAACATGTACAAAAAACCCTTTAAAACTAAAATCTATAGTAAGGACTGAGTAGGTTTTTTCTTTTGTAAGTTTTGTTTGGAATTGCAAAAAAAAAATTATAAAAGCTAAAATTATGTAGTGAAAAACATTGTTTAAAATTTCAGAATAAAAACATGAGTAAGTTTGACATCATATAATGTGAAATTAGTTTATGATTATAAAGTAAAAAACATGTATGTTTTGAACCCACAATTAGGTAATTAAAGATATGTATATAGTTTTTTTAAGAAAATAAATTTTATATTCATTAACAAAAAAAAATTGGAAGAGTATGTATGTAATTACAAACTATTACAATTAAGTAATTAAAGGTAAATTTAGTGTTAATTAAGAAATGAGAATTCCTTAAGATAAATCATGTCCTCTAAAATAATTTGGAAATTTAAAAAAAATATCACATATTTAAAAAAAATCATTATTAATTTAATTTTTTATATATTAAGAAATACTACTCATGAATAATAATGGTTATAAACAATTAAAAGTAATTTTATTAAATAATTAGTTCAGACATATATTATTTATCAGAGGGATCAATTCTCTGTTCACTCTAACAGTGTTTTGAATATGAAGACATTTGATCCCTTTTGGCTCTTGGTAGATTGAGAGTTAAGATTAATCTAGGTCATCTTAATTATCCCCTTTAAATAAACTATCTTCCACATGAATACCATGTGTCAATACCATGGACTGTTTTTATAGTTTATTATTATTTTATTTTATTACCTAAATTCAATTTAACCTATTAAAAGGAAAAAAAAAAACAAATACTATAAAAAAAACATATATAAAACTATTTACATTTACATATAAAAATATAACAAATTTTTAAAAACAACCTTTTAACTTAAAAGTCACCAAAACCTAAATTCAGTCTAACTTATTTAAAAAAAAAAACTAACATTATAAAAATATATATAAAACTATTTACTTGTAAATCTAATGGCCTAAAACATTTCAATCGTCTAACATTTGATCCAATGGCTCAAACATGGACACAGTGGCAGCTAGGGGAGTTGTCTTCAAATAAGAATGCCTTACGACATAAAAATAATGGAAATGAAAATATATTTTTCATTTTCTTTTTTATGTGAACTTCTAAAGAAAACAATGATATTATGCATACAAATTGGCATAGACCCCATACCCCATATACTGATGGGAATAATGAATGGTTGTATGTAGTTGTTAGGAATGGCAATGTTGTCACTAGTTTTTTTATCCCAAGTCTTATTTACAATGTTTTTAAAAAAAAATACTTTTAAGTGATACTATACTTTAATCTTCCATATATATATTTATATATATATACTTTGATAATAATTTTTGTTTAATATGTATTATATTTTTTTATGGTAATAAATCAAAATTTAATATTTTTTTATTATTATTATGAAATGAGATAATTAATTATCATAAAAACCATTTTTTCATTATCTTTAATAATATATGTGGGATTATAAGTTTTCAATATAACATTAATTTTACTAGTGGTATGATATTTTGAAAGCTTTACATTAAATTGAAACTATAAAATTTCATTATAAATTAGAAATTGCTTACCTAAAGTTTTATATAGTTTACCATACTTTTTAGGAGAGTTTCAATAAATGTTAGATTCAAGTTGAATGGGAATTTTATTAGATTAATTGAATACCATGAATGCAAATAAATTTACTTTATATTAAGAAGTTATTTTGAATTTAATGATACATAATGTGCACTATAAATCTTCATTGTTGGGTGGGTTGGTGTGGAGTTCAATAATAATAATTAAAATATTTATTTGATTTTTGTGTATTTTATGGTGACCTATTACTATAGTTGACCTTATTATTTACATGGTGTAGGAGTACGTTTAGAATATTACAATATTCTTGCTTTTAAAGTGAATTAGGGTTGCATTACAGATTTGTGATAAATGCTTGGCAATTACTGGGGTGAATTTGTAATTGTGTCTTTTAAATTATTCAATTCAACTTAATCTCATTTTTCAAGTATTTTCTTACTTCATCTGCTTTTTCAAGTATTTTCTTTTGCAACTAATGTCTTAAGTATGTGTTCAACTTTTAATTGTTTATTTTGCAGTTACCAGAAAGATATTTGCATATATAAACATAATTCAAAAAAATTTGACACACAAGTAAGACATTCACCATTCAACACATGAAGACACTATATATAAGCGGAAATCCATAAAGGGAGAAAACCACAATTTTTGGTTGAAGTGATTTGAAGACAAGATTTTGCTCTCTTATTACATCAAATTCTTTGTAGGCTCGAACTTATAGGAAGTTGCCTCCTCAATTCTTTTGCAAGCTTCAATTTGCAAGGAACCTCCAACTCCCACAAATTTTCCACAAGCTACAACAAAAAGGAGGCTCCTACCTCAATAGGCTCCAACATGTTCTTTATCAAGCTACAACTTGAAAGGAGACTACAATCCCTTGAACAAATTAAATATCAAAATTTTTGGTTACCCAATCTTTGTCTTTATTATGAAATTAGTTTACGTCATCTTTATGTTTCTTATCCTCTTTTCTTCTCTTCTTCAAGTCTGCTCTACTTTTGTTATTCTTTCTCTTCCTCTTTGATCCTTACCAGGCTTATTTAAGAGCTCTCACATACGATTTTCAATTCTCAAAAGCTTAATTCTCATTCAACAATGCATCTTTTATAAAAATGGCTCTCTCATTATTTGCATTCTATGTAGGAATTTGAAATGAGGAGTTGTATCTTGGTATTCCAAAACCTCACCTCTTCGTTTTCAGCTATCTCAAATTAGGAAAATTTTTCTTTGTATCATTTGCACATCCTAAGAATCATGACCAATGATTAATTATTGCATAAGACAAGGAAAATTTGATGTAATGCAAGTTGGTTGAAGATAGGGTACATTGCTATCTAGGGTAATGAAATTTACATACTAGAGGACCTACGTTATAAACTTGGTCCCGAGAGGGACATGGACATTATTTTTATAAACAAAATAAAAATATAAATGATTTTGTATAGTTGATTGTGTTGCTACCATAACATGTTCTTTGGTTCTGTGGTCCCTTGACTTTGTTCTCTAGTTCTTTTGTGATGTATCTTAATTTTGTTTGAAACAATCATCAAAGTAATCATCAATGCACAAACATCAAAGCCTTTGTACATCACATCACTTAATCAATCTTTGCACTTCATTTGATCATCTTTTACACATCAAGAAATCAACATAATCAATCTTGCAACATCAAGAGACATTATCAACATGACTATGATTGTAACCACCGTTTTAGTGGAAACGAATGGTTAGAATTTTTTTTATTAATTAAGGATTAATTAGGACTGCTGTGTCATTTCAATGAGAATATTTGAACAAAATTCAAATTTTTATTTTTAATAAAGATTTACTGTGAAATTGGTTTCATAAGTAAAATTGATGGTAAAAAGTAAATCAAGATCTGGCGTTAGTTAGAAAAACAGTTTCCATAGTTATCCAAAGAAACTCTGGAATAAATAAAGAATTCCAAGGAGAGTTTGGGGTTGGATCTGTGCAAAAAGGAACTCTGTTATTCTGGAAGGAAAAGAATTTCTAGAACAGACTAATCTCTGGGTTGGAGACTTGGACCGGATTGTCTCGTGATCTCCCCAAGACTGCTGTTTTTCACTGGAGTCGGAGAGTTTGGACTGGACTGTCCCGAGATTCTCCTCCAGGATTTCTGTACTAACAACGACCCAGACTTGAGCTCGGGGGAGAGCTGCAGGACGGAATAGCCCAGCTCGTGGAAGGGAGGCATCAACTACATCACTCGGATTCGAGTCAGATGAGTAAATTATAGTAGTTGTTATTAACAGAAAAAGAAGCATCGTTTGTTCGTTATGTTAGATTTAGACTAAGTAGCTTATACTCTTTTCCTGTGTCTGAAAGAAAACAAACTATTGTGTATTTGGTAGTAACTATTCTTTTTAATTAAGCTGGTATTTTTATAGAAAAGCAGGTTAAAAGGTTATGTGCCTATAATAGTTAACTGCATAACGTAACAGAATTTATATGAGACCTGTAGGAGGCTGTCCAGTATAGAACTGTAAATATAGCAGTAGGAAGAAGAATTTTCTTTTTAATTAAGAAACCAAATAAAGTATTGTAAAGGTAAGGCATCACCCACATCGTTAAAAGAAAGGTGAGGGAGACCGTTAACCCGTAGTGCCTGCAGAACAGGGCTTCTGGGTTAATCGTCTCTCTCTAAGATAGCACGGACTGTTAGGTGGATCGGTCACCCTCAGGAAATCATTTAGAATTTTGGAATAGGAACAGACAAGTAAGCCAGCAAAATTTATCATTTCCAGAACAGACAATTGAGATAACAGTACAACTTAACCAGAAAATGATTCCTGAAGTATCGAAGAGAAATTATGTAAACAAAAGTAAATAATTGTCGACTAGAGGGGCGGAAACCCTTGCAAATACAGAATTCAATAGAAACATCGCAACATGCACGGTGGTTGCCATAAGGAGAAATAACTATAAACACATGTAGCCTACAGCCGTAACCAATAGCAACAAAATTTCCCGGATTTACACTCATACAATAACACAGAAACGCAAATATGAAATAGAACAGTTTACTGTAAACTGAATGCAAATATATTCTTCTTTTACTCACAATCCGATAAGCACTTATCACCAAAAATCATTGATGCCCTTGTCAAAGAGTAATCGACGGAGTAAGCCTGAAAAGAGTCTGTTTAGTACCCCAGCTACCACTACGGGGTAAAATACATAAATTACAGAATGGGATAAATCCCTCAAAAATAATCCTAATTGGAGTTTTATAGAGCCGTAAAACCCCAGCTGAGTTTAACTTGGAATAATATAATCAGAATGTTGCCATAGAACAGCTCCGGACTTTAACTAAGAAAAAAAGAAGAGAGACTCTAATTCAACGCCATTAGCTAAGGAAATTCTGGAGAGGAGGTTCGGATTCAAACTCTTGTGGCATGTAATTAAGTACCTGTAGAATGGATAACGTTTAGCCTTTGTTAAACAGAACCGTAAGAAACCCCTGAAACGGTTGGTCGAGCAGAAGGGTACCTAACAGTCGAACAGTAAGAATGTTAGCGAAGTCAAACCCTCTTGTGATCGAAGCAAGAAAGGAAACAACGAAAGGAATCCGGCGCAAATTGTCAAACAGAACAATACCTGTGTAAACTCCAATAAGTCGGCTATGGCTGTAAGGATAACGCTTGGTACTGGCCAGTCGAGTCGGAGAAAACCATTTGGTATAGTAACATAATGAGTACGCCAAACCACAGATACATAAACCAAGAGGAAGAATAGTATCAGTTTAACCAAACCAGGACTTCCAAAATTCATTATAAAATGGGCTAACGCAAGAGTTCAGGACTGTGCAATGAAATTAAAAGCAATACCTGGTGCCGAAGGAGTTATCACGCCGAAGAACGCCATTTCCCGTCTGTGCTGAGCTAAAATGGAGCAGGAAGGGTTCAAGCTTGGCGTAACCTTAAGGATAGCGGGTTTTGCCTCCAGACGCACCGGCGAGGCGTAACACTGAACTGAGGATTCAGTTACCGACCGGGTAGACATCATCCGACCCTAGAGAATCCTCACCATAGGATTAAGATATGAATCAAGGGCCCAGATTTCGCCAGTGATAAATCGATGGGACAGGGTCAATAACCTCGGGATTAATCAGCGGAGTAACCTTTGCTCGTGAAATATTTCTCATAGTTAAAAGAATCACATATATGCAGAAGCCACCAGAACTTAACAAATTCCGATGCCGTGTCATTTGACATTTAATAAACATTGGTACAACCATTCAATTAAACCAAGGCCATAATCTAACTGTGATATAGTCGGACCATAGAACTGGTAAAGAATCAACCATAAATGAATTTACTTGCATCCTTTATACGCGGGAGCCATAACTTAGCCATAAATGTTAACAGTGTCATAATTATAGAGGACAGTCGTCTTATCTTGGCTGGCGGGTAATACGAACAACTTTGAATGTTGAGGATAGTAAGTGTTAGATTGGCATAAAATAGTTTTTTTTTTATGTGGTAATTTGTTTTAACCTGTGTATGTTACAAGTGGTATCAGAGCGCGTTACAACGCTGGGACCCTATTGGGCCAACTCACATTACAATTGTATGTATATCTTGCACAGTTAGATAAATAGATGGAACGACAAACAAGGCAGACACCTTTACGACAACAACAGCGAAATGTCAGAGCGATTCAACCTCCACCAGAGGGAAACCCCGAAATGTGGGTTTAGTTGGTAATAGAGTAGCATCAGCGGTCTAATAGACTAATTGAAGAGAAACAACAGCAGACTCACATTTTTTTGCACACAGTGCAACAGTTACAGGAAGAAATGGAGAGAGTACGAAGGGAAAATGCTAGGATGATGCAGGATCAGGAGAGGATCTTAAAAAGCCTTTCCGATAAACAAAATCAAAGGGTTGAGAAGCCCAGTGCTGGCAGAGAATTCCAAGAAGGGAACGAGCAGCAAATAGATGAACAAAATGTAAGCCAAAAAGAAAGAAGTGTGTCACAGCGGAGTCATCCAAACAGAAATTTTAATGAGGCTGAATCTGAGAATGAAACCGAACGGAAGGCAAGCAAAAAGCAGAAGGTGGAGCTGCACGGAGAATTCAGAAAGATAAAGCCACCTACGTTCGATGGCGAAAAAGAGGAAGTGGCAAAGGCATGGTTGATTAATATGAACAAATACTTTCAGGTGTATGATTATGACAGTGGTCTTAAAGCACGGCTAGCCATTTACCAGCTGAAAGAAAAAGCCACCTTATGGTGGGAAGAAGTGAAGAACGTGCAGGGAATAGAGGATCAAGATGTGACTTGGGAAAAGTTTCAACAGTACTTCAAGGACAAGTACTTGACTGAGCACTTTTATGATGAAAAGGATCGAGAATTCCATGATTTAAGGCTAGGACAACTGACCATGGATGAGTTCATCACCAAGTTTACATCATTACTGCGCTATGTACCGTATTTAAGAGAGGAGAAAGCCAAAGTTCAAAGATTTCTGAGCAGTTTACCTGTCTATATGAAAGATCGTATCGAGTTTGAAAATCCTAAGACAATGGATGAGGCTATTAGAAAGGCAAGGCTGTGTTATCAGCAAGAGAACAACAAGATAGACCTAGGAAAAGGGTGGCAAACAAGGAAAGATAGCAGAAACAATGTTGGTTCCAAAAAAGGCAAAACTAGTAATTTCAGAAGTACCGCCAGAACCTCAATCAATAAGCAATTCGGTAGGAACCATCAGCGGATTAGATGGCCTGGGGAAGACAAAACGGTGGACGCTTCAAGTAAGCCTGAGCAGCCACAAAACCAGAGGCCACCTCTGCAGTGTTGGGGCTGCGGGGCAGCGCACTACTATCGAGATTGCCCACAGCGGGGTAAAATCGAGGCAGTAAATAATTTGCAAGAAGCCTCTACTGTGGGAGATGTTGCTCGAAGTATACCCAGAATTAACGCAGCATTGGAGGACCGGCAAGCCGATTTTCAGCCTACCATGATAGAACTGGAAGGTAAATTGTTATTCCAAACTGTTTCTGTTTTGGTAGATCCGGGGGCCAGTTTAAGTTATATAAGTCCTAAATTAGTAGAAATCTGTAAATTTCCAAGTCAAAAATTTAAAAAGACATGGTTGGTCCAGTTAGCTACAGGGGCTAAAAGAAGAGTTGGTGCCAAAATACCAGACTGTGCACTGCAAATCGGTGGACAACAGTTAGTAGTGGACTTAAATATTATGCCTTTGGGATCCTATGATGTATTGTTGGGTATGGATTGGTTGGAGAAGCATTGGACTCTTATAGACTGTAAGGAGAAGATAGTTTATTACAGAGATCATAATGGTATTCGCCAAGAGATTCAAGGCGTAAGGAAGCCTGTACATCTGTGCCCAATCACAGCTTCCCAGATGGGGAGATGTATAAGAAAGGGATGCCAACTATACGCTATACAAGTTGGACTATCTGAGTCTAAGAATAAAGCTGCTTCATTAGAAAATATACCTGTAATACAGGAATTTAAGGATGTATTTCCTGAATAAGTACCAGGATTACCACCAAAAAGAGAAGTTGATTTTACAATAGAATTACTGCCAGGAGCATCACCAATCTCGCGAACTCCCTATCGTATGAGTGTGCCAGAATTGACCGAGCTGAAAATGCAGTTTCAGGAATTATTGGATAAGGGGTATATACGACCCAGTGTGTCACCCTGGGGAGCACCTGTACTGTTCGTTAGGAAGAAGGATGGAACCATGCGCATGTGCATGGATTACCGACAATTAAATAAGCTGACTATTAAGAACAGGTATCCCCTACCCCGTATTAGGTTTATTTTATTTTTTATTTTTTTCTTAAATTTTAGGTTTTTTTTTAATGTTTGAATTAAAAATTTTATTTTGTTTAAGCTTTAAAATGTTTTTATTTTTTAAATTTATTGTTTTTTCTTAAATTTTAGGTTTTTTTTAATGTTTGAATTTTAAAAATTAAAAAATGTTATTTCTATTTTTAAAAATGTCAAAAATATGACATTTTTTTTTTTTTTGTTATTCCAACTTCAACTGGTTTTGTTTTGAGGGTTTTTTTTCAATCCTTTTTTCAAGAAACAATTTTTTTTTTAGTATAATTTTATAAAATGTTGAAATTTGACCTTAAAAAAAAGCCAAGTGCGTTCTGGAATACACTTTTTTGTTTTTGGGGTGTTTTTTCATGTTTTTTGAGTCTTTTTGGGCTTGAGTTCCCGTTTTGAGATCAGGTTACCTATTTCATCGGTAACAATGTTTGGGTAGGTTGAGGTCTAGTTTTGTGTCTTTTGCTCGAATTTATTAATAGAAAATCGAAGGTACCACCTAAGCTTACAAAAAAAAAGTGAATAATTACAAATAGTCTTCATTGTGATCAATCTCAAACTATTTTATTGTACTATTCTTATTGTCGCCCTTGTTATTTTTGTCACCTTTTCATATTGATTATATGAAAATGACAATTGAAATCATAAACCATTTAAATCTTTAGCTTGAGTTGTTGTAGTAAACATAATACCTTGTCTCTCTTTCTCTCCAATATTAGTAGGTTGAATTAATATAGCACAAAAATAAATGTACATTGTCAATAATTTTTAGTGCTTACACTGAAATCAATGCACACTGTTAATCCAATCACTTTAAAATTAATGTACCATCATACATCCAATTATATCAGATCTGAAACCAACATCTACATTGAAATCAATTCATCTAATGAAAGCAATCAAATAAGATTATAAAATAACTTCTACACTGAAATCAATGCATCTAATGCAAGCAATCGATAGGATTAGAAATCAACATCTACACTCAAATCAATGCATTTTGTGTCAGTAAGAAAATAGTATTAGAAAGCAACATTTACACTCAAATATATGCATCTAGTGTAAGCAATCAAATAGGATTAGAAATCACCATCTACTCTGAAATCAGTTCATTTAGTGCAAGCAATGAAATAGGATTAGAAATGATCTATATTGAAATCAATGCATCTAGTGCAAGAAATCAAATATAATTAGAAATCAACATCTACATTGAAATCAATGAATCTAGTGCAAGAAATTGAATATAATTAGAAATCTACATATATATTGAAATTAATGCATCAAGCAATTAAATAGGATTAGAAATCACCATCTATGCTTAAATCGATGCATTTAGTGCAAGCAATCAAATACATTAGAAATCATATACATTGAAATCAATGCATCTAGTGAAAACAATCAAATATCTTTAGAAATCAACATCTACACTAAAATCAATGCAGCCAGTGAAAGAAATCAAATAGGATTAGAAATCACCATCTACACTGAAATCAAAGCATCTAGTGCAAGAAATCTTCTCCCCTCTCCCCCCTTCATCTATATATATATCTCCCTCCATCTCTCCTTCTTTGTCTCTCTATCTCACTCGCTTAAACACACATGCTCTCTCACTCCATATCTATCAATCTCTTTGTCCCTCCCTCTCTCTCTCCATCTCTCACTTCTTCCCTCTCTTCACCTTCCATCAATATATCTATCTCCCATTTTATCTCTATATCACCCCCAAAAAATACACTCTCTTTATTCAATCTCTCTCTCTCTCTCTTCCCCTTCTCTCCCTCTCCCTCGCTTCTCTCTCTTTCCTCCTATTGTCCTCTCTCTCCATCTTCCTTATCACTCCTCTCTCTCCCCAACTTTCTCTCTCTATGTATTTCTTCGTACCTCCCTCCCTATCCCCCTCCAAATTCATCTCTCTTTCCCTCCCTCTCTCCATTTCTCACATCCTCTCTCTTCCTTCCTCTCTCTCCCTTTTTCTCCCGCCTATCTGTCTCTATCTCTCTTAATTCACCATCAAAATTTGTTACTATATACATCCCTATCTCCTTATATCCCCTTCTCTCCCCCCTTCTTTGTATCTTTATCTCACTCCCAAACATACACACTCTCTCTCCATATCTCCCTTGTCACTCCCTCTCTCTCTCCACTTCTCACTCTCTATGTCTTTCTTCTTCCCTCCCTCTCTCCCCCTACAACTCCATCCCATGATCCCTTGCTCTCCCCTCATCTCTCCCTGCTTCTCTCCCTCCTCTCTCTCAAGTCCTCTCTCTCGTCCTTCCCCTATCTCCCTTTCTCTCCGACCTCCCTCTCTCTTCCCACATCACTCTTTATTTGTCTCTATTTTCCATCCAATACTCTCTCTTCCCCCATCGCTCTCCTCCTCTCTCTAAATTCCTCTCTCTCCCTTTCTCTCTCTCTCCCTCTCTCTCTCTCTTTCTCTCCAACTATGTTACTATACCCATCCCTCTCTCTTTCTCTCTCCCTCACTCCCCTCTTCTCTCCATATCTCCTTCTTTTTATTTTTATCTCACCCCCAAACATACACTCTCTCTCTCCATCTCTCCCTTGTCACTCCCTCTCTCTCTCTCCACTTCTCACTATCTATTTCATTCTTCTTCCCTCCCTATCTCACCCTCCAAATATATCTCTCTATCCCTCCCTCTCTGCTCCCCTCTCTCAAGTTTTGTCTCTCGTCCTTCCTCTCTCTCCCTTCCTCTATCTCCCTTTCTCTCCTACCTCCCTCTCTCTCGCTGCCCTCCAATCCTCTCACTATCTCCCTCCCTCTCTCCTTCTCTCTCTCCCCCCTCCATATTTGTGTCTCCCTCTCCCTGTCATACCATTCTCTACCTCTCTCTCTCTCTTCATTCCTTCTCTCTCATCTCGTTAAGTTTCTCTCCATCTCTCCTTTGTCACCCCCTATCTCTCTAGCACTCTATGCTTTTTTTCTTCCCTCTCATATATATCTAGAGTTAATATATATCATATCATGATATATTAATATATATTATAATATAAAAAATTTAATATTGTATTAATCCAAAGTTATTAAATTTAATAATATTAATATTATAATATATTAGTATGAATATTAGATTTAACAATAATAATAATATTAATATTAGGGTTAATAATATTTTTTTGCATGGTATTAATAATAATTTGGCCCATGGTATTTTTCCCATAGAATTCACCTAAATAAAACTTTTTTTTAGTGTTCATAAATATAAAGAGGATTATGGAGTAAATATAAAAAAATGTTTTATGTATTTACCATGCCTCTTTAATTTACCCATGTGGGAGCAATATCATACCAAGTGGGTTCATATTGGGGGATATATATTGAGGAAAAAATGACATAAAAATTGATAGGGGGTAAAGGGCTTTAATATTGGTAGGTATAAAAAATGGAGCTCAAAGTTAATGAAAAAATATAGAGGGTATAGAAAATGTTAATGAGAAAATGGATACCTATAATATCTAGAGAAAGTAGGGTTTTTTTAATTGAGAAGGTGTATTGAGTTGTAATTACCATGGTACCTCATATTTATTTTTATTTTTATTTATTTACCATACCTCTTTTTTGAGTGTTCATAAACCTCTTCATATTTTAAATTTATATGGAATTTATACATAGATTTGTTTTAAAATAGGGCTGGCATTAGATTAAAAATGTTAAATGTTAAATGTTAAACATTACATGTTAAATATTTACGTTTAAATGTTTACTTTTACTTTTAAATGTTTACTTTTACATTTCATTTTTACCTAAGATCTACCCCATAGTGACATTTCGATTCAAACACCATTGGATAAAAATAATAACACCACTTTTAATATCAAAATTTAATGTGAATCCAATTCTTTATACACTACAATAAAATATTATTATATTTATGATAGAGATTAGATATAATAATATTATCTTTCATATTAAATATTTTTATTGTTTTTATCTTTTAGTTTTTTATTTATTTTCCATGAATCACAATCAACAACTTTCCTTTTTTAATATCAAAAATTTATGTAAATATAATTTTTTTTTAACTCGACAATAAAATATTATTATATTTCTAATAAAGATTAGACCCAATAAAATTATCTTTCATATTGAAATTTATAATATTATCTTTCATATTGAAAATTTTAAATGTTTTTATTTATTATATTTGTATTTATTTTTTCCATGGAGCAGGGTCAACAACTCCAACCTTCCATATAATGTAATTTGGTTTGAAATGAAGAGAATGTTCACTAATGTAATTTGGTTTTAAATAGAGGGAATGTTCACTAACATGAGATACCAATTCTGCTTCTGAAAAAGACATGGCAAATCTTAACTAACATGACAGTTTGCGAACTTGATGGGCACGTGAGAAAGAATCCACCCTATCACTGAAAGGCCCCAAAGTCAGGTTGGATTCTTTCGCGAGAATGTACCCTGGAGATAGATGATGACGATTGACTATTATTTTCTTTAAAAGGAAGCAATTGAGGAGCACCTTTCCTACTGGTAAAAAGGACAATAGTTGAAGAAGATGATTATTCGGGAACATATTTCAATTTTGGTTGGTTGGTGTACACAAAATTTGCAGAGAAGAGGTATGGTATTGGTTGGCTAATATTCTCACTACTATGTATCATTGAATGTTAACATTGAATGTTATGAGTGAATGGTATATTTTTAACGACTTATTTGAAATCTAAAGGCTGCACAATGCTGAGCGAAGGACTATTTGTCATCTAAGGATTATCTGTTTCTTGGGCCCACAGGCGTCCCTCATCAGACAAGAACCTAATATACCTACACTCAAGGAATATAATCTCCATCCTGTATATATAATCTCTTCAATTCACAATCAATATATAATCTCTTCAATTCACAATCAGTTATTGATTCCATTGAAGAGTGGACTTCATCCAAGGGTCCAAATAGTCACAGTATAAATTTAGTCAAAGTTATCATAAGGTAGTGGCAGTTGCTTAGAAGCTGGAATACTTTATGACATCAAATGTGCTGGAGTGGATTAGAGTGGATTCATGTATTCTGTAAGATAAAAGAATTCTTGTTAAAATTAGTGTATTTTATGAATATTATATATATATATATATATATATATCATTGTTATTAGAATCTATAAAATCATATATATCAAATTGTTGGAAAATGAGTCATGGTGAATCAATATAATGTTTTTATTGAGCTTTAATGTGGCCCATTGATTAGTCAGAAGGTCTTTTGTTTTGCTCATAATATAAAAAAATAATGGAAATGAAAATATACTTTTCATTTTCTTTTTTATGTGAACTTCTAAAGAAAACAATGATATTATGCATACAAATCGGCACAGACCCCATAACCCATATACTAATGGGAATAATGAATGGTTGTATGTAGTTGTTAGGAATGGCAATGTTGTCACTAGTTTTTTTATCCCAAGTCTTATTTACAATGTTTTAAAAAAAAATACTTTTAAGTGACATTATACTTTAATCTTCCACATATATATATATATATATATATATATAATTTGATAATAATTTTTGTTTAATATGTATTATATTTTTTTATGGTAATAAATCAAAATTTAATATTTTATTATTATTATGAAATGAGATAATTAATTATCATAAAAACTGTTTTTTCATTATCTTTAATAATATATGTGGGATTATAATTTTTCAATATATCATTAATTTTAAGAGTGGTATGATATTTTGAAAGCTTTACATTAAATTTAAACTATACAATTTCACTATAAATTAGAAATTTCTTTTACCTAAAGTTTTATATAGTTTACCATACTTTTTAGGAGAGTTTCAATAAATGTGACTTTGTTCTCTAGTTCTTTTGTGATGTATCTTCATTTTGTTTGAAACAATCATCAAAGTAATCATCAATGCACAAACATCAAAGCCTTTGTACATCACATCACTTAATCAATCTTTGCACTTCATTTGATCAGCTTTTACACATCAAGCAATCAACACAATCAATCTTACAACATCAAGAGACATCATCAACATGACTATGATCATTTAACATTAGTGCCAACATTGCCAACAATTTGTATTGCTAAAAATTAGATTAAAAAAAATCATTAAAGACAAAAATAAAAACTTTAAATTAAGAAAAAAAAATTGTTATAATTTGTAAAAAATTTCATACTTTCATGATAACAATTTATATTTGTCTATTTTTATATGAAAAATACGTTATCATAACATATCAATAAAATAACAACTTCAATCATAAATAAATCATTTATAGATTCTAATAGATGTCATTTCAAACTTTAATTTATCTCGATTCTCACTTTGCTTTCTATATAAATTCGAATGGATGCCATTTCAAATGATCTCACTTTGTTTTTAGATACAAGCTTTTAAAACAGTTTCAAAACCATTCACTTTGTTTTTAGATACAAGCTTTTAAAACATTTTCAAAACCATTCATTCATATATTAAAAATATAATAAAGTAAAAAATTATATTTAAAAACTTAAAATTATTTGAAATTCAAATTTTCATTGAAATTCCCAGCGTGCTTCTGCAAAAGTGAAGAGGTCCGCCCATCTTATCAAAATGATTTGTAGATATCTTTTAAGTACGCATCTTGGTTGGCAGAGTCCATCTATGAGCAGTAGACTTGTTAAAAAACACCGGCCAAGAAAATAAGAAAAATAATATTTTACATTTTCTAGTGGAATTCTGGGTGTGTAAAGTCCACCCATAATTAGAGTCCTCATAAATTCTTGGTCATTGTTGACGAGCCTTATAATAACCCCACATCCACACTCGAAGTGCCAATCCTCCTCGTGCTCTCATCGAGTGTGTCGTCTATGGAACTCTCATGACCCATCAGGGCCTACTCCACATTAAAAAGAAAAGCGTTGTCTGGTGGGGTTGTCATAATTTGTTTAATTGAATCTTGGTTTTTAGTGGAAATAAATTTAACATTATAAAACCTTTTCGGCATTCAAAATCAAAATTTACCCTTTATAATTTAGATTTCCCCAAATTTCTACAAGATTGGGCTAAAATAGCCAAATCTCCATTGAAAAATTTGAAATGACGTGAGCACTAAGAGAAAAAGAAGTCATAAACGTTTTAAGACTAACAACTAGGTAAAAATAACGCGGCCTCAGAATGATTCGGGAGGCGGCCAGAGGTCAGAAGTTTCAACGAAGAAGCTCCGCAACAAGACGGCCTACTGAGAGTGTAGCTCTGGGGATTAAGAAGAAATACAAGGCTCCCAATTCTGCTTCCTCGCCTTCATACAGATCACACAGATAGTTTTAGAAGGTTTTCAAATATGAAGGTATGAGGATACCCTTAGCTCTGTTCAAGCAGAATCAAAATCAATGGTTTTGAGATTCTGTATGTTATGAATTATTAAACTCCCTTTCTGAAAATAATGCCCCCGCATATGTGTTGTATTTGCAGAAAATGGTGCTTAAATTGGTGATTGAGGAGGAGAAAAGCAAGAGAAAGGCTATGAAGGCTATTGCAGGGGTTGAAGGTAAATATCAATGAAGCTTCTCTATCATACCTTCTCATCAGAATGAATTTGGGTTTTTTTGGAGTACTGATAACATTTCTGATTGCAGGGGTAGAATCCGTTGCTGTGGATATGAAGGAGAAGAAGATAACTGTAATTGGGGAAGCAGATCCTGTCTATCTCACTGTAAAACTGAGGAAATTTGGATTCACAGAGCTGCTGAGCGTGGGTCCTGCCAAAGAAGAGAAAAAGCCAGAAGCTGAGAAGAAGGAGCAGAAGAAGCTGGATCCTCCACAAGTAGTGTATCTGAATCCAAGCAGCTACCCGCCTTACCCATATACTGTTGTTACAGAGGACTATAATCCCAATAGCTGCACCATCTGTTAATCAAATTGACAGTGCCCCTTCTAAATATCTTCCCCCTTACCATAGAATCTATGTTCTCTGTGGTTGTAACGTAATACATATATATATTCCCAAGGCCAGTAGCATCGAGCTCCAGGGTTTGGGTTTTGATACAGGAAACGGTCAGTGGCACGGTTTCTCTGAACCCTCTCTCCGTACGGACCGGGAACACAAATTTTAGTGTAATCTGAGTTCCGGAATACAGTTCCATTATTCGTTAATCATGATGATGGTGTTTCATGTTTATGGTTTTGGATATTTATTTATTTTAGTTTTGAAATATTTGATATTTATTTAATTAATGATGACGATGGTTTATGTGTCCCATGGGGTGTGTAGATCGATGTTGATACCTTTCAATTATTGCTTTTGACTCGAAGGATGCATTTGACATGTGACTATTTTTAAAAGAGAGAATATTTGGTTGAAATGACGATGATTATCGTGGAAGAGTTAGCATTCGAAGTTTGTAATAAGTGTTTGACAATATCATCCCATATATTTATATGACTACTACAAAGGTATGCAGATAGTGTCATCTCTTCACTATTGCTTAGAATTTGTTTTAGTCCTAATCACATTTACTAATTAGTTAAATATTTTATACTAATTAATATATACAATTTTAATATACAAATAGTATTGAGATGGAAAGTTTTTAAGTGTATTTGATGTAATTATATTTATAGGCATGTCTATTTTGGAATAGGGTTTCCAGAATTTAAATTTTATTATCAATAATTATTAGGTGGATAGTAGCAATTTAACTTGCACAAAATATTCTAGAATTTTTTTAGTATTATACACAAATCAAATGTTGAGATTTATTTCCAGAGTAGTTATTCTTTTTTTACACCGTTAATTAGCTATATAGTATTGGTTTATAGTATTGTAACTAGATTTATTATAGATTAAGAATCTCCATGATAAAGTGATAGTAAATCCTCATAGTTAAGAATCTTGTCATATGTTTTTAAAAAATCTATATACGTTTAACTTATATATATTAATACTTTTTATCACTAATAATAACTATTGTTAGTTTAAATAAAATTTTATTTTATTAAATTTTATTATTATTTTAATTTTAGAAAAGTATGATGAAGTGTTTGCGTATTCACATTTACTAGTCATTTAATTTATATGGTTGTGTCTGAGTTTTTTAATGTAATTTTGAAATTTTGTATGTTTTACAAACTAGCCTTTTTTAAGATGAAAAGGCTTTGATGGTGAGGGAGATGTTGGAAGGCCTATTCAACTACTCAATAAGGCCTGAGTTAATTAATTATGAAATTCAATTGACTAACTATCTAGTCAATTAAAACAACGTTCAATAAACTATGTTTAAAATATGATTATCTAGCTTATGTATTTTGATATTTTGTTATTATGAGGTAATACAAATATGAATTCACCAAAAAGGAAACTATAAAAAGAATTAATATATGAGTTAAACATATATACATTTTAAAAAACATGTAAAAATATTCTCCACTATAAAGATTCATCCCCACTTTACCATAGAAATTATTAACTTGTAAATAGTTCTTTTTATAATACCACGGGTCAATACCACATCCCCAATATAACATGTGTTGATATGAATTTTTTTTAGTTAATTAAATTTGAGATAAATTAATTGAGAGGGCTTAACTAATTTCGAGATAAATCATAATCCTTCATTTGTAAATACTACCATGAATATTCCAATATATTCTATGAAATTTAAATATCTACTATATTCATCTAATAATTCTTGATATATAATTGAATCTTGATAAATAATTAAATTAAAATTGTGAAAACTTATTCTAAGATAGACATAATAAACATGCCTATAAACATAATTATAAACTTAAAATAATATATTTCAATATAATCTCTTCAAATCAAAAAATTACGCTAGGAACAAATAAATTAATACGAGCTTTACCATTTAGTTACCGTGATCAAATTTTACTGAAACAAATATGAGTTTTAGGGTGAGTGATGTAATATTTTCTTTTCAATTTTATAACATTGTTTATAAGTTTAGTTTTAATATTAAATTGTAAAATTAAATATAATTTAAAAATTATAATTCAAAAATATAAAATTTAGAGAAAAGAATCATTAGCATCTTAGAAATGAATATTTAATAAAATAATTTAATACGTAGAAAATAGTTTCAAATTCAATGAGCAATTCAATAAGAGAATGAGGAAACCAAAGAGTATTTGGGAGTTCAAAGAATAATTAAAGAAATAATTCTCTATATCAAAAAATTGATTAAGCCAACAAAAAAAATAACATAAACTTGTACACTCACAAGTTGTCTTAAAGAAATCTTAATAAGTTGAACACTCATATAGAACCCACATCAACTTTACATATGTACCATGTGACACCCACAACCATGTGGTGCGAAAACCCGCTACTATGTGTTGGGTGGATTTGACAACTTTTTTAAGTATCCAAAAACACCAATTCCCACTACCACGTGTTACACAATTAACGTGCCACTTCAATTTCATTGCCACATCACTATGGGGTTTTTTTCTCTACTAATGCATTTGGAGTGCCTTTTCATAATAGGTTGTAGATTAGACAAAAGTCGTAGAACCTAACAGGGGTACTATAAGGGAAATTCCCAGGCATCTAATGTGGAAACATTTGTTGCACCACGAAGTTCTTGTAGCCAATGGTTGTTGTGGCGAGCCACAATGGCATGGAGGTGCTAAGGTACCGTGTCATTTTAAACGCCACATTGGACTGTGAAATTAGGTGGAAGTACCATGTGGGCCCTCAAGACTCCATGTGGTAAGACTTGTTGATGCGGCAAGGGGTTTAAAAGGGTCAGATTCAAATGGCCATAAATTTTGATCCATCAGTGGGATCGAGATAAAATCTATATCTTCATATAGATCTTGATGAGTTTGACACAATGGTTTTGTCCTCATTTGGATGATGAAACTATGGAGGTTGGGTTAGATGAAAGTAACACCTTCCAATAGGTTTTAAAGTCCAAGGGGGTGGGAGGGAGTGTTACAGAGTGGTATTAAAGCACCCAGGTTAAACACTCAGATCGAATGGGCCTAGAAGGATGAGACATAGAGCTTTGTTACAGAGTGTTGTGTTTTATAATGATTTTTGTTCTATGAAAAAGGGTGTTAATTATAACACTTGACCAATGATTGTGTATTGATTGTAAACTATGTGGATGTCATTCTTGATAACAAAATTGTGAATGATAGAGATAACATATTTTAGTACGTTATTTTTTTTTTCTAACACGCATGCTAATTTTGAATTTGGTGTTTCAGATAAACATACATTAACATGTTTATTGCAAATAAGCCGAGGTGATGGGTAAATGTGTTTGTTTATATTTTTAATTGGCTAATATTTATGTGTGTGTAACAACACATAAGAAGACACCAAAGAACAACAGGAGAGTAAGGGAATGAGCAAAAAATGGGGCAACACAGGAATAATAAATTCCATAATTGTTAGGAATAAGAGTCAATTGGAAAGAGGAGAGAGGAAGACTCACTCGATCGGATGAATATTTTTAGTAAGTATAAGATCTTAGCTAAGAATTTATAAGGCTAACAATGAAAGGATTTTCATAGCCCAAGGCCAGCAAGAAAAAGTAAATAAAATTATACTATGAAGCCTGTTATATTTTCTAAGGAAGAGGAAACTTGATCTAGGTGTCAAATACCTAGGAAAGGATAAAGGCGAGAAAAATTCATCAATACTTGGAAGCAGTGAATTGAGAATTGATGGTGGAGAAAGTAAAAAATATAATAAAAGGCATAAGAATACAAGTGAAGGTACAGTGAGAGGAGAAACTCCAATAAGTACACCAGAGAGGAGAACAAAAAATCACCATAAATTGTCTAGTGCTTCCACCGAGAGATACTTTTAGCATAAAAGGAAATAAAAATATTTTATACCAAAATCCAAAATAATTTAAGAAAGAAAAACCTCCTACACTCGATGGAGAGGTGAGGAAGACCAAGGAAGTAGAGGACTAGGAATAAAGAAGTATTCCATGGTTTATGATTACTCTAAGAATATGAAGGAAAGAGTAGCATATTTCAGCTTGAAGGGTAAAGATGATATCTAGTGGGAAGACCCAAAGAATGTTAAGAATATTAAAGAGGATGAGTTTTCCTGGAGGATATTTGAGACATATTTTCAGGAACAATATCTATCTAAAAAGTACTATGATATCAAGGCCAAGGAATTTTGTGAGCACAAACTAGGGTAGTTAACATCTAATGAATATACAACTATATTCTAGGAGCTATTGGGGTATGCGCCTCACCTCAAGAATGAGAAGGAAAATATCGAAATGCATCTCAATGGGTTATCACAAGTGTTCATGGATAAAATAGAGTTTGATGAGACACAAAATCTAAAGGATACCATCCAAAAGATGAATTATTTCTATGAATAGTCCCAGCATAGGACTGAGTATCAAATGGATTGGAAGGGAAAAGGAAAGCCCGACATTGGAGGAAAATAGTAGAAATAGGTAGGAAAACAATCATGGTGAAGAAACATGAAGTTTTCTACTATTGTTAAGAGAGATTCCCAATATAAATTCACTACTATTGACATAGGTTCGTTCTCTCAAGTTGGCAACTCATTGAAAGCCATCTAACTCGAATTAACTGACAATAAACAAGTGATAGGCCACATTACACATGTTAAATGACAACTAACTCAAATTTTCTATGAGACTGAATTCAAATTTGTTTCTTTGACTAAGGTACAAGTCAAAAAAATCCCTTTCTTGCTACAATTTTAACATTAAATAATAAACATCTATCATAATTTAATGTATACATATATTAATAGGAGTAGTCTACCAAGCCCGCGTTTTAGCCCGGAAATATGGCCCGTCGGAAAACATTTGCTGCCCGTGGCCGAATACGCCTGGGGATCACCACATGACTACTCTGTCAGAGTTAATTTCGGGTTGTCAGCGATTCATTCAATGCTTCAATGTATTCAATGCCTCATCCGCTCCCAGAATTTCAAATTTAAAATTCGCGCTAACAATTTTAATTTGAAGTTCTGCTCTCGGCGAGGGCAGCGTTGGAAGTCAGGGATCTTGCAAAACCATATTTCTCTTGTGGATAATGGATTTCAGTCAGGAGATCTGAAATTCCAATGGCTAATAGCCAGCGAAATAAGGCTCGTCATCCTGCCACTGAATCTGCAAGAACTGAAATTCGTTCAGTACAGGTTGCACCTAGGCAGCGGCCTGGAACTCCTAAAAAAAGAACACTTGTCTTCAGTGAAGAAGAGACTCTCATTTCCTGTTGTTGCCACATATGTTATGGCTAGCAAGAGCCCAAAGTCTGAGGAGCGCAAGCCTGAAGAGCATGCACGGTCGAATAGGGAGATCAAGCTTTTCAGCGTTTGAAAAAAGGAGTAAGCGTTGGGCCCGTTATTTGTTGCCCGATAGCAGACTAAACGCTGGGCTTGAAAGGGCCTTTTTTGCTTTCAATATTATATATTTCTTCAACTGCAACTGCAATCTGTTAAGCAATTTTTTTAAATTTCTTATTTTGCAATCTGTTATAAAGCAATTTTTTTTTTTTTTTATAATAAACTCAATTTGTAATTTTAGTTTCAAGCCCAACGCTCACTCTTTTTTCGATATGGAATCATGATACATTTGGCACATATTTGCTTATGTGCCTATGTGGTATGGAAATCATGCTCAAGTGTCAGTGTATATTTTCATTTATACACATGCTTACATTAAGTAATATATATCTATTTGTGAAAATTGTTAGATTTATTAAAAAAAAAAAGACAGATTGAATTTGTTTTCTATTAAATAAAATCAAAATGTATATTATCAAAATGTACATTAATGTTGAATGTCCAAGTAATATATACAAATATATATAGATGTGTGAAAAATGTCAGATTTATCAAAAAAAAGAAAAAACAAGACAAATTGAAATTGTATTCTATTAATCAAAATGGCTTTTTAGAAGAATATTTTGTTGGTTTTGCATATATACAGAGTTGTGAAAAATGTCAGATTTATAAAAATGCTGACTATTAAAAAAAAAACCATGACAACTTGAAATTGTATTTCATTAATCAGAATCAAAATAATCCTAGAAGACTTTTTTTTTGTTGGTTTTGCTTGAAATCCAATCAGAATTAGGAAAATTGAAGTTTTAAGTTATTTAGCTGCAGAACCTTGGTGCTCTAAAGATTTTCTTGAACATTGAATTCATTTTTGTATTAAAAATTTCATTTTAAACAACAAAACATTAATTTCATTCAAAAATATTTTGACAAAAAAAAGCATTTGAGCTCCCTTAATCTAACAAAATTTCAATTTGTTTAATTTTTCTTAAAATGATGAACTCTGTTTTATTAAAAAATAAGGATGTGAATTGGGTCTATATTTAATAGTTTTAGAGGAATAATTGTTAATCTCTTCAATATTTGTATAGTTTTTCTTAAAATGGTAAACTTTGTTTAATTGAAAAATTAAAGATGTGAATTGGGTCTATCCTTCATAGGAATAATTATTATTCTCCCCAATTAGATTCAATTTTCACAAATAACATTGGTTATCTTCCACATTTGTTAAATAAATATTGGATTGATAATTTTTTGATAATTTTTAAACAAACTCTCGTTACCTTTACCTACTTAAAGGACTTTACAACACAAGGATAAAATGTATCATATTTAAGGACTTTTCAAGTTAGTGGTTGGCTCTAGTCTTATGGTTAATTTAGTTCCATTTACCTCACAAAGTTTAATTCACACTAAAGAAAATGAGAAGCAAGTCACCATATGAATATGAATAAATAAGTAGTGTAACGAGGCAATAATGGAAATTCCGAAGCATGATTTTGACAAAATTTGACAATTTCTTTTGGAAATGCAGGTTGCCCTCTCAAGCTTCAGAATTTTGGGTGCCCCAAGGGTTTTTTTATTGTGGTGAATCCATTTCAATCATTAAAAAATTATTCAAACACTCCCAAGGTCAGATTTTTTGAAAAAAGAAATGGCCAGATTCTACAAGAAATGACGCTTTAGGCAAAATTGTCACTATTATAAATAAATACTTTCAAATTATAATATGAAATAGATACTTAAGATTATAGTATCAATGAAAGTTGGCCAATGCTAAAAGTAACTTGTAACTTTGCAAAGAAAATAACTAGATAACTTATGACTTTGTTCAACAACATTTAAACAAGTATCACAAATCCCATGGTTGATAAATATCGTAATTTATTTTTTTAACTTATCTTCCGTACTTTTTCTTGACTCAAAGGAAACCTAGCTATGCTTTCAAGAAAATATCATTTACATGTACAATGAAGGGAACTTCTTATATATTCCATCTACCATGTTATTTTACTATATGAATTTCATACTTCATAAATTCATATGTCAAATTGCTTATGTAGAAATTTTTAGCTTCAATGGTAAATCTTCATTAAGTGTAAGTGGTTTAGAGAAAATGACATTAATAAATATGACATTTAATTTAATCAACTAATCATTTTACTAAAAAATCATAAATCTAATCCTATTATCCAACCTCCTATGGTTTGTCCTCCCAAGATTTCATGCTTTTCTCCCCAAAGACTTAAGAATATTTTGTGGATATTGTTTAACATTTGATTTTGCAGTGACTTGACTTTGTCTGAGCAAATCTTCATTCTCTCTATCATTAGGCACATCATTTAATAGATATACTGAGCATACTATTTATTCAACTTGTTGTTCTTCAAGTTATCTGAGTTTTTTCACCATCTAGAATGGTTGACAACAACATTGGAGAGGAACCTTATGAGACAACGTATCAGAGATCCGGGGTAATATGTTGGTTGTACATCACATATGTTAGTGTTGTAAATCCTGAATGGAACCAACAATAAAAAAATGTGCACATATTGTTGAAATAACCCTTGTGTTTGAAATAGACAAAAAATGAGTTTAATAGAATGATGAAATCTTCAATGATCTTCTCAAGAGCTAAGACAAGATGGGGATTGTAATGGATTGTGAACCTATGATAAAATGAAGCAATTACTTTCATACTCTTAATATATTTCCAAAAAAAAAAAAACAGTGTACAATTTTTTCTTCACATGGACAACTACACTAAATTTGTATTGGCCATGAGCTCAAGCAAGGAACTTTTTCCAATAGAACTCACGAAGGAGAATTTGTACTAGCATCAAAAACCTTCAGTGTTGCATAAGTTGATGTTTTGTCTAGTAGTTTGAAGGATTTCCCTTGCTCCTAACCTCAAAGCCACATTGCCTTAAAATTTGTGCTCATGAAGGGATGTCAATCTTAAAATTTCAACTTAAGAATGCTAAATCTAATTACTCTCAAGTAAGTGCCAACATAGTTTTTATATAAAATGATAAGGTGGCACATGAAACATCCTTCTTCCATATGTATCAATGCTTTCTATTGGATGTACTGTAAATGGAGAAATCAAATTTTCCTCTCCATCAACATTTTTTTTTGAGATAAATGTATTTATGTTCATGCTCAAGCATCATGTTTCCTATAAATTATTCTATAGAGTATCATAGGATCATAAGATTTTGCAAAAAATGCACATTATTTTCTTTGAAACCTACCTTGCTAAACCACGTAAAAGAGTGTAGGGGTTCAATAGTTCAACATCCAAGATCAAATCAAGTGATTTTTTGTAGATCCTGGTATTGGGTACTTCTTCGTTGTTGGGTAACATTCTTGTCATTTTGCGTTAGAGCCAAATATAAGGGTTACTCTAGCACAAATTTGCTAGATTCGAACAGTTCCGTAAAGATTCGAACAGTTTCGTAAATCCTGCAGACAACTCATGCGGCCGAGATTCCTGCAGAGATTTTAGATTTCCTGCAGATATGTCGATTTCCTGCAACCGTCTTGATTTCCTGTAGTGAGATCGATGGTTGACCATGTTTCACTCATATCCAAATCGAGTAAAGACATGGGTTTTGAAAGGAATTTGGTGCATATGGAAGCTTTCTTATTCACTGTTCTAAATCCTCTTTTGCAACCACCCAAACCTCCAGACCTTCTCTCATGCCCACATAGAGAAACAGCTTCAGCCGTGCAATGGAAATCATCTAATCCATGCTTCCAGTCATGAATGAGACTCAACATAAGTTTACTTTGTCAATTTGTATATGTATCATTGGTTGTAGGCTTAGATTAGTGATCTACTTTGTTCAAGCCAAATATGGGCTTTGAGAAATGTATAAATCTGATGTATTTCGCTTTGTAAAGGAGGTTGGGTTGGGATTGCTGATGATAGCAAGATATCAGACTGTACTTGACTGTAATTTCCAGATTAATAAAATTGACTATGTTCGGTTTACCTTTCTGAGCAGCTTCTTCGACTTTTGAAGGAGTTGTGAGTGAGGGAGGCCCCCCTTCGCTCACAACTCCCGCGGCACAGTGTGTGTTTTATTTCTGTTTCATTTATGCATTAATAATTCTTGTACACAGTTAGTGTTTTTTTTCTGCATTTCCTGCAGTAAACTGTTAATTGGTTAAGTGATTTAATTCTTTACGTTAATGAGTTCTTTTCATTTGATAAATGTTTAGATTCATGCTGTTTAAGTTGGATTCTTGATTGTGGTTGATCTTTTATCTTTTCCTGCATCAATATCAGCAAACCCAAGTGTTTTAGAGGGATGTTATAGGCCACTCCATAGCCATTGCTGCTAAAGTCTTGATACAAGAAAGAAGCATGAGTTGTTGATTGTTGTTTGATCTTTATCTTTTCATGGTCAATATCAACAATCCTAAGTGTTGTAGAGGGATGATATATGCCACTCCATACCCATTGCTGCCAAGTATTGACATAGGAAAGAAGCATTAGTTGATGTGTGTATAATTTATTAACACTTGAAGTAATCGGCCTGCATAGACTTTGCACTGCATCTCATCAGTTTAAACATCGTAACCCTTATATTTGGCTCTAACGCAAAATGACAAGAATGTTACCCAACAACGAAGAAGTACCCAATCCTCTTTAGTGAGTACCATTTCATCCAATAGAAATCATTGATACATATGGAAGAAGGATGTTTCATGTGCCACCTTATCATTTTATATAAAAACTATGTTGGAACTTACTTGAGAGTAATTAGATTTAGCATTCTTAAGTTGAAATTTTAAGATTGACATCCCTTCATGAGCACAACTTTTAAGGCAATGTGGCTTTGAGGTTAGGAGCAAGGGAAATCCTTCAAACTACTAGACAAAACATCAACTTATGCAACACTGAAGGTTTTTGATGCTAGTACAAATTCTCCTTGTGAGTTCTATTGGAAAAAGTTCCTTGCTTGAGCTCATGGCCAATATAAATTTAGTGTAGTTGTCCATGTGAAGAAAAAATTGTACACTGGTTTTTTTTTTTTGGAAATATATTAAGAGTATGAAAGTAATTGCTTCATTTTATCATAGGTTCACAATCCATTACAATCCCCATCTTGCCGTAACTCTTGAGAAGATCATTCAAGATGTCATCATTCTATTAAACTCATTTTTTGTCTATTTCAAACACAAGGGTTATTTCAACAAGATGTGCACATTTTTTTATTGTTGGTTCCATTCAGGATTTACAACACTAACATATGTGATGTACAACCAACATATTACCCCGGATCTCTGATACGTTGTCTCATAAGGTTCCTCTCCAATGTTGTTGTCAACCATTCTAGATGGTGAAAAAACTCAGATAACTTGAAGAACAACAAGTTGAATAAATAGTATGCTCAGTATATCTATTAAATGATGTGCCTAATGATAGAGAGAATGAAGATTTGCTCAGACAAAGTCAAGTCACTGCAAAATCAAATGTTAAACAATATCCACAAAATATTCTTAAGTCTTTGGGGAGAAAAGCATGAAATCTTGGGAGGACAAACCATAGGAGGTTGGATAATAGGATTAGATTTATGATTTTTTAGTAAAATGATTAGTTGATTAAATTAAATGTCATATTTATTAATGTCATTTTTCTAAACCACTTACACTTCTAATGAAGATTTACCATTGAAGCAAAATTTGGCATAAGCAATTTGGACATATGAATTTATGAAGTATGAAATTCATAGTAAAATAATATGGTAGATGGAATATATAAGAAGTTCCCTTCATTGTACATGTAAATGATATTTTCTTGAAAGCATAGCTAGGTTTCCTTTGAGTCAAGAAAAAGTACGGAAGATAAGTTAAAAAAATAAATTATGATATTTATCAACCATGGGATTTGTGATATTTGTCTAAATGTTGTTGAACAAAGTCATAAGTTATCTAGTTATTTTCTTTGCAAAGTTACAAGTTACTTTTAGCATTGGCCAACTTTCATTGATACTATAATCTTAAGTATCTATTTCATATTATAATTTGAAAGTATTTATTTATAATAGTGACAATTTTGCCTAGAGCATTATTTCTTGTAGAATCTGGCCATTTCTTTTTTCAAAAAATCTGACCTTGGGAGTGTTTGAATAATTTTTTAATGATTGAAATGGATTCACCACAATAAAAAAACCCTTGGGGCACCCAAAATTCTGAAGCTTGAGAGGGCAACCTGCATTTCCAAAAGAAATTGTCAAATTTTGTCAAAATCATGCTGGAATTTCCATTATTGCCTCATTACACTACGAGTTTATTCATATTCATATGGTGGACTTGTTTCTCTCATTTTCTTTAGTGTGAATTAAACTTTGTGAGGTAAATGGAACTAAATTAACCATAAGACTAGAGCCAACCACTAACTTGAAAAGTCCTTAAATATGATACATTTTATCCTTGTGTTGTAAAGTCCTTTAAGTAGGTAAAGGTAACGAGAGTTTGTTTAAAAATTATCAAAAAATTATCAATCCAATATTTATTTAACAAATGTGGAAGATAACCAATGTTATTTGTGAAAATTGAATCTAATTGGGGAGAATAATAATTATTCCTATGAAGGATAGACCCAATTCACATCTTTAATTTTTCAATTAAACAAAGTTTACCATTTTAAGAAAAACTATACAAATATTGAAGAGATTAACAATTATTCCTCTAAAACTATTAAATATAGACCCAATTCACATCCTTATTTTTTAATAAAACAGAGTTCATCATTTTAAGAAAAATTAAACAAATTGAAATTTTGTTAGATTAAGGGAGCTCAAATACTTTTTTGTCAAAATATTTTTGAATGAAATTAATGTTTTGTTGTTTAAAATGAAATTTTCAGCACAAAATGAATTCAATGTTAGAAAATCTTTAGAGCACCAAGGTTCTACTGACTAAATAACCCAAAACTTAATTTTTCCTGAGTCTGATTGGATTTCAAAGCAAAACCAACAAAAAAAGTCTTCTAAGAAAGTTGTTTGATTCGATTAAATGAAATACAATTTCAAGTTGTCTTGGTTTTTTAACGTTGATATTTTTATAAACACGACATTTTTCACAACTACGTATATATGCAAAACCAACAAAATATTCTTCTAAAAAGCAAATTTTTGATTAATAGAATACGAATTTCAATTTGTCTTGTTTTCTTTTTTTTTTTATTGATAAATCGACCATTTTCACACATTTATATATATCTGTATATATTACTTGGACATTCAACATTAATGTACATTTTGATAATATACATTTTGATTTTATTTAATAGAAAACAAATTCAATCTGTCTTTTTTTTTATATATAAATCTAACAATTTTCACAAATCTATATATATTACTTAATGCAAGCATGTGTATAAATGAAAATATACACTGACACTTGAGCATGATTTCCATACCACATAGGCACATAAGCAAATATGTGCCAAATGTACCATGCTTCCATATCGAAAAAAGAGTGAGCGTTGTGCTTGAAACTAAAATTACAAATTGAGTTTATTAAAAAAAAAAAAAAAATTGCTTTATAACAGATTGCAAAATAAGAAATTTAAAAAAATTGCTTAACAGATTGCAGTTGCAGTTGAAGAAATATATAATATTGAAAGCAAAAAAGGCCCTTTCAAGCCCAGCGTTTAGTCTGCTATCGGGCAACAAATAACGGGCCCAACGCTTACTCCTTTTTTCAAACGCTGAAAAGCTTGATCTCCCTATTCGACCATGCATGCTCTTCAGGCTTGCGCTCCTCAGACTTTGGGCTCTTGCTAGCCATAGCATATGTGGCAACAATAGGAAATGAGAGTTTCTTCTTCACTGAACACAAGTGTTCTTTTTTTAGGAGTTCCAGGCCGCTGCCTAGGTGCAACCTGTACTGAACGAATTTCAGTTCTTGCAGATTCAGTGGGGATGACGAGCTTTATTTCGCTGGCTATTAGCCATTGGAATTTCAGATCTCCTGACTGAAATCCATTATCCACAAGAGAAATATGGTTTTGCAAGATCCCCTGACTTCCAACGTTGCCCTCGCCGAGAGCAGAATTTCAAATTAAAATTGTGAGCGCGAATGCTAAATTTGAAATTCTGGGAACGGATGAGGCATTGAATACATTGAAGCATTGAATGAATGGCTTACAACCCGAAATTAACTCTGACAACTCTGACAGAGTAGTCATGTGGTGATCCCCAGGCGTATTTGGCCACGGGCAGCAAATGTTTTCCGACGGGCCATATTTCCGGGCTAAAACGCGGGCTGGGTAGACTACTCCTATATTAATATATCTTTCGTTTTGTACCACACAAAGTTTAATGTTAAATTTAAAGAGAAAACGTACAAACTTTCTAGCATATACTCTACGATTTATGATTAATGTTGTATTTTTCCCACAGACACAAAGTTGAGATTCATATGATGAATAAGATATTAATCAAATTTTACTAGGAAAATAGTTAAATTGATAAAAGTTTTAAACTAGGATAATAGTAATACAAGATAATTAAAAATAAAAATTGACTAGTGATCTTGACAGAAGTTGAACCACATATCTACCTGAAATAATACGTGGAGATTATAGTGAGAGATTCAAGAGTAATTTAACCATAAAATGGACATAAGAAAAGTAGAATCATATCTAAAACAGAGAAGAGCAAATCTTACACACGAGGAAAGAGCGACCAAGAAAGTCAACTCCATAATTTAAAATCCAACTTTAGTTTCCATTTTCTTTTGCAAAAATAAATTCAAGTGGTGCTAAAAGATCAAATAAAGGACAGAGAGTGCCCGTATAACTATTAAAATAAATATGGCATGCGACAAATAAAATAAAGTTACAAATCATTATACGACAATATGTTTGACCTTCTAGAATTACAGTCGACCTTATTATTTTGAAAGTTGCGCAAGGTTATTTGTTTAGGTTAAGAGAAAAGCCAATATTTTGACCGAATTTCATACTTTATTTATTTTACCATGGTATTTAAAATTCATAGGGTGGCTCATGAGTTTTACTCAACTAGTTCCTAAGTATTTTTGTTAACTATTGAATAATCGGGCAAGTCACCCATTGTTATCTCTAGAGTTCGTGAGATCATTCACTGAATTTGGTACAATTAGTAATAAAAAATAGAAAGGGAATATAAATGGTCCATACTTATCTATGATTAACATAGTTTCGTACCAGGGCATTATCACGCACCAAATTCGGTGAACTAGTCATTTTTGGTGACGCATTATTATGTCATAATAACTACCCATGTGGTATCGTCTAGACCTGAATGTAAACCAGCCTAGATCCATCTTAACTCCGGATCTATCAAGCGCCGAGAGGGATCAAATCTCTCGAGGTGAAAACCTCTTTTTTGAGTGAAAAACTTGAGGAAAGGTTTTCACCTTCAGAGATTTGATCCCTCTCGGCGCTTGATAGATCCGGAGTTAAGATGGATCTAGGCTGGTTTCAGCCGTGTGCGACCAAGGAAAATCTATTGATAATATGAGGAACATATGCTTAATTTTATCAATAATATGTAAATACATCTAATATTAACATAACCATTTTAAATATGTTAAATATGTCTGAGATTTATTGAATTATTTTAATTTTAAATTTGATTAGTTACCTCAGTTTGTTGAGATGATAAATATTGTAAAATAACTTTAATGAAGAAATAAAATTTTGAATGCAAAGTGATAATGTAATAATATTGAATGATAGAAATTGTGAATAATAATAATGTAGTCAATTACGAATAGTATTCATTGTGATCGATTTCAACTATTTTCTTCTACTATTCTTATTTTCACCCATGTTAGTTTTGTCATATTTTCATATTGATTATTTGAAAAGGAAAGTTGGAATCGTAAACCATTTAAATATTTAGCTCGAGCTGTTGTAGTAAACATCATACCTTATCTCTCTTGCTCTCCAATATTAATAGGTTGAGTTACTATAACACAAAAATCAATGTACATTGTCAATAATTTTTTGTGCTTACACTGAAATCATTGCACACACACTATTAATCCAATGAATTTAAAACTAATGTACCATCATACATCCAATTACATCAAATTAGAAATCAACATATACACTAAAATCAATGCAACTAATGCAAGAAATCAAATAATAATAGAAAAAATCTACACTAAAATCAATGCATCTAATGCAAGTAATGAAATATGATTAGAAATCAAAATCTACACTCAAATAAATGAGTCTAGTGCAAGTAGGAAAATAGGATTTAAAGCCAACATTTACACTGAAATCAATGCATCTAGTGCATGCAATCAAATAGGATTAGAAATCACCATATACAATGAAATAAATGCATTTAGTGCAAGGAATCAAATAGGATTATAAATCATCTACATTTAAATCAATGCATTTAGTGCAAGCAATCAAATATAATTATAAATCAAAATCTACATTGAAATTAATGCATCTAGTGCAAGCAGTCAAATAAGATTAGAAATCACCATCTACACTAAAATCAAGGCATTTAGTGAAAGCAATCAAATAGGATTAGAAATAACCATCTACATTGAAATCAATCCATTCATTGCAAGCAATCAAATATGATTAAAGATAATCTACATTGAAATCAATTCATCTAGTGAAAGAAATCAAATATAACCAAAAATCAAAATCTACATTAAAATTAATGCATCGAGTGAAATCAATCAAATAGGATTAGAAATCATCATCTACACTGAAATTAATGCATTTAGTGCAAGCAATAAAATAGGATTAGAAATCATCTACATTAAAATCAATCCATCTAGTGTAAGTAATCAAATATCATTAGAAATCAACATCTACACCAAAATTAATTCGTCTAGTGCAAGAAATCAAATAGGATTAGAAATCACCATCTACACTGAAATCAATGCATCTACTGTAGGAAACCTTCTTCCCTCTCTCCCCCATATATATCTATATATCCATCCAACTCTCCTTCTTTTTCTCTTTATCTCACCCCACCATACACACACACTCTCTCACTCCATATCTATCAATTTCCTTGTCCCTCCCTCCTTCTCTCCATCCCTCTTTTTTTCTCTTCACCTTACATCTATATCTATATCTCACTCTATCTCTCTATATCAACTCCAAAACATAAAATCTCTTTCTCCAATCTATCTATATATCTATCACTCCCTCCTCCTCCTCCTCTCTCTCTCTATCTCTCTCCCTCCGTCCCTCCCTCCCTCTCTCTCTTGCTTCTATCTCTCTTCCTTCCTGCTACCCTTTCTCCCTCTCTCTCCATATTCTTTATCACTCACTCTCTCTCACTCTCCACCTTTCACCCTCTATGTCTTTATTCTTACCTCCCCCTCTCTCCCTCTCCATCTTCATATCTCTTTCCCTACCTCTCTTCACTCTCTCTCTTCCTTTCTCTCCCCCCATCTCTCTCTCCTTCTCTCCCCCCTTATCTCCATATCCCCTTATTTGTCTCTTTATCTCACCCCAAAACATACACACTCCCTCTTAATCTCTCCCTTGTCACTCCCCCTCTCTCTCCACTACTCACTCTTTATGTATTTATTGTTGCCTCCCTCTCTCCTCATCCAGCTCCATCTCTCAATCCCTCCCCCTCTCCCTCTCCAAATCCATATTTCTATCCCTCCCTCTCTCCTCCCCTCTCTCCTCCTCTCTTTCAAGTCCCCTCTCCTTTCCTTCTTCTCTCTCCCTTTCTCTCCTACCTCCCTTTCTCTTCCCCATCTCTCAATCCCTCCCTCTCCCCCCCTCCAAATCCATATTTCTATCCCTCCCTCTCTCCTCCTCTCTTTCAAGTTCCCTTCCTTTTCCTTCATCTCTCTCCCTTTATCTCCTACCTCCATTTATCTTCCCCCATCTCTCTCTCTCTCTCTCTCTCTCTCTCTCTCTCTCCTACAATCCTCTCTTCCCCCATCACTCTCTTCCTCTCTCTCATCATTCCTTTCTCACCTCCTTCTATTTGACCCCCCAGCTCTCTTTCTTTCTCTCTCTCTCTCTCTCTGTGTCCTCCAATACTCTCTCTTCCCCCATCACTCTATCTCACTCTCCAACTATCTTACTATTTCTATCCCTTTATCCTTCTCTCCCGCCTTGTCTCCATCACTCCTCCTTTCTCCTTCTCTCCCCCTTGTCTCCATCATTCCTATGTATCTTTATCCCACCCATAAGCATACACACTCTCTCTCCATCTCTCCCTTGTCACTCCCTCTCTATGTATTTCTTCTTCCTTTCCTCGCTCCGCCTCCAGCTCCATCTCTCTATCCCTCCTCCTCTCCTCCACCTCTCATCCTTTCTCTCTCTCCCTTTCTCTCCTACCTCCCTCTCCCTTCCCCCTTCTTTCTCTCTCTCTCACTCTCTACCCTCCAATCCTCTCTCCTTCTCCCTCCCTCTCTCCTTATCTCTCTCCCACCTCCATTTTTATGTCTCTCTCTCCCTCTCCTACCCTTCTCTAACTCTCTTACTCTTCTCACACTCTCTCTCTTCATTCCTCTTCTCCCTTCTCCTTCAGTTTATCTCCATATCTCCCTTGTAACGCCCCCTATTTCTCCAACTCTATCATATATCATGATATATTAATATATATTACAATATAATAAATTTAATATTCTATTAATCTAAACATATTAAACTTAATAATATTAATATTTAAATATTAATGTTAGGGTTAATAATCTTTTTTTTGCATGGTATTAATAACAATTTGGTCCATGGTATTTTACCCTTATACTTCATATATAATTAGATCTTGATTTCTAATCATATTTGATATATTTTTATTTATTTACCTTACCTCTTTATACCTCTTTTATATTTACTTATTTACCATACCTATTTTATAAATATATTATTTGGCCCATGGTATTTTCCCATGGTATTATTAATAATTTGTCCTATGGTATTAATGGTGATGAGGCGGGTTGTTATAACACTCATCATAGGTTCAATTCCCTTCCCCGATCAGGGTTATGTATCTGGACATGGTGATAAAGATGGAGTAAAAAACAAAAGGAAAAAAGAGAAAAATGAAAGGTACTACCAAGCTTACAAAAAAAAAAAAAAATTCCGCATAGGCTTCATCTAAATAAAACCTGTTTTTGAGTTTTTTTAAATATAAAGTGGTTTATTGAGTAAATATAAAAATCAGTTTTATTTATTTACCATACCTCTAGTTTGTTTATGTTTTTTTTTATTTACCACGCCTCTATTTCTTTTATATTTTTATTTATTTACCATACCTCCTGAGTAATATAAAAGAAGTTTTATTTATTTACCATACCTATGGTTTATTTATATTTTTACGTATTTACCATATTTTATTTATTTACCATATCTCTTTCTTGAGTGTTAGTAAACTCTTCATATTTTAGGTTTATATCATTTAAATGTATTATTAATAAAATTTTAATTTTTCATTTATATGTTTCTGTAAGTTATTCTTCGAGCCGACATTTTTTTGGCTTCCAACATACTTACACATCGGGGTCATACTGGGCTGTAGAATGCGCCTCTCGGCGCAACAAGTCGTTGCATAGGAAGATGTCAAAACTAGAAGGAAAATATGCATGTGATAAGTATCCTATACAAATATCTGGCATCTCATGGTACTCTTCTTCTAGAAACAATAACACTCACGTCTAGTCATTGCATAGCTAATCGGCTTTAATTATTAGGTAATTATATCAATTCTATTTTTCTTTCAAATTTCTTGCCTCCATTTTACTCAAATATGGGGTAATATGTCTACAATTCTCTATTGTTTTAAGTGAAAATGGTTAGGATATAGTATTAAATGCTTTGGGAGTTCTCTTTAAGATTGATCAAGCCCTCTTGAGTCATTTCTATGTAGTAAATTTGTTAACGCTCAATGAATTTTCTTAGGCCCTTTCCACACCCATGATTCAAATTATTTTCCTCGGGTATTAACTAATCATTTTCTGATTATTGTGTGAATTTTCAATGCTCTAATCTCTGCAAATTTAAGGATTGGAAAAGTGATTCTTCTTTCTTTGATATAAATATTTTGTTTTATCTTTTGTAATTGATATTCAATTTGGAGCATTGATATGAAAATGAACACTACCCAATTTTGGAAAATGTGAAACATATGTGCTTTGACACTCGTAGAAAAAATTTTAGCGTAGCTCATTTAAATAGTCTAGTTTTTCTTTGAATTATGTATGAGTTTAGAATCATACGTTTCAGTTAAATTTACATAAGAAAAGTTTTTCTAAGAAAAAATAAGTGTTGTGTTAGGTTTAAAGTACCAATTCTCATTTCCAGTGAACCTACATCTTTAGGGATACAATAGTTAATGAAAATGTGTGATGTCATTTAGTCAATTTTTTTACTAAGTAGACGCTCATGTGCCCCTACTAGAAAGTATACTCCTAGCTAAATTAAATTGGTAAATTATGACGTGCAGGGTTGGATGATTTGAAACTTTAATTTAGTACATTCTACCTATATTATTTTACAAACCTGATACCATGTGTAGAGCCTACAAGTTCCAAGAGTTTGAAACTACTCGGATACCATGTGTAAGGCATGTGTAGAGCCTAGTGCTATATTTCTATCAGAGAAGCAAAATTTGACATAAAAACTTATCAAATTAAATACATTTACGTACCTTATTTTTCCATCCAATGACAATCCCTGACTGACATTGTTCAGTGGAAAATATAAGTCCTCTGCTTATGTTATCAAACCGACCAATTCCTCCCACCTATCTGGGATCGGTCTCTCCAGTTCCTAGAACCAGAAGACTTCGATACTGAAGTCTTCTAGCCCCGTGCCCAAAACTCCAAGAATAGTACTCAGGTTTCGACGTTTATTGTTGAGTTCATAGCCCCGAGCTTTCCCTTCATACTATTTGCTTCACAATCTCCCATAACTCTCCCCTTTTCTTCTGCCTTCCATCCATGAATAAGAAAAAAATCCCCTCTAAATTTACCTTATTCACCCTCTCTATATCATAGAGGTTTCTTCTTCCTTATGTCAACCTCATCATCTTTGCATAAACTATTTTTTTAATATTCCCTCTGTTGTTGGTATTCTCCTCTGAGAATAAAATACTTTGTTATTATACCCTCTCTTTTTTTTGTCACTAGCCCTATGGTTTGCTCATATTGGATATTAATGGTTTACATCACAAAATTTGCATACTGGTAAATAATATATAAAGTCTCGATTTGTTGAAGAATAGGAATTGAGTAAATTGATATTATTCGTCGCTAAAAGCCAAGTAAGTTATGTTGATACAAATAAGACAAATAAGGCACTAATCAATCAATTAAGGTTGGATCTCAAAATTTCTTATAAATTAATAATTTTTTGAAATGGATTATTAATTAATGAGTCTTTAAATAGGTTTATTAATTAATGAGTTTATAAATAGGTTTCTTATTTAATAATTTTATTAATTGTAATATTAGTTAGTATATCCATTAGATTTTATTATAGAAGTTGAGACTTAATACATTTATTCCATTTTTTATTATTAGGTATTTAATTTAGTATTAACTCATTTAGCAAGGTTTAGATATTCTTTGTAATTAATTAGTATGTAAACTAGTGTAGTTCATGTGATGCATGTGAAACTTTCAACTATTGCAACAACTATAAATTGTTCTTGTAACTGTAAATTAATTAATGGTTTATTTTCAGATCCGATCATGGGTCGAGTACTACCCAACCTCTCGTGTATGGTATTAAGATATTTTAAATGAATATGGCTTATACAGCCTTAAATAAGCACGTTAATCCACATAAACATAATAAAATGAACTGTACATAATCAAGAAGCACAAAACACATAAGAGAAAGACAACCAAATTGGTAACAGAGTTCGCCCCTCCATCTCATTGGGGCTACATCTCTGTATCTGCTTTAATTGGAATGCAAATCCTTTATATTCCTTCATCAAAGTAAACTTCTTACATTCAAGCTCTTTGACCGAGCGTTAGCCAAGCACTATGGCTCTCAATGGCTAAGTATTCTCGCTTGTATTCTCCCCCTTCTCAAGGCTTACATAAGGAATATATATATTTTTCCTCACCCACTCTCCAACAAAGAGTATTAATTACAAGACCCACAATTGTAGGGTGTAACTACAAGGAAGGAAAAAAAAAGTCCATGAAAGTAGGACCTCCAACAATCTCAGGTTCAATAATGGAAAATTATCAAAACCACCTAAAGAATTTCCAACCATTCCCCTTGATTCTCTCAACCTATAATTGAGCAAAAATAGAGAATTGGTGTGAGGTGGATTCTCACATAAAACCAATTTCCCTAACTAAATTAATGAATAATGTGAGACAAATTTCTCTCACAATTATTAATTTATATCAATAATGCATGGGTTTTAATAAAATGCATAAATAAATGCATAAGCATAATTTCACCCACTTGATTACTTGTCACCAACTTCAAATCATCATGGTGCCAAGATATTTTTAGCTACGAAGGTCCTTCTGAATCATTTTCCCATACAAAAAAACAAACAATTCACAACTGCAATTTTCACCAAATTAAATTCCACAGAAGATAAACTGGAAATTGAGAAAATACTGACATAGACACATAAAAAATTTACACAAATATTTTTGGACTAAAGTCCCCGTAAAAAACCCAACTTGGGAAAACCAGTGCCATAACTGAGGATTTTATATTATCTAGTAATAGTGAAATTTTGAGTATATATCAATGTCAAAAACTACTAATCTAGCAAAAAAAATATTGGCAAAAATTATCTGAGGGAATTTACCCTCTCTCCAAGCAATCTCAACACTTGACTTCCTTTGAAAAGCTAGCCATCCAATTGGGCATGTGTAGGCTTTAGGTCACTATGGTGATGCCTTCCACACATGTTTCTTGAATCGACTACAAGTCTATCTATCTTGCATAATTTCAAATGGAAAAATGATTCTTCGTCCCTCTCGAAACTCTTCCTAAATTTTGGAAGTCAAGACATATTCTCCTCCAGAAAAATCAAACTACCCTTTTGAGGCTTCTAAGTTTCCTCTGCAAAACCTTCTGGAGAAAATATCAGCCTCTCTGCAAACTAATCATCGGATATGGGAAATATTCCTCTTGCTTCGTAGTCCCTACCCCTCTCTATCTTTGCTTCCTTCTCTAGCTCGAACTCTTCTTGCAATTGTTGTTGCTCTTTGGAAAATCAAAATCTCCAAGGAAATAGATCTCAAGTGTTTGTTCTCCATCTACCCATCGAATTCTTCTTACAATATTTTTTTGGAGCTCCAATGAACAAGACTAAAACTTAATCAATAGATAAGATCATATTAGAGTCGATTAGTGTGAGTTTCTGGATGGTTCACACCTTATCTCAATTAATACCGATTAGTTAACCAAATTTCGTAAGTTTAGACTTAGGAAATATTTAAAAAATAGGCTAATAATTTAATTGAGACACTTCTAGGTGGAATTTCCATAAATGATTTATGGGTTATGGAAAACTCTTTTGTTTTAGCCTCTCCACAAAATTTTGATACTAGAACACTTCCAATGCTACAAAAATAACACTCCCTTTTAGGAAGGAAGGTGTTCTAGTGCTCCACCACTGCTACAAAACCTTGTCTCTGTATCACCCTCTATCAAGATGGTGAAGTCTAGCCACTGCCCACCAACCACTGTGCAACTCTGATGTTGCATCTGTGTTGTTGTTGACACTGCTAAATTGTTGCCAACTCTGGATATGCACTTAAAATCCCTCTCATATGTTGTTGCTACAACTGCAACCACTACAACTGAGAAACATCCTAAATACTGCATCAACTATGTTGATTGCATCTATCTCTTGAGTCATGACTCCTACTAGACACTGCACTTTCCACTAAATAATTTTCACTATTATTGACTCTGCATTATTGCCAACACTGAATTGTGCTCCTCAAAACCTGATTGCTACCTATATAAAACTATCACTTGGGAATATCATTTCATTACTGATATTGATCCATCCTGCTATTGAATATTTTGGGCCCCCTTAGCAAGGTGATGATCCATGAGGAGGAAACCTCAATGGACCCTACCCATCTTCTGCAACTTTGGGACTATAGATCCATATAACCCCACCTCTCTCATGGAGGTATAACTACAAACATAGAAAAATTTTACTCCAACATGGAGGATAAATTATCTATCTCTACAAACATTGCTGCCTGGTCATGATTCTCCCGCTTGTCCTTCTTCCTAAGAGGACATTCCATTCTGTAGTTGGAAAGCTTGCCACACCTGAATAACTTGACCTTGTATAGTTCTTTATTATTCCTCTTCTCCCCCTATCTCTGGATACTAACCCTTTGATGTTAGGGACACATTCTCCTTTTCACCCTTCACACCCTTGCTAGTGCTCTCACTGATGTTACTCTTAAATAGAGCATGCCTCAACTCCTCCTACTGTAAGTCGTACCACATCCTGTCCCATCTAGGAAATGTGTCTCTGCCCAAGATACTTTGGAAAAAAAACTTCCACTCCTCTAATACAGTATTCAGTGCTAAATATATAAGCTTTGTTGGTTTAGGTGCCCCCCCAATAGTTTTAAGCTAATCTTAGACCTCCTAAATCCTAGTGAGAAAGGATCATATGCCTTCTCCCTTCATCATACTGATGCTTCTAAAATTATCTTGTACGAACCTCTTCTGCTACTCGGAAGTGCCTTGATACAATTGTATGAGATCATCCCACATTTCATTGGTTGTTCCTTTTTATACCACATGTGAGACTACATGGTTATGGACTCAATCTAGGATCAATCTCTTAACCTTCACTATATCCTTCGTGTACTCATTGAGTTGATCGACATCGTGGGGTACTTCCACCACGTTTTCCACATAGGAATTTAGGCCATGTCCATCCAGTAGGAAGGCCATCATAGCCTTCTAGATAGCAAAGTTGGAGGCTCCCTGCAACCTATCCCAATCTCTAATCCCAGTTGTGGCCATCTTTGAATCTAGTTGAAAATCTCCCTCTTTCCCTTTGATTGGATACTGAACCCTCTACTTGCACTCCCTTCTAGAGTGATAAAATATTCTCAAAACTACTTCCAATCTACATCTAGAAAAATCAGATCTCAAAAACTTGAGATCCTCTGATAGAAATTTCCCTCTGTGTGTGCTCTTTCTATTCTACTCGACGTTGATTATGTTGCTGCAAAAACCTTCTGCATACAAGCAGGGAATCTTCTCATAAACAATATGACCTATCTCACTAGAACTGCTCTTCGTCTTCATTAATTTCAGCTGGAACTCCTCCTAGACTGCGAATTTTTCCTACTACCTACACTGGAAAAATCGAGCCATCTTCCTAACAGTTTGATCTACTAAGCCAGCCTCTACGCAAATATGGAAATCGTTTTACCATAATCCCTTGGAATATGTATTTTTTTTGTCTTTCAATTCTAAGCTTCTTGCCTCATCAATCACACTCTGATACCATCTGAAAATTTCAACTATTGCAGCAACTGGAAAATATTTTTCTAACTACAAATTAATTAACAGTTTATTTGTGCATACAAATAATAAATAATTCACAACTGAAATTTTCACCAAAAAAATTTCTACAGAAGATAAATTGGAAACTGAGAAAATACTAACACACGCACATAAAAATTTGACAAAATTATTTTTGGACTAAATTCCATGGAAAAACACAACTTGGGAAAACGGATGTAACAACTAAAGGTTTTATATTTTCAAGCAACAATGCAATTCTTAGTACAATATCGATTCCAAACCTGAAGAGAAAATACTGGGAATAATTATATGAGTGAAATTTCCCTCTCTCTAAGAAATCTTGGCACTTGAATTCCTCTAAAAAGTTGGTTGTCCAACTAGGCGTACATAGGCTCCGCGTCATTCTGGCACTGTCTGCCACATGTGTTGCCTAAATCAACTTTCAGTCTATCTGTCTTTCCTACTGCCGATTAGAAAACCGCTTCTCCAACCCTCTAGAAAATATTCTCGACTTCTGGAACTTAATGCATCTTCTCCTCCAGCAAAATTGAACTTCCCTTTTAAGGTTTATGCTCTCCCTCTGCACGGCCTCCTAAAGAAAATATCAACCTCTCTGAAAATCACTCACCGAATCTGAAAATTATTCCTCTGGCTTCACTGTCCCTTCCCCTCTTTTCCTTGAATTCCTTATTTAGCTCAAACTCTTCCAGTAACTATTGTTTCTCTTTGGATAATCGAACTCTCTAAGGAAATAGATCTCAAGTGTGTGTAACTGAATTATGTAAAATCGTCATAACTCTCTCTCTGAGCATTAGATTGGAATTATGTAAAAATTGACCGAAATTTCACAGATTGTAGTTTTGTTTGTATCAATTTCAGAGCTGAAGGAGGAAAAAGTGACACGTGGTACATCTTACAAGTTCACCCTACTGAACCAGTCCATAATTAGGTCATTGTGTGAGATTTGGTATTACTTTGTATTGAAGGATCCAAATCAGGTCGAACCTGTGGCATTGGAAAGAAGACTCAAAGGGATACTCCAGGACTTAAGATAACATATTGGGGATATGAAATTACAGAGGTACATCACTTTCAATATAGAGCTCCTCAAAAGCAGGAAAAAGGTGTGTATTTTTTAAAAAAATTCATAAGTCTTGTTTGAAAAAATAGTTTGAAGTGATTACAAGGGCATATTGAAGCATAGATATCAGTATTGGGTTCTAAAATTCTCCCTAAAAATAATTAAAAACCCACTAAGCTCTAAGAAGGCTCTACTATGACTCATGAACAGGAAGAAGTGCAACATGATATGTCAAAATTATGAGACCAAGTGTAACAAATTTCGCTCTCGCAAAATATTAAATTAGAGTATTAAATAAAAATTCGCTCTAATTCCAGTCTGCGGTGAATTTTCTCGATTAATACTTGGGTTTGCAGTGAATTTTGTGGTGAAAATTCTGTACATTAATACTTGGGTCTGCGGTGAATTTTCTTGATTAAAGGTCAGCTGTCTAGTTTGCTAGTATTCAGGTGCACACATTCCTTATCTTTTTCTAATACATATTTGCTCATATATTCTCAAGTATGAATAATTCACCGCAACTACCAAATATTACCAAAGGTAGACCTAGTACAGTTACTCTACAGAGCCTGTATGAGTATATAGAGTCTTTACAGAAACGTAGAGAAGAAAGAGAAGTCAAGCTACAAACCCAGTTAGAAGCCATGCTGGAAAACAAATTCATATCTCTTGAAGACAAGATCCAAAAACAAATAGAAAATAAAATAGAACTATTGGAGAATAAAATGGAGGCAATGGAGACTAGGTTGCAGGTCATAGAAAAACAAAACCAAGATACGAACCAAACATCCCAGCAAGGAGATGCTGATAATATAGAGAGTCTTAAAATGAAGGACACAATTAAAGAACTAGAAGAAAAAGTTAACAACAGTCTCACCCTAAATAGTGGGGCAGGTAAATTAGATATCAAACCAATTAAAGATGAAATGAAAAAATTGATCGAATTAGACCATGAGCGTAACAAAAGGGCCTTGAAATTTATAATATTTGGGTTGAAAGAGGAGGTAGACGAGGATACTTTAGCCATATCCCAAATAGAATTACTTAATAGATTAAAAATTGAAACCACGTGTCTCACAGAAGCAACAAGGTTAGGGAAATTAACTGAGAATAAAATAAGGATGATCCGAATAAAGGTGAGCTCTACTGACCATAAATATGACATACTTAGTAAAACCTCAAGTCTAAAAGGAACGGGAATATTTATAAATGAAGATCTCATTCCAGAAGATCAAGCAGAATTAAGAAAGGAGGTTCAAAAGGTAAAAGACGCTAGAAAGGAAGGAAAATGGGCAATAATTAGAAATATAAAAGCCGTTATTCGAGATAGAAACCAAAAAGATAGTAACAAATAGCAATTCAACATGCTCCGAATTCTTTCTTCGAACTGCCGAGGCTTTCCATGGAACAAAGGCCCCAAACTAAGTTGGATCTCAAATGATGTTGATATTATATTACTTGTTGAAACTTGGGAGCACAAAGAATCTAAGGTCCCTAACATAGATGGCTTTTCACTATGGTCTACCTGGAACAAATGATCCTCCCGTAGAGGCATTGGGGGCATAGCTTGCTACATTAAGAAGAACATCTCCCCCCATGCTAGGATTTATAAAAATGACCCTTACAACCAATATAGTTGGATTGAGATTACTGACATTAATGATAAAAAGACCTACATAACAATCTGTTATTTCCCCCCCATTAATTCTAACTTCTATAAGAAAAATAATCTAGATAAAAATAGTCCTTACAATGGTTTAGAGAATGATATTTCTAGCCTAAGGAATGAAGGTAATATCCTTTTAGTGAGTGACTTTAATGCTCGAACTTCAAGCAACCAAGCTATTCTTCTAAGAAATCATTCCAACCCCAATCCTCTTTGGTTAGACGAACACCTTACTCTGGCTAGCCGGTACAAAAGGAGCTCTGAAGACCTCGGGGATAATTTGTTTGGGTCGGAGCTAGTCAACCTCTGTAGTGCTTAGGATCTCATAATTTGCAACGGTCTAAAGAAGTGGCCCAATTCTAGCCAGATGACTTGCATCCATGGGCTTCGTAGCAGCGTGGTAGACTATGTTATTTCTGATCTCTCTTTATACAAGGAAATAATAAGTTTTGACATCTTAGACGACCACAAGCCTGACTCTGATCATAGGCCTTTACTTGTAACTCTCAATTTTGTGATGCATAGAGATCCCATAGAAGATAATCCTTAAAGTCAAAAGAACTTAATCTTTGATAGAAATAAAAATGATCTGTTTCTAAATGAATTAAAAACTAATTTGCTTCCTTTATCTAGTATAGACAACATAGATGACCTTTATCATAATTTTACTACAACCCTCTCATATTCTATTAACAAGTTCTCAGTTGAAGTCTCATGTAATAAAAGAAATAGCAAAACCAACCCATGATATGACAAAGATTGTAAAAGTGCGAGGAGAGCAATTAAGGAAGTTGTTGATGAATCTCTCAAAATTGACAGGATGAAAATCTACAAAGTCCTAACTAAAAGGAAAAAAAGGCAATATATTCGTAAAAGACAAGAGAATCTCTTACACCTCTCTAAGGTGCTCCTAAGAAATTCTGGAGGCAGATTCTAACTAGGAAAACTAAAGATAATAATAAAATTGCTTTACACGACTAGAATTCCTATCTTAAAAAGCTTTATGAATCTCCAAATGCCAGGGATTTTGAAACCCTGCTCACAACGAAAGAAGTTTTCTCATTAGAAGACATTCATTTTGGGGTTAAATGGTTGGCAAATGGAAAAGCTAAAGACATTGAAGGTTACCAGGTGGAAATCTTAAAAATTGGAGGTCTTTTCCTCATCCCCCACATCCACAAGCTTTTAAACCAAGCGGTCAAACAAGGGTTCCCTAAACCTTGGACTCAGAGCCTCATTATCCCTATTTTTAAAATTGGGGATACAAATAACCCCTCTAATTATCGGACAATTATGATCAGCCCTCTCTTAGCCAAGTTATATGGTATCAATTTGGAAAAGAAGTTGAGCATTTGGCTTGAAAGTGAAGGTAAGCGGGCTAAAGGCCAAGCAGGTTTTAGAAGGCAGCACTCAACAATGGACCACCTCGTTACACTTAGGATCATTTTGGAGGAATGCCGCAATGATAAATCCAATCTCTTCTATTGCTTTGTGGACTTTAGAAAGGCTTTCGATACGGTTCCTAGAAACAACCTATGGAATAGATTAGAAGAGCTAAATGTTCCATTCGAACTAAGAGCGGCCACTATAAGGTTATATGAGAATGTAATTGCGAAGTTAAAGAGCAATGAGGGGTGGTCAAAAGATATTAAGTGTAATATCGAAGTTAAACAAGGTTTCCCCCTCTCCCCTACCCTATTTGGAATTTACATCGACAAGCTAGAAGGTTGTTTAGAGGAAGCAGGATGTGCTGGCACGACCTTAGCTGGGATATTCATCATCCTTCTTCTCTATGCTAATGATATTGTTCTTCTCGCAAGGTGCCCATCTGATCTTGATAAGCAACTTACTTAAGGATTTCTACTCTACCATGGGTATGTCTGTTAACATTGACAAAACAAAAGTTATGATTATCAAATCCAAGAAGGACACTTACACTAATTTTATGTATGAAAATAGTAACTTGGAGGCTGTGTCTTCTTACAAGTACCTAGGAATTGATATTCATCACAAGCTCAACTGGAACTATAGCATTCAGAAAAGGATTAATGGGGGGTGGAAAGCTTATTTTGGCCTTGAAAATAATGGTAAAACGAAAAACCTCGTAATGTGGGATAGAAAGAAGTTCCTCTTTGAAACTTTAGTCACTCCTGTTATCTTATATGGATGTGAGGTTTGGGGTTGCAGCATCTCTAGAGAATCGTGGAGAAAGATTGAGAAAATCCAGAAGCATTTTATAACTTATAACCTTAAAATTAAAAACAATACACCCTATCCTATTCTCCTTATAGAAGTGGGTCTTTCCCCTATCGAGAGCCTAGCTATGACTAGGCTTCTGTTGTACAAGCACAAGCTCAATAGCATAGGAGACCATAGACTTCCTAAGCTAGCTTTAAATTCTAGCCAAAACCACCTAAGGCTTAAATGAGGTTGGTATAAAGACACCAGGGCCTGGTTAAACCATTGGGAGATCGATGAGAATGTTGCATTGCAAAACATTAATAACATTAAAAAAATTGTTACTTCTAAGTTCAAAGAAAAAATGTGGTGTGAGAAAGATCTAGCAGCGAAAAGAAAATTAAGATATTATAAGGAGGTCATCAACCCCACCCTAGAAGATCAAAAGTATTTATCTATTTTAACTAGCTCAAAGAAGAAAATTAATATAGCCAAGATTAGAATGAACTCTCATGAGCTCCATAGTGAAACAGGTCATTGGACAGTTCCTAAAACACCGTGGATGGAAAGGATCTATCATCTCTGTGAGAATATGAACATCGAGGATGAAAATCACTTCCTCTTAGAGTGCCCTGCATACAACCACATTAGAGCTCAATTTCATAATCTTTGTTGCAATACTGACCTTCCTAGCCTTTTAAGATGTCAAAATTATAGTGACCTCGAGAGCCTTCTCTCCAAGATTTTTGAGCATAGGAATAAAATCTTAAATCAAACTAAATAACCCTTTTCTTTAGGTCCGATAAACCAAAGATTGGTCTCAGTGGACGTTAACCACCACCACCATCATCATCATCAACATTATATATATATATATATATATATAATCTCTACATTTTATTAAATTAAAAATATATATATATATATATATTAATCAAATAAAATAAAATAAAAATAGAAAACAAAAAAAACTTTTAAAATGAAAATTTAAAAAAATTCAAAATCAATTCAAAACCAGAAATGTAAAAAAAAAAAAATATATATATATATTAAATGAAAAAAATATAAATAAAAAACAAATTAATTTACAAAATAAATTAATTTAAAATATAAAAATTTAATTTAAATAAAAAATATTAAATTTTATGTAATTAAAAATAAATTTAAAGAAAAAAACAAAACTTTTAAAAATAAATATTAAAATTTAAAAAATTAACATTTTTTTTAAAATTTAATTAAATTAAATAAAAAATGTAATATTAAATTTAATGAAATTAAATTAAAATAAAATAAATATTAAAAAAAAAAAACAAATATGAAATATAATGAATAACAATAAAAGATAAAAAAATATATTAAAAACAAAAACAAAAATATTAAAATTTAATAAAAAAATAAAAGAAATTGAATTAAAAACAAATTATTTAATTTCATCGCCTAAGTGGCGACGGGGATGGCTGCTAGGCGGGTGGGGGGCTGCTTGCAGCCTCCCCACCTGCCCAACAGCCAGCCCCCGCCGCCACCTGGGTAGGAATTCCAGGAATCAACCTCCCCAGGCCGGAGAATCGACCTCCCTGAGCCGATTCCGGGAATCGACCTGGGGAGTTCGATTCCCGAAATCAACCTCCCCAAGTCGATTCCCAAAATCGACTTGCCCAAGTCAATTCCCATAATCGACATCCACAGGTCGATTCCCAGAATCGACCTCCCCAGGTCGATTCCCTGAATCGACCTCACAAGGTCGATTCTCGGAATCGACCTCCCGCTGCCACTTGAGCGACACAATTAATATATTTTCTTTTAATTCGATTTTATTTATTTGTGTAATTTTAATAAATTTTTAATATTTATTTATTATATTTCATATTTGTTTTTTTAATTTAAATTAATATTTATTCTAATTTTTTGATTTTTTCTTTATTATTAAATCTAATATTTTTAGGTGTTTTTTTTTTTTTTTTAAAGTTGAAAAATGCTTTTTTTCTTCATTTTTATATTTTTAAAATGGTTTAAGTTTTAAAACGCACAAGGACTCACATGAAAGCTCCAGCCGATTGTGTTAACGTGGCTGCTGTACGCCGACGTGGTGGAGTGTCTGTGGAATATGTACGCCTACCACGTGGTGGGAGCATGCAACTGATGTGAGGAGTTAACTGACGAGACATCCGGCACCCCCGATATTAAATGATTTGCATTTCCTGGAGCCTCCAGATGGATCGGCCAGCTCGATTGTCAGTCGTGTTTTGGAAACCGTGTCGTGGGTGCGGGGTTAAGGTTTGCAAGGATGTTTGACTTTTCATTGTTATTTGTTCCATTTGGATTTTTGTTCCTGCGGGTTCTCGTGCATGCAGCGGTGTTTATTGCCAGGGTTTCAGGGTGACGAACCTCTCTCAGCCGTGGTATGTATCTTTGCTTCTAACCCTTTAGTTCACATATCTGCTCTCCTCTCGTCTGCAGATTTATCACATGGTTTTTTTACAAGATTTGTGGGAATGGTGATATGGTTGCTTCCGGTTTGAATTCATGTAGCAGAGTTATGCAGTTCGTCAATGCATCCAGTTTATTCAATTTGTATATGTTATGTCTTGTCTATTACAATTTGCTAGTCTTAGTTTGTTCCTTTTTTTCTCCCCTGACCTGGGTATCTCTTGTATTTTGCGATACGCTCTTTCTCCTTGGGCATGTTGGTTGCACTAATCTTCTGGATTTCTTCTTTCTTGCTCAATCGCTGAAGGGGAGTTTCGTATTTGGCATGGTTCTGCTCTTATGAGCCTGGTCTACTCTTGGGGTTTCCTGTTCAGCTGCATGCATAGTGTCTGCAATTCGGGTTATGGTACTTGCTCTGGTACTGGTCAGGAAAAATATGCCATGGTTTCGCATTCAGATTTTTGGACGAATGGTCGTTTTTGTCACCCTTCCTCCTCTTGGTTTTTCACCTGGGGTTTACTTTTTTACCTTGCTCTTTCCTGGGTTCCCTTTGATACTTGCATGCATCTTGGTCTGGGTTGTCTCAGCCCCTGTTATTGGCCTACCTTTTCTATGGGGTTTCTGATCTGGCTACCTATTTTCCTCTGTCTCCTCCTGCGTTCTGATGGTAATCCTTCTCTACGGCCTATTTCCCAGCATTGTTTGGTTATGTTACCCTGTTCTTCTATCCATGTGAGGCATTTATCTCTGTGCTTTATTTCGGTAGTGGACCTGGAAGATGGTGATATTCATTATGGTGTTCTTTATATGGTTTCTATGTGGCTAAATCCTCTTATTCTATGGATGGAATTTTTAACAGATTTTTCAGTATTCTCTACTATGGCAAAGCACGACCGAAAGCCTAATGGGGGAAAGGGAAAACAGGCCTCTTCTGAACCGCATAGGAAATGTGGCTGCAAGACGATTCAACAGCACCTTGAACCTCTGGTCCAAACCTTTATGAATGACATTCCTAATTCTGCTCGTGATCGCATCTATGGCTGGGAATCCGAGATCCTGGATAATATTGACTCGCAGGATGACATGGCTTTTGTAGATATGCAGACTGTGACCCCGGATCCTGGGCATACTCAGGGCTGCACATCTCTCTTTCAGCAATATGTTCGCACTTATTGGTTAATTAAATGTCTTCTTGCCAAAGCGATTATGTCTATCACAAAGCCAAAGATGGAGTCTAAGTTGGAGGCAACCCTGGCCGATATTAACAGGAATGTTCAGGAAATCAATTTACGAAAATTGCATCAGTATACGCAACTTGGCAGATTGGAGAAGGAGCTTAAAGTGCTGCAACAAGTCCCTGTTGAGCTACCTGGTGCTTCTACCAAAGCTCCAACACCAATTGACTCTAACGAAGACTAAATTTCTCTAGTTTCTTGTTGCATTTTCTGTTGTTGGTTCTCGTGCTACTTTCTTTTTGTACATGATATGGTTTTTGTACAGGATATGGTTTCTGCACGATATCAAGTATAGACAGATCTGGTTTTTGTTATAAAGACTTTTTATGTTCTGGTTGACTTATTTTGAACTCAGATGGCCAAAATACCTGGTTTTCTACGAGTAGGTTGAGGTCTAGTTTTGTGTCTTTTGCCCGAATTTATTAATAGAAAATCGAAGGTACCACCTAAGCTTACAAAAAAAAATGTGAATAATTACAAATAGTCTTCATTGTGATCAATCTCAAACTATTTTATTGTACTATTCTTATTGTCACCCTTGTTATTTTTGTCACCTTTTCATATTGATTATATGAAAATGACAATTGAAATCATAAACCATTTAAATCTTTAGCTTGAGTTGTTGTAGTAAACATAATACCTTGTCTCTCTTTCTCTCCAATATTAGTAGGTTGAATTAATATAGCACAAAAATAAATGTACATTGTCAATAATTTTTAGTGCTTACACTGAAATCAATGCACACAGTCAATCCAATCACTTTAAAATTAATGTACCATCATACATCCAATTATATCAGATCTGAAACCAACATATACATTGAAATCAATTCATCCAATGCAAGAAATCAAATAAGATTATAAAATAACTTCTACACTGAAATTAATGCATATAATGCAAGCAATCGATAGAATTATAAATCAACATCTACACTCAAATCAATGCATTTAGTGTAAGTAAGAAAATAGTATTAGAAAGCAACATTTACACTCAAATATATGCATCTAGTGTAAGCAATCAAATAGGATTAGAAATCACCATCTACTCTGAAATCGGTTCATTTAGTGCAAGCAATGAAATAGGATTAGAAATGATCTATATTGAAATCAATGCATCTAGTGCAAGAAATCAAATATAATTAGAAATCAACATCTACATTGAAATCAATGAATCTAGTGCAAGAAATCGAATATAATTAGAAATCTACATATATATTGAAATTAATGAATCAAGCAATTAAATAGGATTAGAAATCGCCATCTATGCTTAAATCGATGCATTTAGTGCAAGCAATCAAATAGATTAGAAATCATATACATTGAAATCAATGCATCTAGTGAAAACAATCAAATATCTTTAGAAATCAACATCTACACTAAAATCAATGCAGCCAGTGAAAGAAATCAAATAGGATTAGAAATCACCATCTACACTGAAATCAAAGCATCTAGTGCAAGAAATCTTCTCCCCTCTCCCCCCTCCATCTATATATATATATATATATATATCTCCCTCCATCTCTCCTTCTTTGTCTCTCTATCTCACTCCCTTAAACACACATGCTCTCTCACTCCATATCTATCAATCTCTTTGTCCCTCCCTCCCTCTCTCCATCTCTCACTTCTTCCCTCTCTTCACCTTCCATCAATATATCTATTTCCCTTTTTATCTCTATATCACCCCTAAAAAATACACTCTCTTTATTCAATCTCTCTCTCTCTCTCTCCCCCCCGCTTCTCTCTCTTTCCTCCTGTTGTCCTCTCTCTCCATCTTCCTTATCACTCCTCTCTCTCTCCACCTTTCTCTCTCTATGTCTTTCTTCGTACCTCCCTCCCTATCCCCCTCCAAATTCATCTCTCTTTCCCTCCCTCTCTCCATTTCTCACATCCTCTCTCTTCCTTCCTCTCTCTCCCTTTTTCTCCCACCTATCTGTCTCTATCTCTCTCAATTCACCATCAAAATTTGTTACTATATACATCCCTCTCTCCTTATCTCCCCTTCTCTCCCCCCTTCTTTGTATCTTTATCTCATTCCCAAACATAAACACTCTCTCTCCATATCTCCCTTTTCACTCCCTCTCTCTCTCCACTTCTCACTCTCTATGTCTTTCTTCTTCCCTCCCTCTCTCCCCCTACTACTCCATCCCACGATCCCTTGCTCTCCCCTCATCTCTCCCTCCTTCTCTCCTTCCTCTCTCTCAAGTCCTCTCTCTCGTCCTTCCCCTATCTCCCTTTCTCTCCAACCTCCCTCTCTCTTCCCACATCACTCTTTATCTCTCTCTATTTTCCATACAATACTCTCTCTTCCCCCATCACTCTCCTCCTCTCTCTAAATTCCTCTCTCTCCCTTTCTCTCTCTCTCCCTCTCTCTCTCTCTCTCTCTCTCTCTCTCCAACTATGTTACTATACCCCTCCCTCTCTCTTTCTATCTCCCTCATTCCCCTCTTCTCTCCATATCTCCTTCTTTTTATTTTTATCTCACCCCTAAACATACACACTCTCTCTCCATCTCTCCCTTGTCACTCCCTTTCTCTCTCTCCACTTCTCACTATCTATTTCATTCTTCTTCCCTCCCTATCTCAACCTCCAACTATATCTCTCTATCCCTCCCTCTCTGCTCCCCTCTCTCAAGTTTTGTCTCTCGTCCTTCCTCTCTCTCCCTTCCTCTATCTCCCTTTCTCTCTTACCTCCCTCTCTATCGCTGCCCTCCAATCCTGTCACTCTCTCCCTCCCTCTCTCCTTCTCTCTCTCACCCCTCCATATTTGTGTCTCCCTCTCGCTGTCATACCATTCTCTACCTCTCTCAATTCTCTCCCTCTCTCTCTCTCTTCATTCCTTCTCTCTCATCTCATTAAGTTTCTCTCCATCTCTCCTTTGTCACCCCCTATCTCTCTAGCACTCTATGCTTTTTTTCTTCCCTCCCATATATATCTAGAGTTAATATATATCATATCATGATATATTAATATATATTATAATATAGCAAATTTAGTATTGTATTAATCCAAAGTTATTAAATTTAATAATATTAATATTATAATATATTAGTATGAATATTAGATTTAACAATAACAATAATATTAATATTAGGGTTAATAATATTTTTTTGCATGGTATTAATAATAATTTGGCCCATGGTATTTTTCCCATAGAATTCACCTAAATAAAACTTTTTTTAGTGTTCATAAATATAAAGAGGATTATGGAGTAAAGATAAAAAAATGTTTTATGTATTTACCATGCCTCTTTAATTTACCCATGTGGGAGCAATATCATACCAAGTGGGTTCATATTGGGGAATATATATTGAGGAAAAAACGGCATATAATTAATAGGGGGTAAAGGGCTTTAATATTGGTAGGTATAAAAAATGGAGCTCAAAGTTAATGAAAAAATATAGAGGGTATAGAAAATGTTAATGAGAAAATGGATACCTAAAATATCTAGAGAAAGTAGGGTTTTTTAAATTGGGAAGGTGTATTGGGTTGTATTTACCATGGTACCTCATATTTATTTATATTTTTATTTATTTACCATACCTCTTTTTTGAGTGTTCATAAACCTCTTCATATTTTAAATTTATATTGAATTTATACATAGATTTGTTTTAAAATAGGGCTGGCATTAGATTAGAAATATTAAATGTTAAATGTTAAACATTACATGTTAAATATTTACGTTTAAATGTTTACTTTTACCTTTAAATGTTTGCTTTTACATTTTCATTTTTACCTAAGATCTACCCCATAATGACATTTCGATACAAACACCATTGGATAAAAATAATAACACCACTTTTAATATCAAAATTTAATGTGAATCCAATTCTTTATACACTACAATAAAATATTATTATATTTATGATAGAGATTAGATATAATAATATTATCTTTCATATTAAATATTTTTATTGTTTTTATCTTTTAGTTTTTTATTTATTTTCCATGAATCACAATGAACAACTTTCCTTTTTTTAATATCAAAAATTTATGTAAATATAACTTTTTTTTAACTCTACAATAAAATATTATTATATTTGTAGTAAAGATTAGACCCAATAAAATTATCTTTCATATTGAAATTTTTAAATGTTTTTACCTATTATATTTGTATTTATTTTTTCCATGGAGCAGGGTCAACAACATTCAACCTTCCATATAATGTAATTTGGTTTGAAATGAAGAGAATGTTCACTAATGTAATTTGGTTTTAAGTAGAGGGAATGTTCACTAACATGAGATACCAATTCTGCTTCTGAAAAAGACATGGCAAATCTTAACTAACATGACAGTTTGGGAACTTGATGGGCACGTGAGAAAGAATCCACCCTATCACTGAAAGGCCCGAAAGTCAGGTTGGATTCTTTCGCGAGAATGTACCCTGGAGATAGATGATGACGATTGACTATTATTTTCTTTAAAAGGAAGCAATTGAGGAGCACCTTTCCTACTGGTAAAAAGGACAATAGTTGAAGAAGATGATTATTCGGGAACATATTTCAATTTTGGTTGGTTGGTGTACACAAAATTTGCAGAGAAGAGGTATGGTATTGGTTGGCTAATATTCTCACTACTATGTATCATTGAATGTTAACATTGAATGTTATGAGTGAATGGTATATTTTTAACGACTTATTTGAAATCTAAAGGCTGCACAATGCTGAGCGAAGGACTATTTGTCATCTAAGGATTATCTGTTTCTTGGGCCCACAGGCGTCCCTCAATTAGAAACTCCGCGAGTCTGCTGCTTGTAAAGGACATATACCATGTGGCTACAGGATTTAATGAAAAATTATGTTCTCCATCCTGTATATATAATCTCTTCAATGCACAATCAATATATAATCTCTTCGATTCACAATCAGTTATTGATTCCATTGAAGAGTGGACTTCTTACAAGGGTCCAAATAGTCACAGTATAAATTTAGTCAAGTTATCATAAGGTAGTGGCAGTTGCTTAGAAGCTGGAATACTTTATGACATCAAATGTGCTGGAGTGGATTATAGTGGATTCATGTATTCTGTAAGATAAAAGAAATCTTGTTAAATTAGTGTATTTTATATATATATATATTTCATTGTTATTAGAATCTATAAAATCATATATATCAAATTGTTGGAAAATGAGTCATGGTGAGTCAATATAATGTTTTTATTGAGCTTTAATGTGGTCATTGATTAGTGAGAAGGTCTTTTTGTTTTGCTCATAATATAAAACTAGCAATTGCACTATATGTTGCAAAAGAAATTGATTATAAGAGTTTTGAACAAGAAAATTTTGTTATAGATATTGAAATAAGAAATTGTGGGTGAAAACATATATCTAAGCCAACATAATGAAATAAGTTGTTGCGGAGAAGGAGCCGTCGTGAACAAATGCAAGGAAAATTTTTCTCCCATGGAATCAGGTCATGGAGTTTTCAAAGATATTGAATATAAGAGTTAAATTTGGTTATAGATATTGAAATGGACAATTTTCCGTGAAAACATATATGTAAACCAACATAATATGTTCACATATATATAAAAAATCGTTATAGATATTGAAATAGGAAATTGGGGTGAAAATATTTTGCTGATTAATAGTCCTCCGAAACAATCATGTAACTCAAATAAGATATTTTAAATACATTCAAGTACAATATATCTAGCATAGATGTAAATAAAGATAATCTTTATTAACAGAAATAGAGTTTACTCCAATTTCATCTACATATCTCAGCGGTATTTTTAAGATATATATTTGATGATAATAATATTTTTTTTTTGGAAAATAAGACTAAGTTGGAACTAAATGGATATGGTGAATTGCATAGAGATTTAACACATTATAGCACATTAATTGAAGGGGCGCTAGTGTTCCATACCTCCAAATGCAATATAGTGTGATGCATTAATATAAAAAGCCCTGCACATACTTAGAATTTTTAGTGCAAAATTTTAGTTGTTAAGTTGCAAGAAATTTTCTTTTATGTTAATTTTCTAGATAATATAGAATCAACTAAAATTGAAGAAATGAGGCCACCAATTCATGAATGAACAATTCAAGATAAAGTAAATTAGGTGATCAAAAATCTTTTTCAAGGTATATCTATCATAGCACAAGCTTAACTCTTAAATATATTTTGAAAGAACAAACAACAATTGGAAAATGATCATAATATGGTAACGCTTGGGAGGAATGTGTATCCATATCATATTATAATTGTTTATATCCAAATGATATAAAAATATTTCATAATAAATGCAACTGCTACATGAATTACTCACAATCCTTAATGATATACTCCAAGTTCTTTCACAATACTAATCAAGTGTCTAAAGAATCCATCATCACTCAGTAACCATGTAGGTAACACCTGGGGGAAATGTGTTAGAAATGAAATGAAGCCATCATGAAGGAATGAAATGAAAAGTTTTCTTACATGGAAGAAGGTCGTGGAGGTTTCAAAGATATTGATTATAAGAGTTTTGAACCAGAAAATTTTGTTATAGATATTGAAATAAGAAATTGTGGGTGAAAACATATATGTAAGCCAACATAATGAAATAAGTTGTTGCGGAGAAGGAGCCATCGTGAACAAATGAAAGGAAGCAGGTCGTGGAGGTTTCAAAGATATTGAATATAAGAGTTAAATTTTGTTATAGATATTGAAATGGGCAATTTTCCGTGAAAACATATATGTAAACCAACATAATCTGTTCACATATATAAAAAAATTTGTTATAGATATTGAAATAGGAAATTGGGGTGAAAATATTTTAGTGATTAATAGTCCTGCGAAACAAGCATGTAACTCAAATAAGATATTCTAAATACATTCAAGTACAATATATCTAGCATAGATGTAAACAAAGATAATTTTTATTAACAGAAATAGAGTTTACTCCAATTTCATCTACATATCTCAGCAGTATTTTTAAGATATATATTTGATTATAATAATAATTTTTTTTTTGGAAAATAAGACTAAGTTGGAACTAAATGGATATGGTGAATTTCATAGAGATTTAACACATTATAGCACATTAAGTGAAGGGACTCTAGTGTTCCATACCTCCAAATGCAGTATAGTGTGATGCATCCATATAAAAAGCCTTGGACATACTTAGAATTTTTAGTGCAGAATTTTAGTCGTTAAGTTGCAAGAAATTGTGTTTGATGATAATTTTATAGATTAAATAGAATCCACTAAAATTGAAGAAATGAGGCCACCAATTCATGAATGAACAATTCAAGATAAAGTAAATTAGGTGTTCAAAAATCTCTTTCAAGGTATATCTATCATAGCACAAGCTTAACTCTTAAATATATTTTGAAAGCACAAACAACAATTTGAAAACGGTCACAATATGGTAACGCTTGGGTGGAATGTGTATCCATATCATATTATAACTGTTTATATCCATATGATATAAAAATATTTCATAATAAACACAACTGCTACATGAAGTACTCACAATCCTTAATGATATACTCCAAGTTCTTTCACAATACTAATCAAGTGTCTAAAGAAGCCATCATCACTCAGTGACCATATAGGTAACACCTGGGGGAAATGTGTTAGAATTGTAGATACAATAACTTATACAGAGGATAGAAAAATATGTTATAAGTAATACAATCGCTACATGAACTACTCACCATATAGGTAATGTCTCGGAGAAATGTGTGAGAACTGTATATACAATAGCTTATAGAAAGGATATGAGAATATGTTATAAGCAATGCAACTGCTACATGAACTACTCACAGTCCTTAATTATATAATCAAATTTCTTCCACAATACTAATCAAGTGTCTAAAGAAGCCATCATCACTTCCAAAATCACATATTTATACATACAAGTTGTAAAAAATGAGTTTGTTTCATAAATTTTAATAGAATCACGTGCTGAGATCTAAGATATAGTTCTTAAACTTTTAAGCCTCTTCTTGATTGAAAACATAATAAACTGATAAGATATAGCTAAAGAGAAATAATTTAAAAACTTCTTGTCACAATCGTTACATAATAATTTGACGCACAACTTGTATAGAAATAAATATCATCTTGCAACATGTCCAAATAAAACAATTTAAGTAAATGCTATCATTTGGTTTTCAATACATTTATGTGATTAAAATAGAGCTAGGAACTTTTGAAGACTAGTTCATTTAAACTTAGAACCATATTCATTCCCGGTTTTCCAAGCTAGCCGTGAATACCTCTCTGGATCACTTGGATTAGCACTATATTTGTTTCACCATTATCTAGCAATATCAAGACAAAATGAGTAAGAAATTTATGAATGGAAATACCTACATAGGTGTCACAAACATCAATTTATTTGCAATATCAATTTATTCTATGAGTTGTTGTGATTTTTTTCTTGTGGTTAAAACTTAGTTTTGGTTGTCACCTAGTTATCATGATTCAAAAATTTGTTATCACCTCAGATATTTATAGCATTAGATATATTTTGTGAGATAATGTGATGCTTTTTTTGTCACAATGATTTAAAAATCAATTATTATACCACAATATTGACTTTCTCATTGACTGTTTTGTTTATGAACCATTTAAAAAGACCACACGTACATTTGATTTTACACTGTGATCTCCCCAACATGGGTGGGGGTTTCAAAAATTGGAGAGTAAATTGAGCGGTTATTGTTAGAAATTGTTGTATAAGATAGGAAATTTGGATGGTTTGTATACAATGTGGTTGTCATAACAAATATCAATTTTAATTTTTTTAGTGCCTCTAGCCACCATGCATCTAATATGATCCATTTCAACTGAGAAATTCAATATCTATTTTGATTTTTTTAGTTTCTCTTGCCACCATGCATCTAATAGGATCCATTTCAACTAAGAAATTCAATAAATCACTATGTGAATGATAACTTGTGACATCCCTAGACATTTTCTTTGATTATGGATCAGGTTACAAAATAATAACTTGTGAAATCCCTAGCCATTTTCTTTGATTGTGGATCAGGTTATAAACTAGAATACAGTCTCTCTTCAGAAGATTCTACAACATAGATATTGGATGGAGCAAAATGTTATGATAAAACATGTACAAAAAACCCTTTAAAACTAAAATCTATAGTAAGGACTCAGTAGGTTTTTTCTTTTGTAAGTTTTGTTTTGAATTGCAAAAAAAAAAATTATAAAATCAAAAATTATGTAGTGAAAAACATTGTTTAAAATTTCAAAATAAAAACATGAGTAAGTTTGACATCATATAATGTGAAAATAGTTTATGATTATAAAGTAAAAAACATGTATGTTTTGAACCCACAATTAGGTAATTAAAGATATGTATATAGTTTTTTTTTAAGAAAATAAATTTTATATTCATTAACCAAAAAAATTGGAAGAGTATGTATGTAATTACAAACTATTAAAATTAAGTAATTAAAGGTAAATTTAGTGTTAATTAAGAAATGAGAATTCCTTAAGATAAATCATGTCCTCTAAAATAATTTGGAAATTTAAAAAAATATCACATATTTAAAAAAAATCATTATTAATTTAATTTTTTATATATTAAGAAATACTACTCATGAATAATAATGGTTATAAACAATTAAAAATAATTTTATTAAATAATTAGTTCAGACATATATTATTTATCAGAGGGATCAATTCTCTTTTCACTCTAAAAGTGGTTTGAATATGAAGACATTTGATCCCTTTTGGCTCTTGGTAGATTGAGAGTTAAGATTAATCTAGGTCATCTTAATTATCCCCTTTAAATAAACTATCTTCCACATGAATACCATGTGTCAATACCATGGACTGTTTTTATAGTTTATTATTATTTTATTTTATTACCTAAATTCAATTTAACCTATTAAAAGGAAAAAAAAACAAATACTATAAAAAAAACATATATAAAACTATTTACATTTACATATAAAAATATAACAAATTTTTAAAAACAACGTTTTAACTTAAAAGTCACAAAAACCTAAATTTAGTCTAACTTATTAAAAAAAAAAAACTAACATTATAAAAATATATATAAAACTATTTACTTGTAAATCTAATGGCCTAAAACATTTCAATCGTCTAACATTTGATCCAATGGCTCAAACATGGACACAGTGGCAGCTAGGGGAGTCGTTTTCAAATAAGAATGCCTTACGACATAAAAACAATGGAAATGAAAATATACTTTTCATTTTCTTTTTTATGTGAACTTCTAAAGAAAACAATGATATTATGCATACAAATTGGCATAGACCCCATACCCCATATACTGATGGGAATAATGAATGGTTGTATGTAGTTGTTAGGAATGGCAATGTTGTCACTAGTTTTTTTATCCCAAGTCTTATTTACAATGTTTTAAAAAAAATTACTTTTAGGTGACACTATACTTTAATCTTCCATATATATATATACTTTGATAATAATTTTTGTTTAATATGTATTATATTTTTTTATGGTAATAAATCAAAATTTAATATTTTATTATTATTATTATGAAATGAGATAATTAATTATCATAAAAACCATTTTTTCATTATCTTTAATAATATATGTGGGATTATAATTTTTCAATATAACATTAATTTTACTAGTGGTATGATATTTTGAAAGCTTTACATTAAATTGAAACTATACAATTTCATTATAAATTAGAAATTGCTTTTACCTAAAGTTTTATATAGTTTACCATACTTTTTAGGAGAGTTTCAATAAATGTTAGATTCAAGTTGAATGGGAATTTTATTAGATTAATTGAATACCATGAATGCAAATAAATTTACTTTATATTAAGAAGTTATTTTGAATTTAATGATACATAATGTGCACTATAAATCTTCATTGTTGGGTGGGTTGGTGTGGAGTTCAATAATAATAATTAAAATATTTATTTGATTTTTGTGTATTTTATGGTGACCTATTACTATAGTTGACCTTATTATTTACATGGTGTAGGAGTACGTTTAGAATATTACAATATTCTTGCTTTTAAAGTGAATTAGGGTTGCATTACAGATTTGTGATAAATGCTTGGCAATTACTGGGGTGAATTTGTAATTGTGTCTTTTAAATTATTCAATTCAACTTAATCTCATTTTTCAAGTATTTTCTTACTTCATCTGCTTTTTCAAGTATTTTCTTTTGCAACTAATGTCTTAAGTATGTGTTCAACTTTTAATTGTTTATTTTGCAGTTACCAGAAAGATATTTGCATATATAAACATAATTCAAAAAAATTCACACAAGTAAGACATTCACCATTCAAGACATGAAGACACTATATATAAGCCGAAATCCATAAAGGGAGAAAACCACAATTTTTGGTTGAAGTGATTTGAAGACAAGCTTTTGCTCTCTTATTACATCAAATTCTTTGTAGGCTCGAACTTATAGGAAGTTGCCTCCTCAATTCTTTTGCAAGCTTCAATTTGCAAGGAACCTCCAACTCCCACAAATTTTCCACAAGCTACAACAAAAAGGAGGCTCCTACCTCAATAGGCTCCAACATGTTCTTTATCAAGCTACAACTTGAAAGGAGACTACAATCCCTTGAACAAATTAAAAATCAAAATTTTTGGTTACCCAATCTTTGTCTTTATTATGAAATTAGTTTACGTCATCTTTATGTTGCTTATCCTCTTTTCTTCTCTTCTTCAAGTCTGCTCTACTTTTGTTATTCTTTCTCTTCCTCTTTGCTCCTTACCAGGCTTATTTAAGAGCTCTCACATACGATTTTCAATTCTCAAAAGCTTAATTCTCATTCAACAATGCATCTTTTATAAAAATGGCTCTCTCACTATTTGCATTCTATGTAGGAATTTGAAATGAGGAGTTGTATTTTGGTATTCCAAAACCTCACCTCTTCGTTTTCAGCGATCTCAAATTAGGAAAAGTTTTCTTTGTATAGTTTGCACATCCTAAGAATCATGACCAATGATTAATTATTGCATAAGACAAGGAAAATTTGATGTAATGCAAGTTGGTTGAAGATAGGGTGCATTGCTATCTAGGGTAATGCAATTTACATACTAGAGGACCTACGTTATAAAGTTGGTCCCGAGAGGGACATGGACATTATTTTTATAAACAAACAAAAATATAAATGATTTTGTATAGTTGATTTTGTTGCTACCATAACATGTTCTTTGGTTCTGTGGTCCCTTGACTTTGTTCTCTAGTTCTTTTGTGATGTATCTTCATTTTGTTTGAAACAATCATCAAAGTAATCATCAATGCACAAACATCAAAGCCTTTGTACATCACATCACTTAATCAATCTTTGCACTTCATTTGATCAGCTTTTACACATCAAGCAATCAACACAATCAATCTTGCAACATCAAGAGACATTATCAACATGACTATGATCATTTAACATTAGTGCCGACATTGCCAACAATTTGTATTGCTAGAAATTAGATTAAAAGAAATCATTAAAAACAAAGATAAAAACTTTAAATTTAGAAAAAAAAATTGTTGTGATTTGTAAAAAAATTCATATTTTCATTCTAAATATATTATGATAACAATTTATATTTGTCTATTTTTATATGAAAAATATGTTATCATATCATATCAATAAAATAACAACTTCAATCATAAATAAATCATTTATAGATTCTAATAGATGTCATTTCAAACTTCATTTATCTCACTTTGCTTTCTATATAAATTCGAATGGATGCCATTTCAAATGATCTCACTTTGTTTTTAGATACAAGCTTTTAAAACAGTTTCAAAACCATTCACTTTGTTTGTAGATACAAGCTTTTAAAACATTTTCAAAACCATTCATTCATATAGTAAAAATATAATAAAATAAAAAATTATATTTAAAAACTTAAAGTTATTTGAAATTCAAATTTTCATTGAAATTCCAAGCGTGCTTCTGCAAAAGTGAAGAGGTCCGCCCATCTTATCAAAATGATTTGGAGATATCTTTTAAGTACGCAAATTGGTTGGCAGAGTCCATCTATGAGCGGTAGACTTGTTAAAAAACACCGGCCAAGAAAATAAGAAAAATAATATTTTACATTTCCTAGTGGCATTCTGGGTGTGTAAAGTCCACCCATAATTAGAGTCCTCATAAATTCTTGGTCATTGTTGACCAGCCTTATAATAACCCCACATCCACACTGGAAGTGCCAATCCTCCTCGTGCCGTCATCGAGTGTGTCGTCTATGGAACTCTCATGACCCATCAAGGCCTACTCCACATTAAAAAGAAAAACGTTGTCTGGTGGGGTTGTCAGAATTTGTTTAAGTTTTTCTGAAAAGACTAGTCTAACTTTGATCAATATGCCGTAGTCTAACTAGCCAGAGGAATTGCCCTGAAAATCATGAAAATTCCGATAAGATTTTCAGAAAATCCGGCAGGAATTTTTCTAAATCCATGTTATAACTATCAAAGTTTAATATTTTGGGTGTCCTGCAGGTTTTTGATGGCGCTGAATCCATTTCCAATGTCAAAATCAGGATTCAAACACTGTTTCTGCAAGATTTTTAAAATTTTTTTGGCCCGGATTCTGGCCAATTTTGACCGTCCGGGCAATTCCTCCGGCTCGTTAGACGACTCGTTTAAATATTGAATCTTGTTTTTGTAGTGGAAATAAATTTAGCATTATAAAACCTTTTCGGCATTAAAAATCAAAATTTACCCTTTATAATTTAGATTTCCCGAATTCCTAAAATTTCTACAAGATTGGGCTAAAATAGCCAAATCTCCATTGAAAAATTTGAAATGACGTGAGCACTAAGAGAAAAAGAAGTCATAAACGTTTTAAGACTAACAAGTAGGTCAAAGTCTTCGCGTTTTGTAAAAATAACGCGGCCTCAGAATGATTCGGGAGGCGGCCAGAGGTCAGAAGTTTCAACGAAGAAGCTCCGCAACAAATATATATATATATATATCCAATCCCTCTAACAAGACGGCCTACTGAGAGTGTAGCTCTGGGGATTAAGAAGAAATACAAGGCTCCCAATTCTGCTTCCTCGCCTTCATACAGATCACACAGATAGTTTTGGAAGGTTTTCAAATATGAAGGTATGAGGATACCCTTAGCTATGTTCAAGCAGAATCAATGGTTTTGAGATTCTGTATGTTATGAATTATTAAACCCCCTTTCTGAAAATAATGCCCCTGCATATGTGTTGTATTTGCAGAAAATGGTGCTTAAATTGGTGATTGAGGACGAGAAAAGCAAGAGAAAGGCTATGAAGGCTATTGCAGGGGTTGAAGGTAAATATCAATAAAGCTTCTCTATCATACCTTCTCATCAGAATGAATTTGGGTTTTTTTGGAGTACTGATAACATTTCTGATTGCAGGGGTAGAATCCGTTGCTGTGGATATGAAGGAGAAGAAGATAACTGTAATTGGGGAAGCAGATCCTGTCCATCTCACCGTAAAACTGAGGAAATTTGGATTCACATAGCTGCTGAGCGTGGGTCCTGCCAAAGAAGAGAAAAAGCCAGAAGCTGAGAAGAAGGAGCAGAAGAAGCTGGATCCTCCACAAGTAGTGTATCTGAATTCAAGCAGCTACCCGCCTTACCCATATACTGTTGTTACAGAGGACTATAATCCCAATAGCTGCACCATCTGTTAATCAAATTGACAGTGGCCCTTTTAAATATCTTCCCCGTTACCATAGAATCTATGTTCTCTGTGGTTGTAACGTAATACATATACATATTCCCAATGCCAGTAGCATAGGGCTCCAGGGTTTGGGTTTTGATACAGAAAACGGTCAGTGGCACGGTTTCTCTGAACCCTCTCTCCGTACGGACCGGGAACACAAATTTTATTGTAATCTGAGTTCCGGAATACAGTTCCATTATTCGTTAATCATGATGATAGTGTTTCATGTTTATGGTTTTGGATATTTATTTAATTAATGATGATGGTTTATGTGTCCCATGGGGTGTAGATCGATGTTGATACCTTAATTCAATTATTGCTTTTGACTCGAAGGATGCATTTGAATCAATGATAAGGGAATTAAATGATGGATCAGATTATTTAATTAGATTACGCTTTTTGTTGGGGGGATTTTCTGATTAGAACAGCGTAGGCGTTGTGAAAGAAAGAAGAGCACCCCTGGCAAGCCTTAAAAAAAAAGAAAAGAATAAGAAGAGCACCCCTGGATCAACCTTGTCAATCGACCAACCAACTCCTTAAGTGTATTCAAAGTTGTTCCCTTGAGTGTATTCAAAGTCGTATCAAAGTTGTAGGTTAATTGTGTTTTTGAGATTTGTTTGGTATATTTTTAGGTTTAATTTGTCTAAAATTTTATAAAAATTTCTTGAAATCACAAATAATTTCATTAGTTTTATATTAAAAAAATTCATAATCCAAAACATAATATATTTAGATAACAAGTAATTTCATTAGATTTCTATTGAAAAAAATCAATAATCCAAAACATAGTATATTTAAACAACTAACATGAGTGGACTTAGTCTTGCCAATAACCATTGATAAGAAAAAGAAAGACTAAAAACCAACTAGGGATGGACAAGTTTGAACATAGAACACCAAAATTTAAAGAAGTAAAAGGCATACTTAGAATAGATTAGTGCTTATTCTTCAAAGATGAAGACAATCGTCATAAATTGGGCAATTTATTTTTGCAATGTCAACAACTAACTAAAGGTCATCCAAGCACTCTTCACAAAACTTAGTAGTCCAACGAGCACAATAATAAATGTAGAAAACTACGATGCTTCAGCAAAATAGCATCAAAACGAACAAAGGAAAAAGTTTATTCGATAGCACATTAACATGCACAACATGAGGGCCATCAATGTTTGAAAGAATGTGTTGTGGGAGATGCAGGGGAAACTAATATAGTTTAAGCACAACATGTGACTATTTTTAAAAGAGAGAATATTTGGTTGAAATGAAGATGATTATCGTGGAAGAGTTAGCATTCGAAGTTGGTAATAAATGTTTGACAATATCATCCCATATATTTATATGACTACTACAAAGGTATGCAAATAGTGTCATCTCGAGACTATTGCTTAGATTTTTTTAGTCCTAATCACATTTACTAATTAGTTAAATATTTTATACTAATTAATATATACAATTTTAATATACAAATAGTATTGAGATGGAAAGTTTTTAAGTGTATTTGATGTAATTATATTTATAGGTATGTCTATTTTGGAATAGGGTTTCCAGAATTTAAATTTTATTATCAATAATTATTAGGTGAATAGTAGCAATTTAACTTGCATAAAATATTCTAGAATATTTTTAGTAGTATACACAAATCAAATGTTGAGATTTATTTCCAGAGTAGTTATTCTTTTTTTACACCTTTAATTAGCTATATAGTATTGGTTTATAGTATTGTAACTAGATTTATTATAGATTAAGAATCTCCATGATAAAGTGATAGTAAATCCTCATAGTTAAGAATCTTGTCATATGTTTTTAAAAAATCTATATACATTTAACTTATATATATTAATACTTTTTATCACTAATAATAACTATTATTAGTTTAAATAAAATTGTATTTTAGTTAAATTTTATTATTATTTTAATTTTAGAAAAGTATGATGAAGTGTTTGCGTATTCACATTTACTAGTCATTTAATTTATATGGTTGTGTCTGAGTTTTTTAATGTAATTTTGAAATTTTGTATGCTTTACAAACTAGCCTTTTTAAAGGTGAGTTTTTAAAGGCTTTGACGGTGAGGTAGATGTTGGAAGGCCTATTCAACTACTCAATAAGGTCTGAGTTAATCAATTATGAAATTCAATTCACTAACTATCTAGTCAATTGAAACAGCCTTCAATGAACTATGTTTAAAATATGATTATCTAGCTTATGTATTTTGATATTTTGTTATTATGAGGTAATACAAATATGAATTCACCAAAAAGAAAACTATAAAAAGTTTTAATATATGAGTTAAACATATATACATTTTAAAAAATATGTAAAAATATTCTCCACTATAAAGATTCATCCCCACTTTACCATAGAAATTATTAACTTGTAAATAGTTCATTTTATAATACCACGGGTCAATACCACATCCCCAATATAACATGTGTTGATATGAATTTTTTTTTAGTTAATTAAATTTGAGATAAATTAATTAAGAGGGCTTAACTAATTTCGAGATAAATCATAACCCTTCATTTGTAAATACTACCATGAATATTCCAATATATTCTATGAAATTTAAATATCTACTATATTCATCTAATAATTCTTGATATATAATTGAATCTTGATAGATAATTAAATTTAAAATAATATATTTGAATACAATCTCTTCAAATGAAAAACTACGCTAGAGCAAATAAATTAATACGAGCTTTACCATTTAGTTATTGTGATCAAATTTTCCTTAAACAAATATGAGTTTTAGGGTGAGTGATGTAATATTTTTTTTCCAATTTTATAACGATGTTTATAAGTTTAGTTTTAATATTAAAAATTGTAAAATTTAATTTAATTGAAAAATCATGATTCAAAAATATAAAATTTAGAGAAAGGAATTATTAGCATCTTAGAAATGAACATTTAATAAAGTAATTTAATATGTAGAAAACAAAGTTTCAAATTCAATGAGCAATTCAGTAAGAGAATGAGGAAACCAAAGAGTATTTGGGAGTTCAAAGAACAATTATTTAATGAAAGAACTAAAGGCATCATAATCTCATATTTTGAATAGAATAAAAATGAGAGATAAGAAATCATTCACTTACATCAAAAAATTGATTAAGCCAACAAAAAAAATAACACAAACTTGTACACTCACAAGTTTTCTTAAAGAACTCTTAATAAGTTGAACACTCTCATAGAACCCACATCAACTTTACATATGTACCATGTGACACCCACAACCATATGGTGCCAAAAACTGCTACTATGTGTCGGGTGGATTTGACAACTTTTTAAGTACCCAAAAACACCAATTCCTACTACAATGTGTTACACAATGAATATGCCACTTCAATTTCATTGCCACATCAGTATGGGGTTTTTTTCTCTAGAAATGCATTTGGAGTGCCTTTTCATAATAGGTTGTAGATCAGACAAAATTCGTAGAACCTAACAAGGGCACTAGATGGGAAATTCCCAGACATCTAATGTGGAAACATTTGTTGCACCGCGAAGTTCTTGTAGCCAATAGTTGTTGGGGCGAGCCACGATGGCATGGAGGTGATAAGGTACTATGTCATTTTAAACGCCACATTGGACTATGAAATTACGTGGAAGCACCATGTGGGCCCTCAGGACTCCATGTGGTAACACTTGTTGATGTGGCAAGGGGTTTAACAGGGTCGAATTCAAATGGCCATAAATTTTGATCCATCAGTGGGATCGAGGTAAAATCTATATATTCATATATATCTTGATGAGTTTGACACAATGGTTTTTTCCTAAGTGAGTTTCACACACTTTGGGGAAAGAGAGACATTTAAACTCATTTCCATGATGAAACTATGGAGGTTGGGTTAGATGAAAGTAACACCTCCCACTAGGTTTCAAATTCCAAGGGTGTGGGAGGGAGTGTTACAGAGTGGTATTAGAGCACCTAGGTTAAACACTCAGATCGAATGGGCCTAGAAGGATGAGACATGGAGCTTTGTTACAGAGTGTTGTCTTTTATAGTGATTTTTGTTGTATGAAAAAGGGTGTTAATTATAACACTTGACCAATGATTGTGCGTTGATTGTAAAGTATGTGGATGTCATTCTTGATAAAAAAATTGTGAAATGATAGAGATAGCATATTTTAGTATGTTATTTCTTTTTCTAACATGCATGCTAACTTGGAATTTGGTGTTTCAGATAGACATACATTAACATGTTTATTGCAAATAAGCCAAGGTGATCAGTGAATGTGTTTGTTTATATTTTTTATTGGCTAATAGTTATGTGTGTGTAACAACACATAAGAAGACACCAAATAACAACAGGAGATTAAGGGAATGAGCAAAAAAATGGTGCAACACAGAACTGATAAATTCCATAATTGTTAGGACTAAGAGTAAGTTGGAAAGAGGAGAGAGGAAGACTCACTCGATTGGATGAATATTCTTAGTAAGTATAAGATCTTAGCTAAGAATTTATAAGGTTTACAATGAAAGGATTTTCATAGCCCAAGAACAACAAGAAAAAGTAAATAAAATTATATTATGAAGCCTGTTAGATTTGCTAAGGAAGAGGAAACTTGATCTAGGTGTCAAATACCTAGGAAAGGATAAAGGCAAGAAAAATCCATCAATACTTGGAAGCAGTGAATTGAGAATTGATGGTGGAGAAAGTAAAAAAATCTAATAAAATACATAAGAATACAAGTGAAGGTACAGTGAGAGGAGAAACTCCAACAAGTACACCAGAGAGGAGAACAAAAAATCACCAGTAATTTTTTAGTGCTTCCACCAAGAGATACTTTTAGCATAAAAGGAAATAAAAATATTTTATACCGAAATCCAAAATAATTTAAGATAGAAAAACCTCCTACACTCGATGGAGAGGTGAGGAAGACCAAGGAAGTAGATGCATGGTTACTAGGAATAAAGAAATATTCGATGGTTTATGATTACTCTAAAAATATGAAGGAAAGAGTATCATATTTCAGCTTGAAGGGTAAAGATGATATCTAGTGGGAAGACCCAAACAATGTCAAGAATATTAAAGAGGATGAGTTTTCTTGGAGGATATTTGAGACATATTTTCAAGAACAATATCTATCTAAAAATTATTATGATATCAAGGCCAAGGAATTTTGTGAACACAAACTAGGGCAGTTAACATCTAATGAATATACAACTATATTCTAGGAGCTATTGAGGTATGCGCCTCACCTCAAGAATGAGAAGGAAAAGATCCAAATGCATCTTAATGGGTTATCACAAGTGTTCATGGATAAAATAGAGTTTGATGAGACATAAACTCTAGAGGATACCATCCAAAAGATGAATTATTTCTATGAATAGTCCCAACATAGGACTGAGTATCGAATGGATTGGAAGGGAAAAGGAAAGCCCAACATTGGAGGAAAATAGTAGAAATAGGTAGGAAAAAAATCATGGTGAAGAAACATGAAGTTTTATACTATTGTTAAGGGAGATTCCCAATATAAATTCACTACTATTGACATAGGTTCGTTCTCTCAAGTTGACAACTCATTGAAAGCCATCTAACTTGAATTAACTGACAATAAACAAGTGATAGGTCACATCACACATGTTAAGTGACAACTAACTCGAAGTTTTATGACACTGAATTTGAATTTGTTTCTTTGACTAAGGTACAAATCAAAAGAATCCCTTCCTTGCTACAATTTTAACATTAAATAATAAACATTTATCATAATTTGATGTATACATATATTAATATATCTTTCATTTTGTACCACCCCAAGTTTAATGTTAAATTTAAAGAGAAAATGTACAAACTTTCTAGCATATACTCTACGATTGTATTTTTTCCCAAAGACACAAACTTGAGATTCATATGATGACTAAGATACTAATCAAATTTTATTAGGAAAATAACTAAATTGATAGAAGTTTTAAACTAGGATAATAGTAATACAAGATAATTAAAAATAAAAATTGACTAGTGATCTTGACAGAAGTTGAACCACATATCTACCTGAAATAATAAGTGGAGATTATAAGTAGAATCATATCTAAAAATAGAGAAGAGAAAATCTCACACATGAGGAAAAAGCGACCAAGAAAGTCAACTCCATAATTTAAAATCCAACTTAGTTTCCATTTTCTTTTACAAAAATAAATTCAAGTGGTGCTCAAAGATCAAATAAAGGACAGAGAGTGCCCATATAACTATTAAAATAAATATGGCATGTGAAAAATAAAATAAAGTTACAAATCATTATACGACAATATGTTTGACCTTCTAGAATTACAGTCGACCTTATTATTTTGAAAGTTGCGCAAGGTTGTTTTTTTAGGTTAAGAGAAAAGCCAATATTTTGACCGAATTTCATACTTTATTTATTTTACCATGGTATTTAAAATTCATAGGGTGGCTCATGAGTTTTACTCAACTAGTTCCTAAGTATTTTTGTTAACTATTGAATAATCGGGCAAGTCACCCATTGTTATCTCTAGAGTTCGTGAGATCATTCACTGAATTTTGTACAATTAGCAATACAAAAGAGAAAGGGAATAACTATGGTCCATACTTATATATGATGAACACATTTTCATACCAGGGCCTTCTCACACACCAAATTTAGTGAACTAGTAATTTTTGGTGACGCATGATTATGTCATAATAACTACCCACGTGGTATCGTCTAGACCTGAATGTAAACAAGTCGTTGCATAGGAAGATGTCAAAACTAGAAGGAAAATATGCATGTGATAAGTATCCTATACAAATATCTGGCATCTCATGGTACTCTTCTTCTAGAAACAAAAACACTCACGTCTAGTCATTGCATAGCGAATCGGCTTTGAATATTAGGTAATTATATCAATTCTCTTTTTCTTTCAAATTTCTTGACTCCATTTTACTCAAAGATGGGGTAATATGTCTACAATTCTCTACTGTTTTAAGTAAAAATGGTTAGGATATAGTATTAAATGCTTTGGGAGTTCTCTTTAAGATTGATCAAGCCCTATTGAGTCATTTCTAAAACATGATTAGTTAAGGCTAGCATCATATGTAGTAAATTTGTTAACGCTCATTGAATTTTCTTAGGCCCTTTCGACACCCATGATTCAAATTATTTTCCTCGGGTATTAACTAATCATTTTATGATTATTGTGTGAATTTTCAATGCTCTAATCTCTGCAACTCTAAGGATTGGAAAAGTGATTCTTCTTTCTTTGATATAAATATTTTGTTTTATCTTTTGTAATTGATATTCAATTTGGAGCATTGATATGAAAATGAACACTACCCAATTTTGGAAAATGTGAAACATATGTGCTTTGACACTCGTAGAAAAACTTTTAGCGTAGCTCATTTAAATAGTCTAGTTTTTCTTTGAATTATGTATGAGTTTAGAATCATACGTTTCAGTTAAATTTACATAAGAAAAGTTTTTATAAGAAAAAATAAGTGTTGTGTTAGGTTTAAAGTACCAATTCTCATTTCCAGTGAACCTACATCTTTAGGGATACAATAGTTAATGAAAATGTGTGATGTCATTTAGTCATTTTTTTTACTAAGTAGACGCTCATGTGCCCCTACTAGAAACTATACTCCTAGCTAAATTAAATTGGTAAATTATGACATGCAGGGTTGGATGATTTGAAACTTTCATTTAGTACATTCTACCTATATTATTTTACAAACCTGATACCATGTGTAGAGCCTACAAGTTCCAAGAGTTTGAAACTACTCGGATACCATGTGTAAGGCATGTGTAGAGCCTAGTGCTATATTTCTATCAGAGAAGCAAAATTTGACATAAAAACTTATCAAATTAAATACATTTATGTACCTTATTTTTCCATCCAATGACGATCCCTGACTGACATTGTTCAGTGGAAAATATAAGTCCTCTGCTTATGTTATCAAACCAACCAATTCCTCCCACCTATCTGGGATCGGTCTCTCCAGTTCCTAGAACCAGAAGACTTCGATACTGAAGTCTTCTAGCCCCGTGCCCAAAACTCCAAGAATAGTACTCAGGTTTCGACGTTTATTGTTGAGTTCATAGCCCCGAGCTTGCCCTTGATACTATTTGCTTCACAATCTCCCATAACTCTCCCCTTTTCTTCTGCCTTCCATCCATGAATAAGAAAAAAATCCCCTCTAAATTTACCTTATTCACCCTCTCTATATCAGAGAGGTTTCTTCTTCCTTATGTCAACCTCATCATCTTTGCATAAACTATTTTTTAATATTCCCTCTGTTGTTGGTATTCTCCTCTGAGAATAAAATACTTTGTTATTATACCTTTTTTTTTTTTTTTGTCACTAGCCCTATGGTTTGCTCATATTGGATATTAATGGTTTACATCACAAAATTTGCATACTGGTAAATAATATATAAAGTCTCGATTTGTTGAAGAATAGGAATTGAGTAAATTGATATGATTTGTCGCTAAAAGCCAAGTAAGTTATGTTGATACAAATAAGACAAATAAGGCATTAATCAATCAATTAAGGTTGGATCTCAAAATTTCTTATAAATTAATAATTTTTTGAAATGGCTTATTAATTAATGAGTCTTGAAATAGGTTTATTAATTAATGAGTTTATAAATAGGTTTCTTATTTAATAATTTTATTAATTGTAATATTAGTTAGTATATCCATAAGATTTTATTATAGAAGTTGAGACTTAATACATTTATTCAATTTTTTATTATTAGGTATTTAATTTAGTATTAACTCATTTAGCAAGGTTTAGATATTCTTTGTAATTAATTAGTATGTAAACTAGTGTAGTTCATGTGATGCATGTGAAACTTTCAACTATTGCAACAACTATAAATTGTTCTTGTAACTGTAAATTAATTAATGGTTTATTTTCTGATCCGATCATGGGTTGAGTACTACCCAACCTCTCGTGTATGGTATTAAGATCTTTTAAATGAATATGGCTTATACAGCCTTAAATGAGCACGTTAATCCACATAAACATAATCAAATGAACTGTACATAATCAAGAAGCACAAAACACATAAGAGAAAGACAACCAAATTGGTAACAGAGTTCGCCCCTCCATCTCATTGGGGCTACATCTCTGTATCTGCTTTAATTGGAATGCAAATCCTTTATATTCCTTCGTCAAAGTAAACTTCTTACATTCAAGCTCTTTGACCGAGCGTTAGCCAAGCACTATGGCTCTCAATGGCTAAGTATTCTCTCTTGTATTCTCCCCCTTCTCAAGGCTTACATAAAGAATATATATATTTTTCCTCACCCACTCTCCAACAAAGAGTATTAATTACAAGACCCACAATTGTAGGGTGTAACTACAAGGAAGGAAAAAAAAAGTCCATGAAAGTAGGACCTCCAACAATCTCAGGTTCAATAATGGAAAATTATCAAAACCACCTAAAGAATTTCCAACCATTCCCCTTGATTCTCTCAACCTATAATTGAGCAAAAATAGAGAATTGGTGTGAGGTGGATTCTCACATAAAACCAATTTCCCTAATTAAATTAATGAACAATGTGAGACAAATTTCTCTCACAATTATTAATTTATATCAATAATGCATGGGTTTTAATAAAATGCATAAATAAATGCATAAGCATAATTTCACCCACTTGATTACTTGTCACCAACTTCAAATTATCATGGCGCCAAGATCTTTTTAGCTACGAAGGTCCTTCTGGATCATTTTCCCATACAAAAAACAAACAATTCACAACTACAATTTTCACCAAATTAAATTCCACAGAAGATAAACTGGAAATTGAGAAAATACTGACATAGACACATAAAAAATTTACACAAATATTTTTGGACTAAAGTCCCTGTAAAAAACCCAACCTGGGAAAACCAGTGCCGTAACTGAGGATTTTATATTATCTAGTAATAGTGAAATTTTGAGTATATATCGATGTCAAAAACTACTAATCTAGCATAAAAAATATTGGCAAAAATTATCTGAGGGAATTTACCCTCTCTCCAAGCAATCTCGACACTTGACTGCCTTTGAAAAGCTAGCCATCCAATTGGGCATGTGTAGGCTTTAGGTCACTATGGTGATGCCTTCCACACATGTTTCTTGAATCGACTGCAAATCTATCTATCCTACCTAATTTCAAATGGAAAAATGATTCTTCATCCCTCTCGAAACTCTTCCTAACTTCTGGAAGTCAAGACATATTCTCCTCCAGCAAAATCAAAATACCCTTTTGAGGCTTCTACGTTTCCTTTGCAAAACCTTCTGGAGAAAATATCAGCCTCTCTGCAAACTAATCATCGGATATGGGAAATCTTCCTCTTGCTTCGTAGTCCCTACCCCTCTCTATCTTTGCTTCCTTATCTAGCTCGAACTCTTCTTGCAATTGTTGCTGCTCTTTGGAAATTCAAAATCTCCAAGGAAATAGATCTCAAGTGTTTGTTCTCCATCTACCCATCGACTTATTCTTACAATATTTTTTTGGAGCTCCAATGAACAAGACTAAAACTTAATCAACAGATAAGATCATATTAGAGTCGATCAGTGTGAGTTTCTGGATGGTTCAACAACTTATCTCAATTAATACCGATTAGTTAACCAAATTTTGTAAGTTTAGACTTAGGAAATATTTAAAAAATAGGCTAATAGTTTAACTGAGACACTTCTAGGTGGAATTTACATAAATTATTTATGGGTTATGGAAAACTCTTTTGTTTTAGCCTCTCCACAAAATTTTGATACTAGAACACTTCCAATGCTACAAAAATAACACTCCCTTTTAGGAAAGAAGGTGTTCTAGTGCTACACCACTGCTACAACACCTTGTCTCTGTATCACCCTCTATCAAGATGCTGATTTCTAGCCACTGCCCACCAACCACTGTGCAACTCTGATGTTGCATCTGTGTTGTTGTTGACACTGCTAAATTGTTGCCAACTCTGGATATGCACTTCAAATCCCTCGCATATGTTGTTGCTACAACTGCAACCACTACAATTGAGAAACATCCTAAATACTTCATCAACTATGTTGATTGCATCTGTCGCTTGAGTCATGACTCCTGCTAGACACTGCACTTTCCACTGAATAATTTTCACTATTATTGACTCTGCATTGTTGCCAACACTGAATTGTGCTCCTCAAAACCTGATTGCTACCTATATAAAACTATCACTTGGGAATATCATTTCATTACTAATACTGATCCATCCTGCTATTGAATATTTTGGGCCCCCTTAGCAAGGTGATGATCCATGAGGAGGAAACCTCAATGGACCCTACCCATCTTCTGCAACTCTGGGACTATAGATCCATATAACCCCACCTCTCTCATGGAGGTATAACTGCAAACATAGAAAAATTTTACTCCAACGTGGAGGATAAATTATCTATCTCTACAAACATTGCCACCTGGTCATGATTCTCCCGCTTGTCCTTCTTCCTAAGAGGACATTCCATTCTGTAGTTGGCAAGCTTGCCACACCTGAATAACTTGACCTTATATAGTTATTTATTATTCCTCTTCTCCCCCTATCTCTGGATACTAACCCTTTTATGTTAGGGACATATTCTTCTCTTCACCCTTCACACCCTTGCTAGTGCTCTCACTGATGGTACTCTTAAATAGAGCATGCCTCAACTCCTCCTACTGTAATTCGTACCACATCCTGTCCCATCTAGGAAATGTGTCTTTGCCCAAGATACTTTGGAAAAACAACTTCCACTCCTCTAAGACAGTATTCAGTGCTAAATATATAAGCTTTGTTGGTTTAGGTGCCCCCCCCCCCCAATAGTTTCAAGCTAATCTCGGACCTCCTAAATCCTAGTGAGAAAGGATCCTATGCCTTCTCCCTTCATCATACTGATGCTTCTAAAATTATCTTGTAGGAACCTCTTCCACTACTCGGAAGTGCCTTGATACAATTGTATGAGATCATCCCACATTTCATTGGTTGTTCCTTTTTATACCACATGTGAGACTACATGGTTATGGACTCAATCTAGGATCAATCTCTTAACCTTCACTATATCCTTCGTGTACTCATTGAGTTGATCGACATCGTGGGGTACTTCCACCACGTTTTCCACATAGGAATTTAGGCCATGTTCATCCAGTAGGAAGGCCATCATAACCTTCTAGATAGCAAAGTTGGAGGCTCCCTCCAACCTATCCCGATCTCTAATCCCAGTTATGGCCATATTTGGATCTAGTTGAAAATCTCCCTCTTTCCCTCTGATTGGATACTGAACCCTCTACTTGCACTCCCTTCTAGAGTGATAAAATATTCTCACAACTATTTCCAATCTACATCTAGAAAAATCAGATCTCAAAAACTTGAGATCCTCTGATAGAAATTTCCCTCTGTGTGTGGTCTTTCTATTCTACTCGATGTTGATTATGTTGCTGCAAAAACCTTTTGCATACAAGCAAGGAATCTTCGCAGAAAAAATATTACCTGTCTCACTAGAACTGCTCTTCGTCTTCATTAATTTCAGCTGGAACTCCTCCTAGACTGTGAATTTTTCTTACCATCTACACTGGAAAAATCGAGCCCTCTTCCCAACAGTTTGATCTGCTAAGCCAGCCTATACGCAAATATGGAAATCGTTTTACCAGAATCCCTTGGAATTTGGATTTTTTTTGTCTTTCAATTCTAAGCTTCTTGCCTCATCAATCACACTCTGATACCATCTGAAAATTTCAACTATTGCAACAACTGGAAAATATTTTTCTAACTACAAATTAATTAATAGTTTATTTGTGTATACAAATAATAAATAATTCACAACTGAAATTTTCACCAAAAAAAATTCTACAGAAGATAAACTGAAAACTGAGAAAATACTAACACACGCACATAAAAATTCGACAAAATTATTTTTGGACTAAATTCCATGGAAAAACACAACTTGGGAAAACGGATGTAACAACTAAAGGTTTTATATTTTCAAGCAACAATGCAATTCTTAGTACAATATCGATTCTAAAAAATGGAAATCCTGAAGAGAAAATACTGGGAATAATTATATGAGTGAAATTTCCCTCTCTCTAAGAAATATTGGCACTTGAATTCCTCTAAAAAGTTGGTCGTCCAACTGGGCATACACAGGCTCTACGTTATTCTGGCACTGCCTGCCACATGTGTTGCCTAAATCAACTTTCAATCTATCTATCTTTCCTACTGCCGATTAGAAAACCGCTTCTCCAACCCTCTGGAAACTATTCTCGACTTCTGGAACTTAATACATCTTCTCCTCCAACAAAATTGAACTGCCCTTTTAAGGTTTATGCTCTCCATCTACACAACCTCCTAAAGAAAATATCAACCTCTCTGAAAATCACTCACCGAATCTGAAAATTATTCCTCTGGCTTCACTGTCCCTTCCCCTCTTTTCCTTGAATTCCTTATTTAGCTCAAACTCTTCCAGTAACTATTGTTTCTGTTTGGATAATCGAACTCTCTAAGGAAATAGATCTCAAGTATGTGTTCTTCATCTACCCATTGATTTTTTCTTATAATATTTTGTTGGACCTCCAGAAACCAAGATTAAAACTTAATCAAGGGATAATATCATATCAGAGTCAATCCATGTGAGTTTCTAGATGATTCAAACCTTATCTCAATTAATATTGATTAATTAACCATATTTCATAAGTTTAGACTTATGAAATTTTAAAAAAATAGGTTAATAATCTAGTTGAGACACTTCTAGGTGGAATTTCTAGAAATTATTTTTGGGTTATGGAGAACTCATGCGTTTTAGCCACTCCACAAAGTTTCTAGACTAGAACACCTTCGATGCTACAAAAACTAACAATGAATGCATATGTAGCTATCATATGCTTTCCTTGTATGTATGCTAATAATAATATTTTTCTCGTAATTTGAGATGGGTCATTACATTTACATTTCATCACTAATTTGGTTTCTTAACATGAGAGGATTATTTTTTGCAAATTGGAAGACCCCATTGATTTGAGGATGACTTCCAATTTTTTATTTAATTCTACTTCTATCTTTGTGACTTCCTTCTTTAAGTATCTTGCTAGTCCTTTTTTGTAGCTTCCCATTTCTTGATTTCTTTTTTCATCTCCCTAATTCACCATTTTTTTCCTGTCTAGTTAGTACTTTCCTCGTTTCTTCTTTTGAATCCTTTGGTATTGTAGATGTGTTATCCATTTTCTAGCACTTATTCCCTATGGTGTTATCAACTTGTTATAAAACTAGAGAGTTTTGTTTGTTGATCTAAGTCCTAGATAGTGGTTTCTCCTTTTCCAATGAAATCATTTCTTCCACAAGTTTTTTTTTCATGATTTTTCTCCTTATCTACTTCTAGAGCTAATTCTTCCTCCTCTGGAATGTATTTTCACTTACTTTTATGTACTGCTTCTGATTTTATTTCTTCTTGCACCTTGTTATTTACTTCTTGAGACTGAAAGACCTCAAAAGGGTTTTTTGAGGTCTAAGACACATTTGTTCCTTGTGTGGATTTAGATTTAGATGTTATCGAATTTCCTTTATTCATTCCCTCCCTTTTTTTAGTTTTCCACTGCTCTACTGGACCCATTTTTGTATCCTCCCCTCTACGAGATTGAGACTTCTTGTAATCCCTTGTAACATATCGATATTCATGGAAAAATAAACATTTGAAAGGTAGTTTATCATAGTCGAGAGTCTGACAATGGGACCATTCTCTCTGTGTGAGATTTATTTATGAGGGAAACCCTTTCTCTAGATCTACTTCAACGCATATTTTTGCGCATGAAAATTGGAATCCTTTGAGTTCAACCCTATCCAGACATTTCCCCAACCCATTTCCAATTGCTCGCAAATAATCATCACTCTAGCATGAAATTGGGAGCTGAGGGAGCTTGACCCAAACATGAATTGCATCTGGGATATCATCATATGGATCAAAGTCTAGTGACCATTTATTAAAATACATACCTATGATACGAAAAATATAAGGCTTTATTCAAAAGATTACATATTTATCTTCTCTGATTTTAGGTTTCTAGGATTGTTAGATTGTTGTAATAAATATTTTGGATTCATCCCATCCATTTTGATTTAGAATCGATGTTTCAAACCCTCCACTGGAGTTCATCACCAGGATATAAGAAATCCAGTTCTTATATCCTGATGATGAACTCCAGTGGAGGGTTTGAAACATCGATTCTAAATCAAAATGGATGGGATGAATTACAGTTCTTATATCCTGATGATGATCTCCAGTGGAGGGTTAAAAACATTGATTCTAAATCAAAATGGATGGTATGAATCCAGAATATTTATTACAACAATCTTTATCTTCCTTAAACTGAAATGGGAAAGCAAAAAACCCATTTATGCATGCATACATTCCAATATTACCTTTCATCAATGGCTTCCAGGTTTTCTCCAACCATAGTTCATGGATATTTGGGATGGCCACGTTGCTATGAGCTTCCCCACTAAATCCCATTCTGATTATGCCAAGGAAGTTCTTTGAAACACCGTCTCTTAATAGTCTTTTCCTTCTTCACAAATTTTGCACGCGTCTTAGATATGAATTTTTTTTAGAGTTAAGCTATGAGGGCTTGGAAGGTTGCAGCCTCATATACTAGTGAGGGGTCAACACCTACTAAAGAAATTATTTCAAATCCAAATTTTCACTAGCTTAAAAAAAATCCATGAAAAAACTCATCATACAGGTTTAAAGCGACTGACAGCTTCCGTGGGGACCCAATTGACTAAGGTAAGGTGACGGTTTCAATAAAGTGAGCTGAAAATAAATTTATGATGAATATTCAAAAGATCATACTATGGCTATCTTATACACCAAATTTTCCTTCAAGACAAGAACGAATCCTAAACTTGCAAGCGTGAGAAATTCAATGGCTAAGGAAACCCTAGCTGACATGAACCAGATGTCACAAAGCTTTGCATCTCTTCCTTGATGGATATATATATATATACACACACACACACACACACACACACACATGTATGTATGTATGTATGTACCTTATCATTTACTCTTATCCTTAACTTTTCTAATAAATTTTAATTTAAAGATTTAATAAAAAAATTAATTCCACATAAATCAATTAATTTACGCCTTATAGTTATATACATATAATACAATAAAAAATATTAAGAATTTGAATATTAATGATACATACAATATTGTTTAATTTTCTATGACAATGGCATTCACGTTGGTTATGCTTTACAACTAATGGTGTAGTTTAACTAATAGACAAAACGGTCTTTTGGTTGGAATCTGGTAATACAATTTCTTGCAAGATTGTGATTTGTTGTTGTTTTAAATAACCTTTTGCATGCGTAAATGGATTCAACACCTCGAAAAAGTTTCAACGTATTTTTTAAGGATTTAATATTTTTCCTATATATAATATTGTAGGCGACTATTCTAGTTTGAAAATTCATATGTATAGAATGTAGGGTGTATTCAATCAAAAACATGTAATTTAATATTAAAATTGGTAATTTTGTGGCAAATATCACCCATTTAATCACATATATGTAAAAAAATAGGCGATTTTTTAGCCAAATTAGTGAATATTTTTTTCATAAAATGTCCAAAAAATAGCCCATTTGTGAAATTTTAGCCCTAAAATTTTCCCTATGAAATACTCCTAAGGCACTCAATCTTTTTAAATTAAGCAACTTAAAATTATGATATTTAGAAATCTATATCATATTTTGAAAAAAATTGACTAGAAAATATCTCGAAAAAAGTTTGTTTAATCTATTACGCAGACTAAACCAAAAGTAATACTTATTAGCATATTCAATGAATTTTTTATCAACATATTCAGTGATTTTTCCAATAAAATCCAGTGTTATTTTCTATATAAATTCTTTCTTTCTTTAATGGGGACATTTAATTCACGCAATAAATGGTCAAAATCGATTGATAGTGTAATTTTGGCATTAAACGTAAATGATTTGGGTTTAAGGTTTAAAAATGTAATTTTTTTGGAGCAAAGGTGGTCTTTTGTTTGAATGTAGTTTTGATTTTTTATTCATTATATATATATATATATATATATTATTAAAAAAATTATTAAATTTTAATATAGTGTGAATGAGGTAGTTATGAGAGAACGGGTTGAGAAGATGAGGCTTCCCACATCCCTACCCATCATATGCCACATGAAAAAAAAATGAGAACTCGCCTTCCAAAGAGGATGGTGGAGACTCTCATGGAAACAATAGCTCTAAAGCTAGTGATGTGGTTAGGGACCTATGTGATGCCCCACCTCCTTAAAAATATATTTTATCTACTCCTACTCTACCATTAAGCCCTCATGTTGCTTCCATCATCCACAATGGCTTTCATTCACAACACAAGGTCCCCTACGTGGGGGAATTACGCTTTGTTTGAGGTGATTTTTTCAAAGTGTGCAGGGTTATCAAAGCCTTTAATGGAGATTTGTCCTTCTTGGTATGATTTCCTAGTCACCTTCTTCCAACGGTACCTCGTATATATCTCATCCTCAGACCAGGTGAGCATTATTTATACCTTGTTTCCTCTTGTAACCATGACATGCCAATGTTCATGTTGTCATAGTGGAGGAAAAGGAAGGGGAATAGCGGGAAGCTCCAAAGTGAGGTTTCAGGTTGAGTCCTTGGCATGTGGATTTCACGAGCACACCCTTATTTGATACCCAAGAAAAAATTCAGGTGGTGGAGGAAATTCACTAGGAAAGGCAAAAATTCTCATATTCAAAGGTCATGGTAGGAGTATGTCCATGGGTACTAGATTTAGGAAATTGACATGGATGCCAAAGTCATTATCTCCATATAGTGGATATCTATTGCGCTGTCAAGTTGTTTCTAGGAGATGTTTTGGTAGATTTCCATCAGTCACAGGTTAATATTATTCACAAGTAGGACGAGTTAAATGACCTTATGGTAGACATAGGAGGAAGACAAGAAATATTGGAGATGGGGTCACCACCCAACTCTCCAATTTCATTTCATGCACGATCAAGGAGCATCCCATTAATATAGACACTTATTTGTCCTCTTAAGACCCCTGTTCCATTTGATCATGTTTTTTAGTTTTTGGATTTCTATACTAGTTCTCTAGGTAGGTTTACACCCCATCTGAGTTCTTAATTTTAGTTTATTTAGCTTGTTATCTCAGACTCTATGAATTGACAATGCTACTTTTTTGGATGAATATTATTGCTAGTTTCCCTAGCGATTGGGTAGCAAACGTAATGTTAATTCTCTAAACATGTCTTGTCATATTTAGCTAAATTTTGTTATTTTGGACTCTATACTCTTTGTCTCTATTCTAGTTTTCCCGTTGGTAGACCAGAGATAGAAAGTCTAGTAGATATGTTGTAAAAAAATTAAAAATTCTAATATATATGTGAAAAATTAGAAAATTAAATTAAACAAAACAATAAAAACATCAAATAAATAGAATATTTTAAAAAATATCGAAAAATAAAAATATAGTTATAAATAAAAAAGTAAATAATCCAATAATCCAATAATTCAAATTTTTAATCAATTTTAAAGAGAAAAAATAATATCATTTAGACTTATACTTACGAAATATCATGTCCAATTAAATATCTCTTTAAAAAAATAATATCATTTAAACTTATACTTACGAAATATCATGTCCAATAAAATATCATCCCTAATATAATCGAACAAGTAGAGAAATATTTATTTAAACCTACACTCAATTTCGCATGTAGTGAGAAACATAATGCCAATGTGACAAACTCAAAGATTGTATCCAATAAAATACCTAAAATAAATACCATTCCTAATATAATAAAAAACGTGGATAGATATTTATTTGACTTACTCTTGGGTTCACATGTAGTGATAACGATAAATGCCAAGTTAAGTTATTTAAGGAGTGAACTTATAGTCCGCATGTTGTATATCTGGAAATGTAAATTTTGATCAATTGTAATTTTTTTGGATATCAATAGATATCCAACGATGTATTTCTCATACGAATGCACTCTAACCCACTTACATAGTTTTTCAGAAATAAAAAAACGCTTTCATTAAAAGTGAACGAAAGTTGAATGTCAACATATAAGCAATGATTCTAGATGTTCAAAATCATAGAGGATTACGAGGGAAATCAACATAGCCCCAACTATTGATTACGAGGAGGAAAAATCAAAATTTTAGCTCAAAAAACTAACAAATCATTATTGAAACTAACTAAGCTCAATGTTAAGAAAAATTCGATCACAAAGTCTCAAGAATAGAGTGTAAAAGATAAAGACTCGAGAGCAAAGGCATCAAAGGATTATCTGGCTCGATTGTAACATCTTTGGTGAAAATTTCATGCAATAAAAGTTAATACAGGAAAAATAATAACCAAGGTCATGGGACACGTATTCCAAGCTGAATGTTGGGAAAAAAAATCCTAGTGTGGATGTTCATATGATATATTATGGCTATGGAAATTGGAAAAGGAAATGGTTAAGGATTTGGAAAGGCAAAGTGGAATTTATTGGCATTTTTTTATGAAAATAATGGAAAATAGGAGAAAAAGAAGGTGAAAGGTCACAGGTTGCATGTGAGAAGGAAAATCACTAGTTTAGATTTGACGTGGTTTGCCTCTAGTAGCCCTGTTTTGGTTTTGATTGATGTGTTTTATGAGATCCCACATTCATGCTTGGAATATGGCACAATGGTGACTGGTCGAAGAGAGATTTGACTCAGCCATGTCTATGGTCAGGTGGTACGTGGAAGTCTCAAACTTGGTTGCATTTTTCTTATGGAAATAAGATATCTTTTCTCTTGTAGTAATGGGTAAATATGTTTTTTATTATGTGGCTTATATTAATGTTCTATGCTTTTCATTTCTTTTGTTTATATTTTGGTTGTGAATTTGTTCTATGACAGTGATTATGTATAGCTCTCATCATGTTTTGATTTGTAAATGAATGAACAATCAATATATGAACTAATAGAGGATAATGCATTTAATGTGATGAGGCAAAAATGCTTCTTAGCGATTCTCAGATAAGTATGAAACCCCTATGCTGAGATATGTTGCTTAAACATGTATATTACATATTTGTGACATGTTTGACGAAATGTCTATCATGGCTAATAGGGGTCCAATCTAGTACTTGTTCAAGTGATTGAATTTACATAGTGACTCCATTGTTATCTTTCATTTCTGGAAGTTTCGTGGAGTTTGGGGCAGTGAACTGAACCCTGGCCATAAAAAAGAGGCATAGAAATGGGGATCACAAGCTCAGAACTACTTGGAAAAGTCCCCAATCACAAGCATTCCCATGTTTTGCGAGCGACTGGAGGTTTCTAGTCACACTCTTTCCCATATTAAGGGAGCGAGTGGGGGATTAATGCGCTAAAAGGTCAATTTGTCTTAGGGCTAGCCTCATAGAAGGTTTGGATGGCTCCTGGGTGTCCTGTAGCAGGTGAAAAAGGTATATGTTTGTGTGTTCTGTCGATTTCGCTTCCTAACTCAAACATACAGAGTTGAATCATATCATAGTAACTCTTCATCTCATGTTTACCCTAGTTGGTCAATTACTTTTGTAGATGTGGGAGGAGGGTTTTACAGAGTGGTATCAAAGCATGATTCACTGCACAGACTGCATGGGTGATGCTTTGGTCATGCATTCATGTCAGTTGTATATGTGTTCCTTATGCTTGTGATCTATGTGCTTGTTGCATATGCATGGTGTTGGTCAGGGTTGTAGTGATGTCGTTGTGTGAAGGTTGATGGGGTTTTTGTGGAAAGTGTTGTCATGAGTGTATCACTGGTTATGTGTTTTTTATACATTTCAAGTGCTTACGTATTGTCATTGTACATTGGTATTGGTGTTGATGTCATGCATGAGGTCATGGTATGTGATTGATATGGCCGTGCATTGATGATTGGGCTATGTTTGAATGATGCTTATATGTTGTTTTATCTATATGCTATATAGTTACATGTTGTTATGATTATGTGTATGCATGTATTATGTTGATCGGTTGATCTTGCAGATGAGATATCCTCCCTGAATTATGCTAAGGTACATTGGTTTATTGTGATTTCGTTTATCTGACATAGTATGCCTTGCAGCAAAGAAACCAATATGACTAGCAAGATGGTAGACTATAGAGATTTCCCCTATGAATCAAATGAGCATCATGGTGTTGGGCACTCTTCTAACTTGGAAAACACATTAAGTAGTTTGAAGGAAGAAATAAGGAGTAGAAAAGTAGATAATGATAGAATCATGCAGGCATAGGAGAAATAAGTAGAAGTCAATGTCGTAATTCTTCAGAGTTTGTCATAATTGGAGAGACAGGGACCACTCTGGATTAGTTATGGATAGGAGGATGGGACTAATGGTGCATATGGAAGTAGAGCTCATGGTGGAAATTTTTTTGATACAAATGACGTGATTAGAGATAGAAGGTCCTTGGACACTCCGGATAGGAGAGGTGATGGACATAGGTACTATTCTAGTTATGGTTCTGATAGGCACTATGATCGCCATCATTATGATCCTTACATGAAGAGTGATAGGGGATATTTTTAGGATTACTTTGAGAAAGAAAAGCCACCTACATTTGATGGAGAGATGAATAAATAATAGGGTGCAGAAGCATGGTTACTTGGTATGAGGAATTTCTTCAGGTTGCATGATTACTCAGAAAACATGAAAGACATAATAGATACATTCAACGACAAAGGTAAAGCATATATTTGGTGGGAATATGTGAAGAATGTTAGGGGTATTCATGAGTAGGAGCTAACTTGGAGTGAGTTCGAGAGGCTATTCCAGACGAATTATATATCAGAGATACTATGATGATAGGGAAAAGGAATTTTATGAGCTAAAGATGGGATCTATGACCAATGAAGAGTACACTAGCAGATTTCTAGAGTTTTTGAGATATGTGTCTTACCTCAAGGAAGAGAAGGCCAAGATCAAAGATCCATCATTTGATTTCTGATAGTATTCAAAGACAGGATTGAGTTTGATGAGCCTAGATCATTGGAGGAGGCAATTTAGAAGCTAAAGAGTTTTTATGAGAAATCAAAGTGTATATATGAGACTAATTTGGACTCGAAAGGTAATGTAAATAAGAAAGGAAAATGGGACAAGAAGTGAGAAAGGCCTCGAGGTACAGTTAATAAAGAGAATGCAACACCATATAATAAGTTCAAAGCATCTGACAGAGGGTAGGGACTTCGATCTGAGGAAAAAAAATAAGGATGAAGGTTGGAAGCCTTTCCAATGTTTTACTTATGGAGGAGAGCATCACATTAGATATTTTCCACAACATCAGGTTGGTAGTCCGTAAATCTACAGTGATTAGGAGGCACAAGCAATGGGAAATGTTGGACAAAATATTCCTAGGATCTATGCAGTGCTAGATAACAGGCAGGAAGATCACCCGGTGTCTATTATCGATATGTATAGTAAGCTTTGTGATCAAGTTATTTATATTTTGATTGACCCCAGATTTAATTATAGTTATGTTAATCCTGACCTGGTGGATAAGTGTGGATTGAGTAAAGAAGTGCATGCATAGTCTTGGCTAGTTCAGTTGGTTACAGGTACCAAGAATGGAGTTCATCATTGGTTAACAACATCTTCTTTTGACTTGAATGGTATGCCTACATCATCACATCTGAATGATTGTCGTTGGGATCATATGGTATGATTTTGAGTATGGACTGGCTATATCTTCAAAGGACCAAGGTAGATTGTTATGAAAAGGCTATTAATTTCTTGGATGACTATGAAGAACAAATATTCTTGCGGGGCAAGAAGAAAGAAACATCAGTGAGAATGGTTACATCTATGTAGACCAAGCGTAGTCACAGGAAAGGGTGTGTGTTATTTGCAGTGCATATTTCTAGTGACAAAGGTAAGGAAGTAGAGGATGTGGATGTGTTAAGAAGGTACCTAGTTCTACAATATTTTCAAGATGTATTCCCTACAAATATTTCAGAGTTTCCACCTCACAGCGAAGTAGACTTTTCTATTGAGTTGGTACTCGGGGCAGCGCCAACATCTAAGGAAACTTACAGGATGAGCACACCATAGTTGGTAGAGTTTAAGTTGCACTTGAAGGAAATGTTGAACAAGGCATAAATTAAGCCAAGTGTATCATCCTCGAGCGCACCGGTATTGTTTGTGAAGAAGAAGGATGGTACTCTCAGGTTATGCATTGATTACAGTGATTTGAACAAAGTTACCATAAAGAAAATATATTTATTGCCTAGGATTGATTACTTGTTCGATTAGTTGAAGAGAGAATCATTGTTCTTGAATATTGATCTTAGATCCAGATATCACCAGGTACACATTAAGGAATAGGGCATTTACAAGGCAACTTTCCATACCAGGTATGGGCATTATGAGTTTTTTTTAGTTCCTTTTGGTTTGACTAATGTTCCAGCTACATCTATCTATGTGTTTAATGAATTGTGTGTTGTGTCCTTATTTGAAAAAATTTGTTATTGTGTTCATTGATGATATATTGGTATATTCTAAGAATGAAGAAGAGTGTGTCTAACATTTAGCAGCAATGTTGAGATTGTGTTAGGTCCCTATATTAATAGTGTAGTCCCATATTGTTGTCAGTGTAGCCCCCTTATTGTTATTTTTGTACCCCTTGTAGTTTCCATATTATTATTATTATGCTCCATAATAGCCCACTATTGTTATTGTTGTGCCCTTAAATTATTATTGTTAGGTTGGCTAGGATTATATTGTGACCCCATGGACTCCTATATGTAGAAAGGAGGTTTTATCATTTTGTATCATCCAAGAATTGTTCATTTATGTAATGTAAATGAGTTTTCCCCCTCGAAGAGGCTAACTTCTAAGTCGTTGATCTCTCTTTTCTTCTATTTTGTGAGCTAGTTTCATAGCATTTGGTATCAGAGGTATGTATTCTAGGGTTTCGTTGCTTCAATCACGACATAGTGGCATTTTCGCTATAACTTTTTTTCTACAATGGTTCATAAGCTAAAAAAAAACCCATTTGCGTCGAAATTCGGAGGAACTTCATGTAAAACTTTCAGATATTGGTTCGCAATATTATCAGAGATATGATCTATGGAAATTAGATTGTTTGCGGGTTCTTGAATTTCATCTCAAATAGGTGACCTTGGGAAAATCGTCATAACTCTCTCTCTGAGCATCAGATTGGAATTATGTAAAAATTGACCGAAATTTCACAGATTGTAGTTTTGTTTGTATCAATTTCAAAGCTGAAGGAGGAAAAAGTGACACGTGGTACATCTTACAAGTTCGCCCTACTGAACGAGTCCATAATTAGGTCATTGTGTGAGATTTGGTATTACTTTGTATTGAAGAATCCAAATCAGGTCGAACCTGTGGCATTGGAAAGAAGACTCAAAGGGATACTCCAGGACTTAATATAACATATTGGGGATCTGAAATTACAGAGGTACATCACTTTCAATATAGAGCTCCTCAAAAGCAGGAAAAAGGTGTGTATTTTTTAAAAAATTTCATAAGTCTTGTTTGAAAAAATAGTTTGAAGTGATTACAAGGGCATATTGAAGCATAGATATTAGTATTGGGTTCTAAAATTCCCCCGAAAAATAATTAAAAAGCCACTAAGCTCTCAGAAGGCTCTACTATGACTCATGAAAAGGAAGAAGTGCAACATGATATGTCAAAAATATGAGACCAAGTGTAACAAATTTCGCTCTTGCAAAATATTAAATTAGAGTATTAAATAAAATTTCGCTCTAATTTTGCTCTAATTCCAATCTGCGCTGAATTTTCTCGATTAATACTTGGGTCTGCAGTGAATTTTGTGGTGAAAATTTTCTACATTAATACTTGGGTCTGCGGTGAAAATTTTCTACATTAATACTTGGGTTTGCGGTGAATTCTGCGGTGAAAATTTTTGCGGTGAATTTTCTTGATTAAAGGTCAGCTGTCTGGTTTTCTGATATTCAGGTGCACACATTCCTTATATTTTTCTAATACATATTTGCTCATAATACTTTCTAAGTACACGATAATTCACATAGCTAGTTCACTTGAGATGGCTGCATCCCACACAGGCTTCGTAGCGGCGTGGTGAACTATGTTATTTTTTATCTCTCTTTGCTCTGAGGAAATAATAATTTTTAACATCTTAGACGACCACGAGCTTGACTCGATCATAGGCCTTTACTTGTAACTCTGCATTTTGTAGTGCATAGGAATGCAGAAGATAATCCTTAAAAGTCAAAGAACTTAATCTTTGATAAAATAAAAATAGTCCCCATTTAAATAATTCCGTATTTTGCTTCCTTTGTCTAGTATGAACCTTTTCAGATGACCTTTTGCTCCATTTTCTAGCCTCTCATATTCTATTAACAAGTTCTCAATTGAAGTCTCATGTAATAAAGAAATAGCAAAACCAGCCCATGGTATGACAAAAGATTGTAAAAAAGTGCGAGGGAAAGTGAGAAGTTGTTGATGAATCTTAAGGTAATGAGGATGAAAATCTACAAAAGTCCTAACTAAAAAGGAAAAAAACAATATATTCGTAAAAGACAAGAGAATCTCTTACCTCTCTAAGGTGGCTCTGAAAATTACGGAGCGATTCTAACTAGGAAAACTAAAGATAATAATAAATTTAACACACGGTAGATTCACTATCTTAAGCACCTGAATCTCCAAATTAGAGTTTTGAAACCATAACTCCCCATGAAAAGTTTTCTCAATAAGATACATTCATTTGGGGTTAAATGGTGGCAAAATAGGAAAAGCTAAAGACATTAGAAGGTGCAATTAAATCTTAAAAATTGGAGGTCATTGTCCTCATCCACATCCTGAGCACTAAGCCAGCGGTAAAACAAGGGTTCCCTAAGCCTTGGACTCGAGCCTCATTATCCCTATTTTTAAAGTGAGGATACAAAATAACCCCCTCTGTTAACTGAATGATGCCAGTCAGCCTCTCTTGTGAGTTATGCAGGTATTTTATTTTGGAAAAAGTTGAGCATTTTGGCTTTGAAGAAAGTGAAGGTGAGGACTAAAGGCCAAGCGGTTTGCAGAAAATGACACTCAACAATGGGCCCTGGGTGCACTTGGGATCGTTTTGAGAGAATTCCGCAATGACTCAATCAATCTCTTAGTTGCTTCTGTGGACTGAAAAGGCTTTTAAATCTGGGTTCTGAAACAACTATGGAATAAGGTCTGAAGGGCTAAATGAAACAATTCAGGAACTGAGCGACCACTATGGGTTATGCCGAAATGCCATTGCAAGGACAAAAGACAATGAGGGTGGTGAAAAGATAATGAGGTGGCAATATCGGAGTTAAACAGGGATTTCCCCCTCTCCCCCAACCTATTTCAGGTTACATCGACAAGCTAGAAGGTTGTTTGAAGAAAACGGAATGTGTTGCTTGACATGGCGGGATAGTCATCATCCTTCTTCTTGCCTTCAATAATCATTGTTCTTTCTGTAAGTGCTTGTCGATCTTGATAAACGACTGGCAAGTTTCTACTCTACTTGATATGTGCATTGCGTGATAAAACAAAAGTTATGATTATCAAATCCAAGAAGATTTTCATGGTGCCTGTATGACAATAATGAAAGCTTTGGTGTGTCTTCTTACAAGTACCGGGAATTATTGTTCCATAAAATGGCTGGAACTATAACATTGGAAGGGTCTATTTGATGGAGATTTGGAAAAGCTTATTTGGTCTTGAAAATAATTTATGAAATGACAAACCTGTGGCTGGGATAAGAAAGTTCCTGTTTGAAACCTCTGTTATACCTGGATGTGGGGTTTGGGGTTCTTGACATCTCTAGAGAATGGTAGAGAAAATTGAAGAAAATCCGGAAACGTTTTATAACTTATAACATTAAAAATGAAACAAACTCTGCCTATCCTATTCTCCTTATAGAAGTGGGTCTTTCCCCTATCGAGCCTAGCTATGACTAGGTTTCCCCAATTGTCGCCCCACAAGCTCAGCCAAGCACAAGGAGACCCTTGGGCTTTACAAAAACAAACACAAAATTCTAGCCAAAACCCACCTAAAACATCAAACATTTTAAAGAACACCCAGGCCTCGTTCGACAGGCTGGAATCTGATAGAGATATTTCATTGAAAACATTAATACTTATTAAAAAATTATTGCTTCTAAGTTCAAAGAAAAATGTGGTGTAGAAAAGATCTGGCAATGAAAAAGAAAATTAAGATATTATAAGGAGGTAAGTGACACACAGAAGATCAAAAGTATTTATCTTCTTTAACTTCTTAGATCAAGAAGAAAATTAATATAGCCAGATTAGAATGAACTCTCATGAGCTCACATAGTGAAGCAGGTCATTGGGCAGTTCTAGGCAACAAGTGGATGGAAAGGATCTATCATCTCTTGTGAGAATATGAACATAGGATGAAAATCACTTCCTCTTGAAAGTGCACGCATCCTGACCACATTAGAGCTCAATTTCATATCTTTGTTGCAATCTGACCTTCCTAGCCTTTTAAGATGTCAGTTACTAGTAATATAAAGACCTTCTCTCCAAGATTTGCAGACATAGGAATAAATCTTAAATCAAATAAATAACCTTACATATAGCTGAATAGATAATAAAAGATTGAGTCTCGGTAGATATACACATATATCACCATCATCATCATGATATATATATATATATATATATATATATATATATATATATATATATATATATATATATATTCTTTCATTTTATTAAATTAAAAATATATATATATTAATCGAAAAAAAAAAAACCAAAACAAAATAAAAAAAAAAAACTTTAAAGTAAATTAAATTAAAATAAATTAAAAACAAAATGCAAAAAATAAATAAATAAAAATATTAAATGAAAAAAATATTAATAAAAAAAACAAATTAATTTATAAATAAATTAATTTAAAATATAAAAATTTAATTTAAATAAAAAATATTAAATTTTATGTAATTAAAAATAAATTTAAAGAAAAAAACAAAACTTTTAAAAATAAATATTAAATTAGATGCATAAATATGAAGGGAAATATAATGAATATGATAAAAATTAAAAAAATATATTAAAAACAAAAACAAAATATTAAATTTACTTCATAAAAAATTGAATTAAAATAATTATTTAATTTCATCGCATAAGTGGTGACGGGGGGATAGCTGCGGCGGGTGGGGGCCCCCTTGCGGCCTCCCCCACAGCAACGACAACCCACGCCTTACTGAGTAATTGGGAATCGACCTCAGGACGTTCGAAATCGTCCTCCACAGGCCGGTCGGGGATGACCTAGGGGTTCAGTTCTAAATCAGCCTCCCAAGTGATTTGAGTAAACATACAGATCCATTCCCATAATCAGCATCCTGAGGTGGATTCCAGATAAATATAACGGAAATACGATTCACGAATCGACACTCATAATCTGATTACAGATTGTTATCTGTGTATACTATGACTGACACTTAATTAATATATATTTCTTAATTGATTTATTTATTTATGTAATTTTAATAAATTTTTAAATTTATTATTTAAATAATATATTTCATATTTGTTTTTAATTTAAATTAATATTTATTCTAATTTTACGATTTTTTCTTTATTATTAAATCTAATATTTTTAGGTGTTTTTTTTTTTTTAAAGATTGAAAAAAATGCTTATTTTATTGTTTTATATTTTAAGACGTTTAAGTTTTCCGCCTTTAAGGACTCATAAACTCCCGAACCCCGTTGTGTTAACGTGGGCATTGTACGGCAGAACGTGGTGGAGCGTACGCGCTGAATATGTACGCCTACATGCTGGTGGGAACTGACCTGGCTGGTGAGGATATGTGAACATCTAGCACCCAGATCTTAAATGATTTACATTTCCAGAGCCTCCCGGATGGATGGGCGGCTGAATGTGATCGTGTTTTGGAAAGCGAGTGTAGGTAAGGTGCGGGGTTAAGGTTTGCGAGATGTTTGTGAATTTTCATTGTTATTTGTTCCCATTTTGGATTTTGTTCTGGGGTTCTGAAGGTAGCCTGGCGATGTTGTTACTTGGGTTCCCGAGTGACGAACCTCTCTCAGTAGTGCGTGTCATCATCTGCTTCTAACCCTTTGATTCATATGTCTTTAACTCTCCTCTCGTCTGAATTTATCACATGGTTTTACAAGATTTGTGTAGAATGGTGATATAGTTGCTTCCGGTTTGAATTCATATGTGATTATATGAGTTCGTCGAATGCATCCAGTTGTTGAGTTATTATCTTGTTATGTCTTTGTCTATTACAACTTGCTAGTCTTAGCACATTCTGTTTTTCTCACATTTCAGGTATCTCTTGTATTTTGCGATAAGCTCTTTCTCCTTGGGTATGATGGTTTCCCTTAATCCTGAATTTCTTCTTTCTTGCTATAAATCATGAAGGAGTTTTTCGTATTTAGCATGGTTATGATCTTGCTGAGCCCGGTCTACTCTTGGGGTTTCACATTCAGTGCATGCATAGTGTACCAGTGAGTTGTAAGTGCCTCTAGCGCAACCAGAAGCAACCCATGGATTTCTGCATTCAGATTTTTGGACGGGCCAGTCATTTATCACCTTCTCCTCTTGGTTTTTTTCACACAGGGTTTACTTTTACCTGCTCTTTCTGGGTTCCCTTTTATGCCTTTGCATCTTGTCTGAGTTTGGCTACCATTATTGTTGACTAGCCTACCTTTTCTATGGGGTTTCTGATACGCTACCTATTTTCCTCTTTAATCTCCTCCTAACGTTCGATGGTAATCCTTCTCTACGGCCTATTTCCCAGCATTGTTGTAGTTGTATTTATACATTCTTTTATCAACACGAACTTGTTGTCAATGCTTTATTTCGGTAGTGGTTTGGAAGGTAGTGATATTCATTACATGGTGTTCTGTACTTGTAGTTTCTGTCTGGTGACTCTCTTTTAGCTATGGATGGAATTTCTCTGATTTTGGTCTTCTCTACTAGGAGGAAAGAGCGTGAAGAAAGCCCTAATGGGGGAAAGGGAAACGACCTCACAGAACGCATGGAAATGCTGATTTCTTGAGCAGTTCAACATCTTGCCTTGAACATACAATTGAACCCTTCATGAATGACATTCCTAATTACATTTGTGATCGCATCTATGGCTGGGAATCGAAGATCTGGATAATAATGACTGTGGGATGACATGGCTTTTGTGAATGTGTTGTGACCCGGATCTTTAAGGCATACTGAGAACACATCTCTCTTTAGGCGATATGTTAGCACTTATTGGTTAATTAAGTATCTTCTTGCCAAAGCGATTATGTCTATCAGGAGCCAGATGACTCGGTTGGAGGCAACAGCGATAATGCTGAGAATGTTGGGGGAAATCAGTGACAATTGCATCGGTATACGCGGCCATGGAATTGGAGAAGAACTTGAAATGCTTGAAGGTCACATTGAGCTACACAAGTAACCCCTACTACCAAAGCTCAACATAATTGACTCTATGAGCCAATTTCTCTAGATTTCTTATTTAATTTCATTTGTCTAGGTTCTGCGTGCTACTTTCTTTTGTACATGATATGGTTTTGTACACGATATGGTTACCGCACGTGCTAGTACATAGACAGATCGGTTTTGTTATAAAGACTTTTTGTATTGCAGTTGACTTACTTTTTGAGCTCAAATGGCCAAAATACTGGTTTTTCTCAGGGTAGATTTGGGGTCTAGTTTTGTGTCTTTGCCGAATTTATTAATAGAAAATCGAAGGTACCACCTAAACTTCTGAAAAAATGTGAATAATTACAAATAGTCGCCATTGTGATCAATCTCAAACTATTTTATTGTACTATTCTTGTTGTCACCCTTGTTATTTTTGTCACCTTTTCATATTAGATTATATGAAAATGACAATTGAAAATCTCACAACCATTTAATATTTCAGCTTGAGTTGTTGTAGTAAACATATGCCTTGTCTCTCTTTCTCCAATATTGGCTGGTTGATCCAATATACCTTTAAAAATACAATGTACATTGTCAATAATTTTTAGTGCTTACACTAATCAATACTTTCAAAGTATTCAATCACTTTAAAATTAATGTACCATCATACCTTAATTATATGTCGGATACGAAACCAACATCTGCATGAATAATTCATCAAATTCCGGCAATCAAATAAGATTCATAAAATAACTTCTACCTTTGAAATCAATGCATCTAATACAGCAAATCGATGAGATTAGAAATCAACATCTACTCAAGTGATGCATTTAGTGTAAATAGAAAATAAATGGTAAACTTAACATTTACACTCCAAATATATGCATGGTATGGCATAGTCGATAGGATTAGAAATCACCATCTACAAAATGGAGGTTCATTTAGTGCAAGCAGCAAAATAGGATTAAGAAATATATGTTGAAATCAATGCATCTGAGTCAAGAAGTGAAATATAATTAAAGAGGAAATCCAACATCATTGAAATCGATAGATCTAGTGCAGAAATGTCCGAATATGGTGGAAATCTACATATATATTGAAATTAATGGATAAAAACAATTAAATAGGATTAGAAATACGCCATCCTAAATAAATCGATGCATTTGGTACAGCAATCAAATAGATTAGAAAATCATACATTAGAAGTGTTACATCTGGTAAAGAAAACAATCAAATATCTTTAGAAATCAACATCTACACTAAAATCAATGCGGCCCGGTGAAAGAAATCAAATAGGATTAGAAAATCTGCATCTGCAAAAATCAAGCATCTAGTGAAAATCTTATCCCCTCACCTCCCCCCTCCATCTATATATATATCTCCCTCCATCTCTCCTTATTTGTCTCTCTATCTCACTCCATATCTATCAATCTCTTTGTCCCTCCCTCCCTCTCTCCATCTCTCCTTCTTCCCTCTCTTCACCTTGATAAATATATCTATCTCCTTTTTATCTCTATATCCACCCCCCAAAAAATACACTCTCTTTATTCAATCTCTCTCTCTCTCTTTCCCTTCTCTCTCTCTCCCTTCTCTCTCTCCCTCTGTTGTCCTCTCTCTCCATCTTCCTTATCACTCTCTCTCTCCACCTTTCTCTCTCTCGCTCTTTCGCCCGTGCCTCCCCTCCCCCTATCCCCCTCCAAATTCATCTCTCTTTCCCTCCCTCTCTCCATTTCTCACATCCTCTCTCTTCCTTCCTCTCTCTCCTTACTCTCTCTTCTGCTCATCTCTATCTCTGCAAATTCACCATCAAAATTGTTACTATATACATCCCTCCTCTCCTTATCTCACATACTCTCCCCCTTCTTTGTATCTTTATCTCATTCCCAAACATACACACTATCTCTCCATATCTCCTTGTACTCCCTCTCTCTCTCCACTTCTCACTCTCTGTGTCTTTATTCTTCCCTCCTCTCTCCTACTACTCCATCACGATCCCTTGCTCTCCCCTCATCTCTCTCCTTCTCTCCCTCCTCTCTCCCTCAATTCCTCTCTCTCAATTCCTCTCTCTCGTCCTTCCCTATCTCCCTTTCTCTCAAACCTCCCTCTCTCTTCCCATCACTCTTTATCTCTCTCTATTTTATACAATACTCTCTCTTCCCCATCACTCTCCTCCCTCTCTCTAAATTCCTCTCTCTCCCTTTCTCTCTCTCTCCCTCTCTCTCTCTCTCTCTCTCCAACTATGCTACTATACCTCCCTCTCTCTTTCTATCTCCCCTCATTCCCCTCATCTCTCCATATCTCCTTCTTTTTATTTTATCTACTAAACATACACACTCTCTCTCCATCCCTCACTGTCACTCCCTCTCTCTCTCTCCCTTCTCACTATCTATTTCATTCTTCCTTCCCTCCCCTATCTCACCCCTCCAACTATATCTCATAATACTCCCTCTCTCTACTCCCCTCTCTCTCAGAGATTTTGTCTCTCGTCCTTCCTCTCTCTCCCTTCCCTCTATCTCCCTTTCTCTCTTACCTCTCTCTGTCTGGCCCTCCAATCTCTCACTCTCTCCCTCCCTCTCTTTCTTCTCTCTCACCCTCCATGTTTGTCTCCCCTACTCTCCCTGTCATACCATTCTCTGCCTCTCTCTCTCTCTCTTCATTCCTTCTCTCATCTCGTTAGATTTCTCTCCATCTCTCTCCCTTTGTCACCCCCATCTCTCTAGCACTCTATGCTTTTTTCCTCCCTCATATATCTGATTAATATATATATATCATGATATATTAATATATATTATAATATGTAAATTTAATATTGTATTAATCCAAAGTTATTAAAATTTAATAATATTAATATTATAATGTATTAGTATGAATCAATGAATTTAACAATAATAATAATATTAATATTAGGGTTAATAATATTTTTTTGCATGGTATTAATAATTTGGCCCATGGTATTTTCATAGAATTCACCTAAATAAACTTTTTTAAGTGGTGTAAATATAAAGAGGATTGTGGAGTAAATATAAAAAAGCATTTTATGTATTTACCATGCCTTTAATTTACCCATGTGGGAGCAATATATGTTGGGTATCATACCAAGTGGGTTCATATTGGGGGATATATATTGAGGAAAAAATGACATAAAAATTGATAGGGGGTAAAAGGGAGCTTTCATGTAGTAGGTATAAAAATGGAGCTCAAGTTGTGAAAAAAAATATAGAGGAGTATAGAAAATATTGACTTAGAAAAAATAGATACCTACAATATCTAGAGAAAGTAGGGTTTTTAATTGGAAGGTGTATTGAGTTGTATTTACCATAATTTTACTCATATTTATTTTTATTTTTATTTATTTATATACACTCTTTTTTGAGTGTTCATAAACCTCTTCATATTTTAAATTTATATGGAATTTATACATAGATTTGTTTTAAAATAGGGCTGGCATTGAATTAAAAATGTTAAATGTTAAATGTTAAACATTACATATTTAAAATATTTACGTTTAAATGTTACTTTTACTTTTAAATGTTTACTTTTACATTTCATTTTTTACAAAGATCTACCCCATGATGACATTTCGATTCAAACACCATTGGATAAATATATACCACTTTTAATATCAAAATTTAATGTGAATCCAATTCTTTATACACTACAATAAAATATTATTATATTTATGATAAGAATTAGATATAATAATATTATCTTTCATATTAAATATTTTTATTGTTTTTATCTTTAGTTTATTTTCATGAATCACAATCTTAGCTTTCTTTTTTAATATAAAAATTTATAACAAATATAATTTTTTTTTTAACTCGATATAAAAAAATATTACTATATTTCTAATAAAGATTAGACCCAATAAAACTGCTTTCATATTGAAATTTATAATATTATCTTCATATTGAAAATTTTAAATGTTTTTATCTATTATATTTGTATTTATTTTTTTCATAGACAGGGTCAACAACTCAACCTTCCATATAAGCTGTAATTTGGTTTGAAATAAGAGAGAATGTTCACTAATGTAGTTTGGTTTTAAGTAGAGAATGTTCACTAACATGAGATACCAATTCTGCTTGAAGAAAAGACATGGCAAATCTTAACTAACACGGTAATGGTTACGAACTTGATGGAGCACGTGAGAAAGAATCTTTCTCACTGAAAGGCCCGAAAATCAGGTTAGGTTCTTTCGCGAGAATGTACCCTGGAGATAGATGATGACGATTGACTATTATTTTCGTTAGAAGCAGAAGCAATTGAGAGCACCTTTCCTACTGGTAAAAAGGACAATAGTTGAAGATTATTATTCGCAGACATATTTCAATTTTGGTGAAGGTTGGTGTACACAATTAGTGTATTTTATGACTATAATTAAGATCAAAGAAATCTGGTTAAATTAATTGTTTATGACTATAATTAATATATATATATTTCATTGTTAACTAGAATCTAAATCATATATAATAAATTGTTGGAAAAATGAGTCATGGTGAGTCGATATAATGTTTTTATTGAGCTTTAATGTTACATTGATTAGTGAGAAGGTCTTTTCATTTACTCATAATATAAAACTAGCAATTGCACTATATGTGCAAAAGAAATGCCATAGGAAAATACCATAGGAAAAAGTAGCCTAGAAGACATAAGTTGTTGCATAGAAGGAGCCATCATGAAAATATAAATGGTACTTACATATGGAAGAAGGTCATGGAGGTTTCAAAGATATTGATTATGAGAGTTTTGAACGAGAAAATTTTGTTATAGATATTTGAAATAAGAAATTGTGGGTGAAAACATATATATCTAAGCCAACATAATGAAATAAGTTGTTGCGGAGAAGAACCGTACGTGAACAAATGCAAAGGAAAATTTTCTCCCATGGAATCGGGTAGGTTTCAAATCATGGAATATAGAGTTAAGTTTAAGTTATAGATGTTGAAATAGACAATTTTCAGTGAAAGCATATATGTAAACCAACATAATATGTTCACATATATATAAAAAATTATTTATGAATATTGAAACTAGAAATTGGGGTGAAAATATTTTAGTGATTAATAATCTTGAAACAAGCATGTAACTCAAATAAGATATTTTAAATACATTCAAGTACAATATATCTAGCATAGATGTAAATAAAGATAATCTTTATTAACGAAATAGAAGTTTACTCCAATTTCATCTACATATCTAGAAAAATTATTTTAAAAGATATATATTTAGTGATAATAATATTTTTTTTTTTTGGAAATAAATACAAATTAGAACTAAATAGATGTAATTGAATTGCATAGAATTTAACTACATTATAACACATTAATTGAAGGGGCGCTAGTGTTCCATACCTCCAAAATGCAATATAGTGTGATGCATTAATATAAAAATACTGCCACATACTTAGAATTTTTAGTGCAAATTTTAGTTGTTAGGTTACGAAATTTTCTTTTATGTTAATTTTTCTAGATAATATGAATCAACTAAAATTGAAGAAATGAGGCCACCAATTCTTGAATGAACAATTCAAGATAAAGTAAATTAGGTGATCAAAAATCTTTTTTCAAGGTATATCTATCATAGCACAAAGCTTGCTTTCTTAAATATCTTTAGAAAACAGACAACAGTGGAAAATGATCACGCAATATGTATTCATATGGGAGAATCTGTATCCATATCTTATTTATAATTGTTTATATCCAAATGATATAAAAATATTTCATAATAAATGCAAGCGCTACATAATTACTCTAATCCTTAATGATATACTCCAAGTTCTTTACCATACTAATCGAAGTGTCTAAAGAATCCATCATCACTCGGTAACCATGTAGGTAACACTGCAGGGAAATCTATGTTAGAATTGTAGATACAATAGAAAATAATCTATTTCCTCTCAAAATACTAACTAGAAATTGCACCATATGTTACGGGAAAGAAATGTCATGCCCAAAATAACAGGAAAAATGACCTAGATGAAATAAGTTGTTGCATAGGAAAAGCCATCATGAAGGAATGGAAATGAAAATTTTGCTTACATGAAGAAAGGTCATGGAGGTTTCAAAGATATTGATTATAAAATTTTGAACCAGAAAAATTTTGTTATAGATATTGAAATAAGAAATTGTGGGTGAAAGCATAGCAAGCCAACATAATGAAATAAGTTTTTTGCGGAGAAGGAGCCATCGTGAACAAATGAAAGGCAAATTTTGCTTCCATGGAAGCGGTGTGGAGGTTTGAATGTGAATATAAGAGTTAAATTTTGTTATAGGAAACATTGAAATGGGCAATTTTAAAGTGAAAACATATATGTAAATACATAAATACATTCACATATATAAAAAAAAATTGTTATAGATATTGAAATAGGAAATTGAGGTGAAAATATTTTAGTGATTAATAGTCCTGCAGAAACAAACATGTAACTCAAATAGATATTCTAAATACATTTAAGTACAATATCTCTAGCATAGATTAAACAAAGATAATTTTTTATTAACGGAAATAGAGTTTACTCCAATTTCATCTACATATCTTAAGCGGTATTTTTAAGATATATATTTGATTATAATAATAATTTTTTTGGAAAATAAGACTAAGTTGGAACTAAATGGATATGGTGAATTGCATGAAGATTTAGCATTATAGCACATTAAGTGAAGGGACTCTAGTGTTCCATACCTCCAAGTACATTATAATTGTGATGCATTAGTATAAAAGCCTTGGACATACTTAAGAATTTTTTTTAATTAAAATTTTTAGTCGTTCGTTGCAAGAAATTGTGTTTGATGATAATTTTATAGATTAAATAGAATCAACTAAAATTGAATAAATGAGGCCACCAATTCATGAATGAGCAAATTCAAGATAAAGTAAATTGAGTGATCAAAATCTCTTTCAAGGTATATCTATCATAGCACAAGCTTAACTCTTAAATATATTTTGAATACTGACAATTTGAAAACGGTCACAATACGGTAGCAACTTGGAGTGAATGTGTATCCATATCATATTATAGCATTTATATCCATATGATATAAAAATATTTCCATAATAAACACATTTGCTACATGGAAAGTACCATTACAACGATATACTCCAGTTGCTCACAATGCCCATCAGTGTCAAAAGCCATCATCACTTTCTGATGGCACCATATAAATGCATTTGAAATGTGTTAGAATTTTAGATACGATAACTTATCAGAGGATAGAAAAATATGTTATGGAAAGTAATACAATCGCTACATGGAACTATACGCATGAGTATTGTCTCGAAGAAATGTGTGAAACTGTATATACAATAGCTTATAGAAAGGATAGAATATATTCTCAGCAATGCAAGCGCTACATGAACTATACATTTCCTTAATTATATAATCAAATTTCTTCACAATACTAATCAAGTGTCTAAAAATATCTGTCACTTAAAATCACATGTTTACCATACAAGTTGTAAGAAATGAATTTGTTTCATAAATTTTAATGATCACATTGGAATCTAAGATATAGTTCTTAAACTTTTAAACCTCTTCTTGATTGAAAACATAATAATGATAAGATATAGCTAAAAATAATTTAAAAACTTGTCACATTGTTCCCATTAATAATTTGACACACAACTTGTATAGAAATAAATATCATCTTGCAACATGTCAAATAAAACAATTGAAGTAAATTCTATCATTTGGTTTTCAATACATTTATGTGATTTAAATAAAACCTAAGAACTTTTGAAGACAGTTCATTTAAACTTAGAACCATAATCATTCTGATTTTAACTCATGGTGAATACACTCTCACAGATCACTTGGATTAGCACTATATTTGTTTCACCATTATCTAGCAATATCAAGACAAAATGAGTAGTAACAGATAGAGGCTACCTACATAGATATCCTGAGCATCAATTGTGCAATATCAATTTATTCTAGATTGTTGTGATTTTTTCTTGTAGTTAAAACTTAGTTTTTGGTTGTCACCTGAATTATCATGATTCAAAATTTGTGCATCACCTCGGTCTTTACAGCATTAGATATATTTTGTGAGATAATGTGATGCTTTTTTTATGCCAATGATTTAAAAATCAATTATTATACCACACAATATTGACTTTCTCATTGACTGTTTTGTTTATGAACCATTTTAAAAAGACCACACGTACATTTGATTTTTATAAACGATCTCACAACATGGGTGGGGGGTTCAAAAAATTATGAGTAAATTGAGCGGTTATTGTTAGAAATTGTTGTATAAGATAGGAAATTTGGATAGTTTTTGTACTTTTCCATGTGGTTGTCATGACAAATAAATTTAATTTTTTAGTGCCTCTAGCCACCATGCATCTAATATGATCCATTTCAGCTGAGAAATTCAATATCTGTTTGATTTTTTAGTTTCTCTTCTACCTCCATGTCATCTAATAGGATCCATTTCCAACTAAAACACAATAAATCACTATGTGAATGATACTTGTGACATCCTAAAATGACTTTCTTTTATTATGAATTGAGTTTTAAAATATGTACTTGTGAAATCCTAGCCATTTTCTTTGATTGTGGATCGGGTTATCAACCAGAATCTGATCTCTCTTCGAAGATTCTATGAATGTTGGATGGAGAAAAATGTTATCGACAATATGTACAAAAAACCTTTAAAACTAAAATCTGTAAATGAAATTTGAGTAGGTTTTTTCTTTTGTAAGTTTGTTTGGAATTGCAAAAATTATAAGTAAAATTGTTCTGGTAACTATTGTTTAAAATTTGAGAATAAAAACATGAGTAAGTTTGACATCATGAAATATTGAAATTAGTTTATGATTATAAAGTAAAAAACATGTATGTGTTTTGAACCTGATAGGTAATTAAAGATATGTACTTATTGGTTTTTAAAAATAATTTTATATTCATTAACAAAAAAAAATTGGAAGAGTATGTATGTAATTATTTATTACAATTAAGTAATTAAAGGTAAATTTAGTGTTAATTGAAAATAGAGAATTCCTTAAGATAAATCTTGTCCTCTAAAATAATTTGAAATTTAAAAAAAATATCACATATTTAAAAAAATCATTATTAATTTAATTTTTATATAATAAAATACTACTCATGAATAATAATAGGTTATAAACATTAAAAATAATTTTATTAAATAATTAGTTCAGTTATATATTCATTTATCGAGGAGGATCATTCTCCCAACTACTCTTAACGATGTTTGAATATGAGAACATTTGATCCTTGCAGCTCTTGGTAGATTGAGAGTTAAGATTAATCTAGGTCATCTTTGTTATCCCCTTTAAATAAACTATCTTCCACATGAATACCCTTTGTTATTATTTTCCATAATTTATTTTCTTGGTTATTTATTTATTTTATTTATTACCTAATTCAATTTAACCTATTAAAGGAAAAAAAAAACAAATACTATAAAAAAAACATATATAAAACTATTTACATTTACATATAAAAATATAACAAATTTTTTTAAACAACCTTTGCTTAAAAAATTACCAGCCTATAATTAGTCTAACATTTAAAAAAAAAAAAACTAACATTATAAAAATATATATAAAACTATTTCATATAAATCTAATGGCCTAAAACATTTCAATCGTCAACATTTGATCCAATGGCTCAAGTTGTGGACATGATGGCGGCCCAAGAGAGTTGTCTTTAAATAAGAATGCCTTCACGACATAAAAAATAATGGAAATAGCTATATTTTCATTTTCTTTTTTATGTGTGAACCCCAAAAGGAAACAATGATATTATGCATACAAATTGGCACAGACCTACCTATCACGATGAGGAATAATGAATAGTTTGTATACTAGTTGTTAGGAATAACGTATTGTCACCTGGTTTTTTTATCCCAAGTCTTATTTACAATGTTTTTAAAAAAAAATAACTTATTGATATATACTTTAATCTTCCATATATATATTTATATATATACTTTGATAATAATTTTTGTTTAATATGTATTATATTTTTTATATTAATAAGTAAAATTTAATATTTTTTATTATTATTATGAAGCGAGATAATTAATTATCATAAAAATAACTTATTATCTTTAATAATATATATGGGATATAAGTTTTCAATATAACATTAATTTCTTTTATTAGTGCCAGTAAACACACAACTTGCATTCAAGTCAAACTATAAAATTCTTCTAAATTGAAATTGCTTACCTAAAGTTTTATATAGTTTACCATACTTTTTAGGAGAGTTTTGATAAATGTTAGATTCAAGTTGAATGGGAATTTTATTAGATTAATTAGGAATACATGAATGCAAATAATTACTTTATATTAAGAAGTTGTTTTATGAATTTAATGATACATAATGTGCACTATAAATCTTCATTGTTGGGTGGGTTAGTGTATGAGTTCCAATAATAATAATTAAAATATTTATTTGATTTTTGTGTATTTTATGGTGACCTATTACTATAGTTGACCTTATTATTTACATGGTGTAAGAATACGTTTAGAATATTACAATATTGCTTGCTTTTAAAGTGAATTAGGGTTGCATTCTGGTTGTGATAAATGCTTGGCAATTCTTGGGGTGAATTTGTAATTGTGTCTTTAAATTATTCAATTCAACTTAATCTCATTTTCCAAAGTGTTTCTTACTTCATCTGCTTTTCAAGTATTTTCTTTTGCAACTAATGTCTTAAGTATGTGTTCAACTTTTAATTGTTTATTTTGAGTTCGAAAAGATATTTGCCATTTAATATAATTAAAAAAATTTGCTTCAGTGAACCATTCCATAATCAACACATGAAGACACTATATATAGCGAGAGTACATAAGGAGAAAACCACAATTTTTGGTTGAAGTGATTTGAAGACAAGATTTTGCTCTCTTATTACATAATTCTTTTAGCTCGAACTTATAGGAAGTTGCCTCCTCAAGGATTATTTTGAAGCTTCAATTTCATGAGGAACCTCCAACTCCACTGAAATTTCCCCAACTACAACCAAGGAGGCTCCTACCTCAATAGGCTCCAACATGTTCTTTGTCGAAGCTACAACTTGAAAGGAGACTACAATCCCTTGAACAAATTAAATATCAAAATTTTTGGTTACGATCTTTGTCTTTATTATGAAATTAGTTTCACGTCATCTTTGTATTTCTTATCCTCTTTTCTTCTCTTACTTCAAGTATCTCCTTTTGTTGTCCTTTCTCTTCCTCTTTGAGTCTTGGAAGCATTTAGAGCTCTCACATACGTTTTAAATTCAAAGCAATTCTTCTCATTCCAACAATGCATCTTTTATAAAAATGGCTCTCTCATTATTTGCATTCATGACAGAATTTGAAATGAGGAGTTGTATCTTTCTGATAGGCTAAACCTCACCTCTTCGTTTTCAGCTATCTCAAATTAGAAGAATTTTTACTGTATCATTTGCACATCCTAAGAATCATGACCGTGATTAATTATTGCATAAGACAAGGAAAATTTGATGTAATGTAAGTTGGTTGAATAGAATTACATTATATCTAGGGTAATGAAATTTGCTTACCAGACCTAGATTGTAAACTTGGTCCCGGGGGACATGGACATTATTTTATAAACAAAATGTCTACGTAGATTTTGTATAGTTGATTGTGTTGCTTTACCATAACATGTTCTTTGGTTGTGGTCCCTTGACTTTATTTCTCTAGTTCTTTTGTGATGTATCTTAATTTTGTTTGAAACAATCATCCGTGTCATCAATGCACAAACATCAAAGCCTTTTTGTACATCACATACTTAATCAATCTTTTGTATTTGATCATCTTTTACATCGAAATCAACATAATCAATCTTGCAACATCGAAGACATTATCAACATGACTATGATTGCCATGCAGATTTTAGTGAAACGAATGGTTAGAATTTTTTTATTAATTAAGGATTAATTAGGTTCTTGTGTCATTTCAATAGGAAATATTTGAACGAAAATTCAAATTTTTTTTTATTTTAATAAAGATTTACGTGAAATTGGTTTCATAAGTAAAATTAATTAATTAAAAAATGCAAAATCGGAGGGTCTGGCGTTAGTTAGAAAAACGTTTCACAAAAATTCTTCGAAACTCTGGAATAATAAAAAGACCAAGGAGAGTTTGGGGTTGGATACGTACCAAAAAGGAACTGCGGTGATACCGGAGAAAATTTCTAGAGCAGACTAATCTCTGGGTTGAACTGAGCTGGGATTGTCTCGTGATCTCCCCAAGGCTGCTACATTTTTTCCTTTGAGTCGGAGAGTTTAATTTGGGCCCAATCCCTTCTCCTCCGGGATTTGCATGCTAACAACGACCCAGACTTGAGCTCGGGGGAGAGGCTGCCGGGGAGGAATAGCCGGCTGCGTGGAAAGACATCAACTACATCACTGGGATTCGATGGGGTAGAGTAAATTATAGTAGTTGTTATTACGGAGAAAAAGAAACATCGTTTACATTAGATTTATGTTGAATTTAGACTAAGTGACATACTCTTTTCACGTATACCGAAAAGAAACAAACTATTGTGTATTTGGTAGTAACTATTCTTTTTAATTAAGTAGAATATATTTTTATAGAAAAGCGGGTTAAAAGGTTGTAATACTGTCATGGGTCGCATAATAGCAGAATTTATGTAAGAGACTGTGGGAGAGTACATCAGTATAAACTGTAAAATATAGCATTCAGGAAGAAGAATTTTCTTTTTAATTAAGAAACCAAATAAAGAATATTGTAAAGGTAAGGCATCACCCCATGTTCAAAGAAAGTGAGGAGACCGTTAATAATCAATGCTATGACAGGCTTGGGTTAATAAATCTCTCTCTAAAATAACACGTGAGATACATTGATGGATCGGTCACCCTCGAAATCATTTAGAATTTTGGAATAGGAACACGGTTCAAGTAAACCATTAAGAATTTATCATTTCCCGAGCAGACGATTGAGATAACGAGTACAACAACCGGAAAATGATTCACGAGTATCGAAGAGAAATTATGTAAACAAGTAAATAATTGTCGACTAGAGGGCGGGAAACCCTTTTGATACGAAAATTCAATAGAAACATTCATGACATGCAGTCGTTTTGCACAGGAAGAAATAACTATAAACACATGTAGCCTACGGTAGTAACAATGTAACAAAATTCCAGGATTGCCTCCTTTAATAACAGAAGCATAAATATGAAATGAAACAGTTCTGTAAGCCAGATCTAAATATATTCTTCTTTTACCTCCACAATCAATCAGCACTTATCACCAAAAATCATTGATACTTTATCGAGGCTATTCTGACGGAGTAACTTTGAAAAAGTCTGTTTAGTACCCCAGCTACCACTACGGAGTAAAATACATAAATTACGAATGGATAAATCCTCAAGAATAATCCTAATTGGAGTTTTATAGAACGTAAAACCCAGGTGGAGTTTAACGGAATAATATAATCGAATGTTGCCATAGAACAACTCCAGGACTTTAACTAAGAAAAAAGAAGAGGAAATATAATTCAACGCCTTCATTAGCTAAAATTCTTGGAAGGAGGTTCGGATTCAAACTCTGTGGTGGCATATAATTAAGTACCTGTAGAATGGATAACGTTTTAGCCTTTGTTAAACGAACGTAGAAGCCACCAGAAGCAGTTTGGTCGGCAGAGGAACACCTAACGATCAGGCTGATGAAGTGTTAACGAAGTCAAACCCTCTGTGGTCGAAGCCAAAGAAAACAACGAAAGGAATCCGGCGCAAATTGTCAAACGAATTAATACTGTGTAAACTCAACTAAGTCGGCTATGCATTTCATGAGATAACGCTTGGTGCCGACGGTCGAGTCGGGAGAAAAAACCATTTGACATAGTAACATAATGAGTACGCCAAACCACGAGATACATAAATGAGAAGAATAGTATCGATTTAACATGAACGGGACTTCCAAAATTCATTATAAAATGGGCTAACATGGGGATCGGGGCCAAATGTGATGAAATTAAAAGCAATACACAGTGCAGAGGGTTATCACGAGCGCCATTTCCCGTACGTATTTGAGCTAAAATGGGCAGGAAGGGTTCACGCTTGGTAACCTTAAGGATAGCGGGTTTGCCTCCGGACATGGCGAGGGGCGTAACACGGCGGGGTTGGGTTGACCAGGGTGAACATCATCAGGCACAGAGAATCCTCACTTAGGATTAGATATGGATCAGGCCCAGGTTGGCAGGTGGTAAATCGATGGGACGGAGTCAGCAACCTCGAGTAATCGGCGGAGTAACCTTTGCTCGTGAAATATTTCTCATGTTAAAGAATCCTGTAGAAGCCCACAGAGCTAACAATTCAGTCTTGGTGTCATTTGACATTTAATAAACATTGGTACAACATTCAATTAAACCAAGGCCATAATCTAAATTATGATGGGACCATAAATGAGTAAAGATGTGTGACAGTTGCACACTCCTTTATCAGGAGCCTGCTTAGCCATAAATATTGAGTGTCTATAGTCTCAAGGCAGTGTCAAACCCTTTATCTTGGCGGCAGATGTCGAAACAGCTGAATGTTAGGGGATAATGAAAGTGTTGAATTGACAAATAGTTTTTTATCATGGTAATTTGTTTTTCTTTATAATATGTTATAGAAGTGGTATCGGAGCGCGTTACAACGCCTTTGAGACCCTATTGAGCCTTTCATTACAATTGTATGTATATCTTTGATTAGATAAATAGATAGACAAACTAAGGCGGGCTTTTACGACAACAGGCGGAAATGTACGGAGCGATTCAACCTCCACAGAGGAAACCACAAAATGTGGGTTTAGTTGGTAATAAATGTATACGTGATCCTACATAGACTAATTGAAAAGGAAAACAGCAATGAGACTCACAGGTACTTTTTGATGCAACGGGTCCCCGAGGAAAAATGGAGAAATCTGAAAGGGAAAATGCAAGGATGAGAATCAAAGGATGGAGAGGATCTTAAAAGCCTTACGACCAGAAAAGCGAATCAAAGGGTTGAGAAGCCCGGTCTTGGCGAGAGGAATTCCAAGAAGGAACGAGCAGCAAATAGATGAACAAAATGTAAGCCAAAAGAAAAAGAAGTGTGTCACGGCGGAGTCATCCAAACAGAAATTTTAATGAGGGCAGATACGAGAATGAAACCGAACGGAAAGGCAAACAAAAGCGAGAAGGTGGAGAAATTGAAAGATAAAGCCCTCGTGCAGGCCAGCGAAAGAAGATGGCAAGGCGCTGGTTGATTAATATGAGCAAATACTTTCGGGTGTATGATTATGAGCCAGTGTGGTCTTAAAGCACGGCTAGCCATTTACAAATTTGAAAAAAACTCCTATATGGTGGGAAGAGTGAGGAAACGTGCGGGGAATGAGGATCAAGATGTGACTTGGGAAAAGTTTCAACGGTACTTCAAGGACAAGTACTTGAGCGAGCACTTTTATGATGAAGGATCGAAATTCCATGATTTAGAGCTGGGATAATGACCATGGATGAGTTCATCACCAGTTTCGCATCCTTCTTTGCGCCAATATACTTAGTATTTAAGAGAGGGAGAAAGCCAAGTTCAAAAGATTACGGCCGGTTGTTTTGTCTATGTGAAAGATCGTATCGGTTTGAAAATTCTAGACAATGGATGAGCTATTAGAAAGAGCAAGGCGTGTTATCGGCAAGAGAACAACGAAATTGACTGAAGGAAAAGGGTAGTATGGAAAATGGCGAAAGCATGTGTGGTTCCAAAAGACGAATAATGAGGCTGATACCGCACGAACCTCGTCAATAAGCAATTCGGTAGGAACCATGGCTGAGTTAGATGGCACAGAGAACAAAAACGGTGGGTAACTTCAAGGCTATTTGACGTACAAAACGACCACCTCTGTGATGCCCAGAGCTGCCCGGTAGTATACTATCGGGTACCCAATGAGGTAAATCGAGGCGATAATAATTCTGAAAGCCTCTCTTGTGGAGATGTTGTAAAAAGTACTACCTGCAAATTAACGGCATTGGAGGACCGTATTGATTTTGGAAACTATGATAGAAATGGAAGGTAAATTGTTATTATTTATTTCACATTTTGGTAGATACGGGGGCACAATTTAAGTTATATAAGTCCTAAATTAGTGATAACATTCCAAGTCAAAAATTTAAAAAGACATGGTTGGTCCGGTTAGCTACGGGGGCTAAAAGAAAGAGTTGGTGCCAAAAATACCCGAATTTGTGCACGCAAATCGGTGGACAACGATTAGTAGTGGACTTAAATATTATGCCTTTGAGATCCTATGATGTATTGTTGGGTATGGATTGGTTGGAAAGCATTTAAGACTCTTGCTACATTGCTGAGAGAAGATAGTTTATTGCAAGGTCATAATGGTGATAGCAGAGATTCGAAAGCGATAAGCACATGCATACATGCCCAATCAGCTTCCCGGATAAGTGTATGAAAAGGATACCAACTATACGCTATACAAGTTGGACTATCGAGTCCTAGAATGAGCGCTGTTAGAAAATATACGTAATACGGGGAATTTAGGATGTATTTACGAATAAGTGCAGGATTACCACCAAAAAGAAAGTTGATTTTACAATAAGAGTGCTGCCGGGGAGCATCACCAATCTCGCGACCTATCGGCAGGTGTGCAGGAATGGCCGAGCTGAGAAATGCGGTTTCGGGAATTATTGGATAAGGAAGTGTATACTCTTCGGCCAGTCTCTTTGTCTCACCTGAGGGCACACAGCTCTTGTTCGTTAGGAAGAAGGATGGAACCATGCGCATGTGCATGGATGCAAAACATTAAATGAAGTGACTATTAAAACAGGTATCACTACCCCGTATTAGGTTTATTTGTTTTTATTTTCTTAAATTTTTAGGTTTTTTTTTTTAGTGTTTGGATAAAATTTTACATTTTTAATTTAAGCTTTTGTCTTTATTTTTAAATTTATTGTTTTTTTCTTTTAAATTTTAGGTTTTTTTAATGTTTGAATTTTAAAATTAAAATATTACTATTTTTAAATATTAAAAATATGACATTTTTTTTTTTTGTTATTCCAACTTAATTTGGTTTTGTTTTGAGGGTTTTTTTCAATCCTTTTTTTCAAAAAGTGATTTTTTTTTTTTTAGTATAATTTGTAAATGTTAGTGACCTTAAAAAGCCAAGTGAATGAATACTTTTTTTTATTTTAGGTGTTTTTCATGTTTTGAGTCTTTTTGGGCTTGAGTTCCCGTTTGAGATCGAGGTTACCTATTTCATGATAACAATGTTTGAGTAGGTTGAGGTCTAGTTTTGTGTCTTTTGCTCGAATTTATTAATGAAAATCGAAGGTACCACCTAAGCTTACAAAAAAAGTGAATAATTACAAACTAGTCTTCATTGATCAATCTCAACTATTTTATTATGCATTCTTGTTGTCGCCTTGTTGCATACTTTCATATTGATTATATGAAAATGACAATTGAAATCATAAACCATTTAAATCTTTAGCTTGAGTTGTTGTAGTAAACATAATACCTTGTCTCTCTTTCTCTCCAATATTAGTAGGTTAGTTATATAACTTCCATCATCTCTTGTGTGATAATTTTTTTTAGTGCTTACATATAAAATAATGCCTGTTAATCCAATCATACAAATTAATGTACCATCATACATCATTACTATCCGGATACGGAAACCAACATCTACGACTAGAAATCAGTCCATCTGACAGAAACGATCAAATAAGATTATAAAATAACTTCTACAACAGAATGTAATGCATCTAATGCAAGCAATCGATAAGTTGAAATCAACATCTACACTCGAATCAATACATTTTGTGTATAGGTAGAAAATAGTAGAAAGCAACATTTTACATAAATATATGCATCTGAGTGTAAGCAATCAAATGATTAAATCACCATCATAAAGTAGGACAAACTGATGCAAGCTTAATGGAAATAGGTTAGAAATGATCATATTGAGATAATGCATCTGGTGCAGAAATCAAATATAATTAGAAATCCAACATCTACACAAATCAATGAATCTAGTGCAAAAATTGAACTGAGTAGAAATCTACATATATATTGAAATTAATGCATGACAATTCATAGGATTAGAAATGCCTTAATAGCTAAATCGATGCATTTAGTGCAAGCAATCAAATACATTAGAAATCATATACTACATTTGAAATCAATGCATACAAGTGAAAACAATCAAATATCTTTAGAGAAATCATATCTACACTAAAATCAATGCAGCCCGATGAAAAAATCAAATAGGATTAAATCACCATCTACACTGAAATCAAAACATCTAGTACGAAAATCTTCCTGCTCCCCTCTCCCCCCTTCATCTATATATATATCTCCCTCCATCTCTCCTTCTTTGTCTCTCTATCTCACTCGCTTAAACACATGCTCTCTCACTCCATATCTATCGATCTCTTTGTCCCTCCCTCTCTCTCTCTCTCCATCTCTCTTCCCTCTCTTACCTTCATCAATATATCTATCTCCCATTTTATCTCTATATCACCCCCCCGAAAATACCACTCTCTCTTTATTCAATCTCTCTCTCTCTCTCTTCCCCCTTCTCTCTCCCCTCTCCCCTGCTTCTCTCTCTTTCTCTATTGTCCCTCTCTCTCCATCTTCCTTATCACTCCCTCTCTCTCCCCAACTTTCTCTCTCTATGTATTTACTTCGTACCTCCCTCCCTGTCCCCCCTCCCAATTCCATCTCTCTTTCCCTCCCTCTCTCCATTCCTCATCCTCTCTCTTCCTTCCTCTCTCTCCCTTTTCTCCCGCTGTCTGTCTCTATCTCTCTCTTAATTCACCTCCATTATTATATATACATCCCTATCTCCTTATATCCCTTCTCTCCCCCCCTTCTTTGTATCTATCTACTCCTTCCTCTCTCTCCATATCTCCCTTGTCACTCCCTCTCTCTCTCACTTCTCCTCTCTATATTTTCTTCTTCCCTCCCTCTCTCCCCCTACAACTCCATCCCATGATCCTTGCTCTCCCTCATCTCTCTTTCTTCTCTCCCTCCTCTCTCAAAGTCCTCTCTCTCGTCCTTCCCCTATCTCCCACTTTCTCTCGAAGCCTCCTTTCCTCTCTTCCCACATCACTCTTTATTTGTCTCTATTTTCCATTCAATACTCTCTCTTCCCCATCGCTCTCCTCCTCTCCTCTAGTTACTCTCTCCTTTCTCTCTCTCTCCCTCTCTCTCTCTCTTTCTCTCCAACTATGTTACTATACCCATCCCTCTCTCTTTCTCTCTCCCTCCCTCCCTCTTCTCTCTCCTCTCCTTTTTATTTTTTACTCACCCCCAAACATACACTCTCTCTCTCCATCTCCTCCCTTGTACTCCCTCCTACTCTCTCTCCACTTCTCACCCATATTTCATTCTTCTTCCCTCCTATCTCACCTCCGAAATATATCTCTCCCCATCCCTCCCTCTACTTGCTCCCCTCTCTCCCGGTTGTCTCTGCATCCTTCCTCTCTCTCCTTCCTCCTCTCCCTTTCTCTCCTACCTCCCTCTCTCCTCGCTTCCCTCCAATCCTCTCACTATCTCCCTCCCTCTCTCCTTCTCTCTTCCCCTCATATTTGTGTCTCCTCACTGTCATACCATTCTCTCTCTCTCTCTCTCTTCATTCCTTCTCTCTCATCATTCAGTTTCTCTCCATCTCTCCCTTTGTCCCCACTATCTCTCACTCTATGCTTTTTTTTTCTTCCCTCTCATATATATCTAGGAGATTAATATATATCATATCATGATATATTAATATATATTATAATACAATTAATATTGTATTAATCCAAAGTTATTAAATTTAATAATATTAATATTATAATATATTAGTATGAATATTAATTTAACAATATTAATAATATTAATATTAGGGTTAACCTTCTTTTTTTACTTGGTATTCATATTGTTGGCCACTATTATTTTCCATAGATTCACCTAAATAAAACTTTTTTTTGAGTGTTCATAAATATAAAAGGATTATGGAGTAAATATAAAAAAATGTTTTATGTATTTACCATGCCTCTTTAATTTACCCATGTGGGAGCAATATCATACCAAGTGGGACATAGCAGGATATATATTGAGGAAAAAATGACATAAAAATTGATGGGGGTAAAGAGACTTAATATTAGTAGAGTATAAAAAATGGAGCTCAAAGTTAATAGAGAAAAAATATAGAGGGTATAGAAAATGTTAATGAAAATGGATACCTATAATATCTAGAGAAAGTAGGGTTTTTTTAATTGAGAAGGAGTGTATTGAGTTGTAATTACTGTAATTGCCTCATATTTATTTTTATTTTATTTATTTACCATACCTCTTTTTTGAGTGTTCATAAACCTCTTCCTTATTTTAAATTTGCTCATAGATTTATACATAAATTTGTTTTTAAAATGGGGGTGGCATTAGATTAAAATGTTAAATGTTAAATGTTAAACATTACATATTAAGTATTTACGTTTAAATATTTACTTACTTACTTTTAAATGTTTTTGTTTCATTTTACTAAGATCTACCCCATAGTGACATTTTCGATTCAAACACCATTGGATAAAAATAATAACACCACTTTTAATATCAAATTTAATGTGAATCCAATTCTTTTATACACTACAATAAAATATTATTATATTTATGATAGAATTAGATATAATAATATTATCTTTTCATATTAAATATTTTTATTGTTTTTATCTTTTAGTTTTTTATTTATTTTCCATGAATCACAATCAACAACTTTCCCTTTTTAATATCAAAAATTTATATGAAAATATAATTTTTTTTAACTACGACAATAAAATATTATTATATTTCAGCAAGATTCATTAGCCGTTATCTTTCGCATTGAAATTTATAATGATATCTTTCCTTAATTTTGTCTTTTACTAATATATTTGTATTTATTATTTTCACATAGATTGAGGTCAACAGCTTAACCTTCCATATAATGTAATTTGGTTTGAAATAGAAGAATGTTCACTAATGTAATTTGGTTTTAAATAGAGGAGTAATTTCACTAACATGAGATATGGTCTGCTTCTGAAAAAATGCGGCAATCTTAACTAACATGACAGTTTGCGAACTTGATGGGCGTAGAAAATCACCTATCACTGAAAGGCCCCAAAGTCAGGTTAGTTCTTTCGCGAGAATACCCTGGAGATAGATGATGACGATTGACTATTATTTTCTTTAAGGAAGCAATTGAGGAGCATAACATTCTGGTAAAAAGGACAATAGTTGAAGAAGATGATTATTCGGGAATATTTCAATTTTGGTTGGTTGGTGTACACAAAATTTGCAGAAGAGGTATGGTATTAGTTAGCTAATATTCTCACTACTATGTATCAGTGAATGTTAACATTGAATGTTATGAGTGAATATCATTATATTTTAACGGCACCTTTTGAAATCAAAAAGGCTGCACAATGCTGAGCGAAGGACTATTTATCATAAGGATGCTCATTTTGCCAGGCCCGAGCATCCTCATCAGACAAGAACCTATTATACCTGCACTCAGGAGACCTAATCTCCACATCACATATATATAATCTCTTCAAATCTACAATCAATATATAATCTATTCATTCACAATCAGTTATTGATTCATTGAAGAGTGGACTTCTCAAAAGATCCAACTAGTCTGCCAGTATAAATTTAGTCAAAGTTATCATAAGGTAGTGGCGATTGTAGAAGCTGGAATACTTTATGACATCAAATGTGCTAGGTGGATTAGAGTGGATTCATGTATTCTTGTAAGATAAAGAATTCTTGTTAAGATAGTGTATTTTATGAATATATATATATATATATATATATATATGTTCTGTAGATCTATAAAATCATATATATCAAATTGTTGGAAAATAATTTGTGATGAATCAATATAATGCTTGTGGAAAGCTATTCATGGCCATTGATTAGTCAGAAGGTCTTTTGTTTTGCTCATAATATAAAATAATGGAAATGAAAATATACTTTTCGCTTACTTTTATGTGAACTTCTAAAGAAAACAATGATATTATGCATACAAATATTTTATTATAACACCATAAAAAATAGGAATAATGAATGGTTGTATATGATTGTTGAGTTAATAATCTTTATATAATTTTTTTATTGGAAGTCTTATTTACATGTTTTTGCATCTTTTAAATAATATATTTTAATCTTTTACACATATATATATATATATATATATATATATAATTTGATAATAATTTTTTGTTTAATATGTATTATATTTTTTTGTGGTAATAAATCAAAATTTAATATTTTATTATTATTATGAAATGAGATAATTAATTATCATAAAAACTGTTTTTCATTATCTTTAATAATATATGTAGGATTATAATTTTTCAATATATCGTGTTTTAGAGTATTTCAAATGTTGAAAGCTTTGATGAAATTTAAACTATACAATTTCACTATAATTAAAATTTCTTTTCTAAAGTTTTATATAGTTTACCATACTTTTTTTAGGAAGTTTCAATAAATAAACTTTTATTCTAGTTCTTTTGTGATGTATCTTCATTTTTGTTTGAGCAATCATCAAAGTAATCATCAATGCTAAACATATAATATACGCATTGCAATACTTAAATCAATCTTTGCACTTCATTTGATCAGCTTTTACCACGTAAACGTCATGATAATCCCACTATATCAAAGCATATCCATAGCTCTGATGTTTTAGTAGTGCCAACATTGCCAACAATTTGTGTTACATAAAATGGAATTAAAAAAAAGTATTAAAGACAAAATAAAAACTTTAAAATTAAGAAAAAAAAATTGATATAATAATTTGTAAAAAATTTCATACTTTCACAGTAACAATTTCTTTGTCTATTTTATATGAAAATACGTTATCATAACATATAAATAAAAATAACAGCTTCAATCATAAATAAATCATTTATAGATTCTAATAGATATCATTTCAAACTGTTCTCTAAATTCTCCACTTTATTTTCTACTAAAATTCAGTGGAATTATATTTCAATAAAATCTCCCTTTGTTTTAGATACAAGCTTTTAAAACAGTTTCAAAACCATTCACACTTTGTTTTGATACATTTTAAACATTTCAAAACCATTCATTCATATATTAAAAATATAATAAAATAAAAAATTATATTTAAACTTATTATTTAAAATTAAATTTTCATTGAAATTCAACGTACTTCTGCAAAAGTGAGAGGTGCTTGCATCTTATCAAAATGATTTGTAGATATCTTTAGTACGCATCTGGATTATAGGAGTCCCATTCTATGAGCAGTAGACTTGTTCACTTTAGCCAAAGAAAAATAAGAAAAATATGTTACATTTCTAGTATGAATTCTAGGTGTGTAGAATCCATGCAAATTAAGTCCTCATAAATTCTTGGTCATTGTTGACGAGCCTTATAATAACCCCACATCCACACTCGAAGTGCCAATCCTCCTCGATGCTCATCGAGTGTATCGTCTATGGAACTCTCATGACCCATCAGGGCCTACTCCACATTAAAAGAAAAGCGTTGTCTGGTGGGGTTGTCATAATTTGTTTAATTGAATCTTGGTTTTAAGTGGAAATAAATTTAACATTATAAAACCTTTCGGCATTCAAAATCAAAATTTACCCTTTATAATTTAGATTTCCCCAAATTTCTACAAATTGAACTCATGTAAATCTCCCATTGAAAAATTTGAAATGACGTGAGCACTAGGAAGAAAAAAAGTGTAAACGTTTTAAGACTAACAACTGAGTAAAAATAACGCGGCCTCAGAATGATTCGGGAGGCGGCCAAAGAGGTCAGAAGTTTCAACGAAGAAGCTCCGCAACAAGACGGCCTACTGAGAGTGTAACTCTGGGGATTAAGAAAATACAAAGGCTCCCAGACAAAACTGTAACTATACAGATCACACAGATAGTTTTAGAAGGTTTTCAAATGTGGAGAGGTGAGGATACCCTTATAGCTCTATTTCAACGGAATCAAATCAGTAGTTTGAGATTCTGTATGTTATGAATTATTAAACTCCCTTTCTGAAAATAATGCCCCATGTGTTGTATTTGCAGAAAATGGTGCTTAAATTGAGTGATTGAGAGGAGAAAAATAAGAGAAAGGCTATGACTATTGCAGGGGGATTGAAGATAAATATGCGTGAAGCCTCTATCCTTCTCATCAGAGTGATTTATGGTTTTTTGATGCTGATAGCATTTCTAGTGGGGGTGGAGTGTTGTATATGAATCATGAAGGAAAAATTAACTGTATTGAGCTGATCTATCTCTCTCACTGTTAAGCAGAGAAATTGGATTCCAAGACTGTTAGGCAACAGTTCCTGCCAAGAGAAAAGCCAGAAGCGAAGAAGGAGCAGAAAACTGGGACTCCCTCCACCAGTAGTGTATCTGAATCAAGCAATACTGCCTTTATATATATTTATGAGGACTATAATTAATAGCCATAATATTCTTAAATGGTGAGCGATTTTATAATATCTTTTACCTTCATAGGTCTGTATTTATATAGTTTGTATAATACATATATATATTCCATTAGTATCAGGCTCAGGAGTTTTGGTTTGTCAGAGGCAGTCAGTACTTTGGTTCTCTAACCCTCTCCTTTATTAGATGAGACACTAAGAATTTAGATATAATCAGGTTTCAGATACAGTTCCATTCTTAATCATCTGTGATGATGGTGCTGTATTTATGGTTTTGGATATTTATTTTGTACAGTTTTGAAATGTTTGATATTTATTTAATTAATGATGACGATGGTTTATGTGTCCCATGGAATGTGTAGATCGATGTTGATACCTTTCCAATTATTATTTTTTTTGACTCGAAGGTTGTTTTGACATGTGACTATTTTTAAAAGGAAAGTATTTGGTTGGGCAATGATGATTATCGTGGAAGGATTTCGTATTCGAAGTTTGTAATAAGTGTTTGATAATATCATCACATATATTTATATGACTACTACAAGGTATGCGGATAGTGTCATCTGTTATATTAGCAAGATTTGTTTTAGTCCTAATCACATTTTACTAATTAGTTTAATCTTTTATATAATTAATATATACAATTTAATACAATCAGTATTGAATGGAGAAAGTTTTAGTGTATTTAGTACAGAGAAATTATATTTTATGACTATGTTTGGAATAGGGTTTTACGTTAAATTTTATTATCAATAATTATTAGGTGGATAGTAACAATTTAACTTGCTAAAATATTCTGGAATTTTTTAAGTATTATACAAATCAAATGTTGAATTTGTTTCAAATGATGTCCTTTTTTCTGCAATTAATTAGCTATATAGTATTGGTTTATAGTATTGCAACTGATTTTATTATAGATTAAGAATCTCCATGATAAAGTGATAGTAAATCCTCTTAGTTAAGAATCTTGTCATATGTTTTTAAAAAATCTATATACGTTTAACTTATATATATTAATACTTTTTATCACTAATAACTATTGTTAGTTTAAATAAAATTTTATTTTATTAATTTATTATTATTTTAAATTTTAAAATATGATGAAGTATTTAAATATTCACATTTACTAGTCATTTAAATTTACCATTGTCCTTGGGTTTTTAATGTAATTTTGAAATTTGTATGTTTTACAAACAGCCTTTTAAGATGAAAGGCTTTGATGATAGGGAAGTCTTAGGCCTAGTAAAAACATAAGCAGGCTTTGAGTTAATTCGTGTAATTAATTGACTAACTGTCCCAATCAGCAATTAAAACAACGTTCAATAAACTATGTTTAAAATATGATTATCTGAAAGCTTATATATTTTAGTGGCATTATGAGGGTAAATACAATATAATTCTAAAAAGCTTAAAAAATTAATATATACAAGTTAAACATATATACATTTTAAAAAAACGTAAAAAATATTCTCCACTATAAAGATTCATCCCCACTTTTACATAGAAATTATTAACTTGTAAATAGTTCTTTTTATAATACCACGAATTCGATACCACATCCCCAATATAACATGTGTTGATATGAATTTTTTTAGTTAATTAAATTTGAGATAAATTAATTGAGAGGCTTTAATAATTTGAAGATAAATCATAATCCTTCATTTGTAAATACTACCATGAATATTCCAATATATTCTATGAAATTTAAATATCTATATGTTCATCTAATAATTCTTCCTTGATATAATTGAATCTTGATAAATAATTCTAAAATTAAATTCTGTGAGAAGCATTAAGATAGACATAATAAACATGCCTATAAACATAATTATAAACTTAAAATAATATATTTCAATATAATCCTCTTCAAATCAAAAATTACGCTAGGGTAAAATAAATTAATACGAAACTTTACCATTTAGTTACCGTGATCAAATTTCACCACACATTTTAAAATATGAGTTTTAGGGTGAGTGATGTAATATTTTCTTTTCAATTTTATAACATTGTTTATAAGATTTGAACTTAATATTAAATTGTAAAATTAAATATAATTTAAAAATTATAATTCAAAAATATAAAATTTAGAGAAAGAATCATTTAGCATCTTAGAAATGAATATTTAATAAAATAATTTAATCTGTAGAAAATAGTTTCAAATTCAATGAGGCAATTAATAAGAGAATAGGGAAACCAAAAGTATTTGGGAGTTCAAAATAAATCAAAGAAATAAATTCTCTCTATATCAAAAAATTGATTAATATAAAAAAAATAACATAAACTTGTACACTCTGAAGTTGTCTCTTAAGAAAATCATAATAAATTTGAACACTCATATAGAACCCACATCGACTTTACATATGTGCCATATGACACCACTGACCATGTAGTGCGAGCTCCTTCTATGTGTTGGAATTGGGTTAATAACATAAAAGTATCTAAAAACACATTCCACTACCACGTGTTACTGATGCATTGCCACTTCTTCTTGTTCATTGCCACATCTTTATGGGGTTTTTTTTTCTCTACTAATGTCTTCAGATATATATTTCATAATAGGTTTAATAGTTGAACAAAGTATTAGGAACTTCATGAGAAGTCATATAAAGTGGTATCTAATGACTGTTGTTGCTGCAATTTCTTTGTAGCCAATAGTTGTTGCTTTGTGAAACCCATGATAGCATGGGAGGTGCTAAGGTCTTAAATGTATTTCAACAACCACATTTAATTTGTGAAATTAGGTGGAAAGTACCATGTGGGCCCTCGAAGACTCCATGTGGTAAGACTTGTTGATGCGACGAGGGTTTAAAAGGGTCGATTCAAACTGTATAAATTTTGATCCATCGGTGATTCAGATGAAATCTATATCTTCATATAGATGCGTGAGTTTGACACAGTGGTTTTGGCTCTCATTTGGATGATGAAGCATAGGTTGAGTTGAATGATAACACCTTCAATAGGTTTTAAAGTCCAAGAGGTAGGAAAGGGAAGTGTACAGTGAAACTAAGCACCCGGGTTAAACACTCGGATCGAATGAGCCTAGAGAAGGATGAGACATAGAGCTTTGTTACGGAAGTGTTGTGTTTTATAATGATTTTTGTTAGAAAAGGTGTTAATTATTACTTGACCAATGATTATTATTGATTGTAGCCCCATGGTGTCATTCTTGATACTAGTGTGAATAGTAAAGATATATACACAATCTTGTTCTTTTTTTCTAACACGCATGCTAATTTTAGATTTGGTGTTTCGGATAAACATACATTAACTTATGTTTATTGCAAATAAGCCTGGTGGTGGTAGTTCATCATTTGTTATATGGTGTGTGTATTGTGTGTGTGTATATGACACGCAAGAGACATAAAACAACGGAAGTAAGGGAATAGGCAAAAAATGGGGCAACACGAATAATAAATTCCATAATTGTTGGGTAAGTCGGTGGAAAGAGAGGAGAGGAAGACTCACTCGATCGGATGAATATTTTTAGTAAGTATAGATGTAATAAAATTTATAAAGCCCCTCAATAGAAAGGATTTTCATAATGGTATTGTGAAAAAGTAAATAAAATTATAGGCATTGTATTTTCTAAGGAAGAGGAAAGCACGATCTGGTGTCAAATACCTAGGAAAAGATAAAGGCGAAAAAATTCATCAGTACGCAAGAACGATGGATAGAATTGATGGTGGAAAAGTAAAAATATAATAAAGGCATAAGAATACGAGTGAAGGTGCGGGTGAGAGGAGAAACTCCAATAAGTACACCGGAAGAGAGGGAGAACGAAAATCACCCATGATGTATATATATATCAAGTAGCAGAAGTCTTTTTAGCATAAAGAAATAAAAATATTTTATATTAATCCAAAATAATTTTAAAGAAGAAAAAACCTCCTACCTCGATGGAAAGTGAGAGAAGGAGCAGAAATGAAGACTAGAGACAAAAGTATTCCATGGTTTAAGTTACTCTGAAATATGAAGGAAAAATAACATATTTTAAACTTGAAAGGTAAAATGATATCTAATTTAGAAGGCCAAAATATTAAAGAATATTAAAAGAGGATGAGTTTTTGTACGGAAGGTGTTGGAACATATTTTCAGGAACAATATCTATAAAATGCTATGATATAAAATAAAAGATTTTGTGAGCACAAACTAGGTAGTTATCTAATAAATATCTGACTATATGCAAGGCTATTCAGAATTATACTTCCTCCTCCAAGGTGAGAAGAGAGAAAATATGAAATGCATCTCGATAGGTTATCACAGTATTCAACATGAATGCAATAAGTTTGATGAACACAAAAATCTAGGATACATCCAAGATGAATTATTTCTATGAATAGTCTGACATGGAATCGAGTATCCAAATGGATTGGAAGGAAAAGGAAAGCCCGACAATGGAGGAAAATAGTAGAAATGAGTAGGAAAACAATCATGGTGAGAAAACATGATTTTCTACTATTATTAAGAAGATTCCCAATATAAATTCACTACTATTGACACAAGGTTAGTTCTCTCAGAGGTAAACTCATTGAAAACCATCTAACAGATTAATAGAACATTAAACAGTATTAAGCCCCTTTTATATTCAATAGCCATACACTCAAATTTTCCTGTAGTGATTAAATTTGTTTCTTTGACTAAGGTACAAGTGAAAAAATCACTTTCTTGCTACAATTTGTATTCATCAACAAACATCTATCCTGCATTTAATGTATACATATATTAATAGGAGTAGTCTACCAAAGCCCGTTTCAACCCAGGAAATATGGCCCGTGGAAAAACATTTCTTTTAGTACCTTGAAAATCACTGAGGATCACACATATTTCATGGAGTTAATTGCAGTTCATCAGTGATTTGTTCAATGCCTTCATCTGTATTCTCTGGCTCCAATTTATTCAAATTAGCAGCAACAATTTTAATTTGAGATTATAACTCAACATTGAGCGTTAAGTGAGGATCTGCAAAACCATATTTCTCTTGTGGATAATGGATTTCGGTCGGGGAGATCTGAAATTCCAATGGCTAATAACGACGGAAAATAAGGCTCGTCATCACCTTGCCCCCGAATGCGCAAGAACTGAGGTCGTTAGGTGAGGATGCACCTAGGCGACGGCACGGAACTCTAAAAGAACACTTGTCTTCGGTGAAGAAGAGACTCTCATTTCTGTTGTTACTTTGTATTGTGTATGAGAACCCCAATCCCAGACGCAAGCAAAGAAGGCATGCACGGAGTCGAATAGAGTCAAAGCTTTTATTTGGTGAAAAAAAGTCATGATGGCTTGAATTATTTGTTACCCAAATCATGAATATAACTTGGGCTTGAAAGACCTTTTCACTTTCATCTTGTCTGTTCATCTTTCACTTCTGTGTGTCCAACAAGCAATTTTTTTAAATTTCTTATTTGCAATCTGATATAAAAACAATTTTTTTTTTTTTTTATAATAAATAAATTTGTAATTTTTAGTTTCAAGCCCAACTCACTCTTTTTTCGATATGGAATCATGATACATTTGGCACATATTTGTATGTGCCTATGTATTATAAATCATGCTCGGGTCTTGGTGTATATTTTCATTTATACATACTTACATTAAATGTATACATATCTCTTCATGAAAATTGTGGATTGCTAAAAAAAAAAATGATTGATTTGTTCTTAAATAAATCAAGAATGTATATTATCAAAATATACATGTGTTGAATGTCAAGTAATATATACAAATATATATAAATTAATATGAAAAATCGGTTGTCAAAAAGAAAAACAAGACAAATTAGAAATTGTATTCTATTAATCAAATGGCTTTTTAGAAGAATATTTTGTTGGTTTTGCATATATACGGAGTTGTGAAAAATGTGAGGTTATAAAAATGCGGCTATTAAAAAATGCAGCAACAATTGTATTTCATTAATCGGAATCAAACAATCCTAAAGACTTTTTTTTTTTGTTGGTTTTGTGAAATCCAATCGAATTAGGAAAATTGAGTTTTAAGTTATTTAGTACAGAACCTTGGTGCTCTGAATTTTCTTGAACATTGAATTCATTTTTGTATTAAAAATTTCATTTTAAACAACAAAACATTAATTTCAGCTAAAAACATTTGACAAAAAAAGCATTTGAGCTCATAATCATAAATTTCATTTGTTTAATTTTCTTAAAATAGTGAACTACATTTTATTAAAATAAGGATGTGAATTAGATGCATATTTAATAGTTTTAAAAGGGAATAATTATTAATCTCTTCCAATATTTGTATAGTTTTTAAAATGGTAAACTTTACATTTAATTGAAAAATTAAAGATGTAGATTGGGTCTATCCTTCATAGATAATTTATTATTCTCTAATTAGTTAATTTCCTAAATAACATTGTTTTATCTTCCTTTTATTAAATAAATATTGGTTGAATAATTTTTAGTGTTTTTAAACAAACTCTCGTTACCTTCTTTACTTAAAGGACTTTAACCTGAGATAAAATGTATCATGTTGAGACTTTCGAGTTAGTGGTTGGCTCTTAGTCTTATGGTTAATTTAGTTCCATTTTACCTCTAAGTTGCATTATAAAAGTAAACAAATCCTATGAATATGAATAAACTCGTAGTGTGAGGCAATAATGGAAATTCTGACATGATTTTAGAAGCAAAATTTGACAATTTCTTTTGGAAATACGAGTTGCCCTCTCAAACCAATTTTGGGTACCCAAGGGTTTTGTGGTGAATCCATTTCATCCTTTTAAAATTATTAAACACCTCTAAAGTGATTTTTGAAAAAGTAAGCGATTCTAAAAACAATGTACGTGAAATTGTCACTATTATAAATAAATACTCAAATTATAATATGAAATAGATACTTAAGATTATAGTATCAATGAAAAGTTGGCCAATGCCTAAAAATAACTTCCTTAACTTGCAAGAAAATAACTAGATAACTTATGACTTTGTTCGACAACATTTAGACAAATATACCAATCCCATAGTTTGGTAAATATCATAATTTATTTTTAACCCTCTTAAGTGCTTTTATGACTCAAAGAAGCTAACTATGCTTTAAAGAAAATATGTTACATGTACAATGAAGGGAACTTCTTATATAATCATCTACCTGCTTATTTTTACTATGAATTTCATACTTCATAAATTCATATGTCAAATTGCTATGCCAAATTTTAGCTATTAGTGATACTATTGAGGCTAGTGGTTTAAAAAAATAATAGCTAACTGTCTAGTATTTAATTTAAATATTCAATGTTTTACTAAAAATCATAAATCTAAATCCTGCTATCGACCTCCCCAACAGTTTACTTATCCAGGAATTTGCCTTTTCTCTAGTTTTTAAGAATATTTTGTGAATATTGTTTAGCATTGATTTCTTGATGACTTGACTTTGTACGACAAATCTTCATTCTCTCTATCATTGAGCATCATTTAATAGATATCTTGAGCATACTATTTATTAAACATTTAATTAACCCAAATTATCAAGTTTTTCATATGCATCTCAGTGGTTGGCAACAACATTGGAGAGGAACCTTGTGAGACAACGTATGAGATAGGGTAATATGTGGACAACACATCTACCTCATGTTAGTGTTGTAAATCCTGAATACAATTAACAATAAAAAAATATTTTATATTGTTTAAATATACACTTATTTAAATAGACAAAAAATGAGTTTAATAGGTGATAAATCTTAAATAATCTTCTAAAGAAGCTAAGACAGAATCAGGGATTATGGATGTGAACCTATGGTAAATAAATAATTACTTTTCATATATAAATATATTTCACTTGATGTACAATTTTCTTCACATGGAACAACTTCCACTAAAATTTGTATGCAATAACAAACTCAACTCAAAAATTTTTCCAGTAAACTCACGAAAAGGGGAGAATTTGTACTAGCATCAAAAACCTTGATGTTGCATAGTTGATGTTTGTCTGGTAAGTTTGAAGAGATTTCCCTTGCTCCTAACCTCAAAGCCACATTGCCTTAAGAGAATTGTACTCATGAAGGATGTAGTCTTAAAATTTCAACTTAAGAATGCTAAATCTAATTACTCTCTGGTAAGTGCCAGCAACATAGTTTTTATATAAAATGATAATTGGCCACATGAAATATCCTTCTTTATGTGTCGATACTTTCAACTGATTAACCTCACAGCAATGGAGAAATCATTACACTCTCCACTGTAACTTTTTTTGAGATAAATGTGTTGTATTTCATGTTTTGACATCATGTTTTCTGAAATTATTATAAGTACTCATAGGATCATGAATTTTTTTGCAAAAAATGCCTGCTAATTTTTCTTTGAGCTTCTATGCTATTATTAAAAGTGTGAGAGTTCAATAGTTAACATCAAGATCAATCAAGTAGTTTTTGTAGATGCAGTATTAGGTACTCTACCGTTTGTTGAGTGATTCACATCATTTTGGTGAAGCCAAAATATAAAGATTCCTCTAACCTGAAATTTGCTAGATTCGAAACGGGATTAAAGTAAGGAATTGAAACAGAGGATTGTAAATCTAGGAACCAAAACTCATCAAGTGATTCTGTAGAATTTTGAATTTCTTTCTATGATATGTTGAATTTTCACTGGCAGTCTTGATTTACGTAGTGAGATCGATGGTTGACCATGTTCCTCATCCCAAATAAAGTGAACATACTGGGTTTGAAGAAATTTGGGTACTTATGGGCTTTCTGTCTGTTCTAATCCTCTTTTTAAATACTGACATAAACCTTTCTGTTTACAGAAAACATTTGGTGATAAGTGAAATCATCTAATCCATCATGGATGTTGAATGGAACTCACTTTCATTTACTTTATTAATTTGTATATGTATCAAAATGGTTCTTGACTTCGTTAGTAGTCTACTTTGTTCAAAGCCAATGTGAACTGAAAATATAAATACGATGTATTTATTTTGTAAGGAGGTTTTCAGGTTGGATTATTTGATGATAGCAAGATACCAATTATGTAATATGTTCAGAGATTAATAAAATTGACTGTTGGGTTTACCTTTTAGGCAACTTCTTAGACTTTTGAGGGAATTTATGAGTAAGAAACCCTTAAACTCCACAACTCCACCTTTATTTCTTGATCATGTGTTTTGTGTCTGTTCATTGTAAATTTAATAATTCTTATACCAGTTAGTGTTTTACATTTCTGTAAGGTAAGCATTAGTGGTTAAGTGATTTAATTCTTTACGTTAATGAGTTCTTTCATTTGATAATGTTTCAATTCTATCTTACCATTTTAAGTTAGATTCAGAATTGTGGTTCGTCTTGCTCTTTTCCTGCGCTAAACCACTCCAGCAAACCCAAGTGTTTTAGAGGATGTTATCGACCACTCCATAGCCATTGCTGCTAAAGTCTTGATAAAGAAAAAAACACAGGTTGTTGATTATTGTTTGATCTTTATCTTTTCATGGTCAATATCAACAATCCTAAAAGTGTTCTTGAAAGATGATATATGCCACTCCATACCCATTCTTTTAGTATTGACATAGGAAAAGAAGCATTAGTTGATGTATGTGTATTTAATAACTAGCATACTTAGATAATCGGCCTGCATAGACTTTTGCTTGCATCTCATCAGTTTTAAACATCGTAACCTATATTTAGCTCTAGCAACAGAAATGACAAAATGTTATGACAACGAAAAGTACCCAATCCTCTTTAGTGGTACCATTTCATCGATAGAAATCATTGATACATGTCGAAGAAAGAGGATGTTACTTTTCTTACCTTATCATTTATATAAAACTATGTTGAACTTACTTGAGGCTAATTAGATTTAGCATTCTTAAGTTGAAATTTTAAGATTGACATCTCATGAGCACAACTTTTGAACAATGGCTTTGGAAGTTTAAGGTAGAAATCCTTCAAACTACTAGACAAACATCAACATGCAACAGAGTTTTGATGTTGTTCACAATTCTCCTTGTGAGTTCTATTGGAAAAAGTTCCTTGCTTGAGCTGTGGCCAATATAAATTTAGTGTAGTTGTCCATGTGAAGAAAAAATTGTACTTTGGTTTTGAAATATAAAATGTAAATGGTAGCCATTTTCTTGTTCCACATCCATTACAATCCCCATCTTGCACGTAACTCTTGAGAAGTCATTCAAGATGTCATCATTACAATAAACTCATTTTTGTCTATTTCAAACACAGGTTATTTGTAGATGCATTTTTTATTATTTAGTTCAATAGTTGTATATATATGATGCTAACCAACATATTAGGATCTAGATAGGTATATAAAGGTTATATAAATCTTGTGTCCAACATTAGATAATTAACTTCGAATCTTGAAGACAACAGATTGGTAATAATTATTAACCGATATATCTATTAGAATGATATATAACAAATAGAAACAAATTTGCTCTGAACAAAAGTATCAATCAACACAAAAATCAAATGTTAAACGATATCACAAAATATTATCTGAAAAACATGAAATCTTGGAAGAACAAACCATAGGAATTGGAATAATAAGTTGGAATTTATGATTTTTTAGTAAAATGATTAGTTAATTAAATTAAATAATGTATTTATTAATGTCATTTTCTAAACCACTTACCGTTACCATTGAAACAAAATTTAATATAAAACTGAACATATGTTCAAGTATAATTCATGAAATAAAAATAGCCAGCAGTATGGAATATATAGAGATTCCCTTCATTAATACATGTAAATATTTCTTGAAACATATTTGAACAACAGTGAAAATGCGTAATTGATTAGTAGTACTGGTAACACCAACCATAGATTTAATGATATTGTCACCAATGTTATTCGAACAAAGTCATAAGTTATCTAGTTATTTCTTTGCAAAGTTCTGAGTGCACTTTTAGCATTAGCCAACTTCGTGATACTATAATGCTGAAATATGCCTTCATATTATATTTAGTATTTATTTATAATAGTGACAATTTGCCGGCCTTATTTCTTGTAGAACCCAGCCATTCTTTTTTCAAAATCTGACATGCAGAATGTTTGAATAATTTTTTGTGGTGAAATGGATTCACCCTGTCGCCAGCAGAGGCACTAATTCTGAAAACGAGCAACTGCGACTAAAAAAAGAAATTGTCAGAATTTTGTCAAAATCATCTTTGGGAGCTTCCATTATTACCTCGTATTACACTTCGGTTTATTCATATTCTATGAGTGGACTTGTTTCTCTATAACTACTGATGTAATTAAACTTTGAAACAAACAGAACTAAATTAACCATGGAACTAAAATAACACTAACGAAAATCCTTAAATATGATGCATTTATCATATGTTAATAAAGTCAACTGAAATTAAAGTAAGTTGTTACAAAATTATCAAAAATTATCAATCCAATATTTATTTAAGCAATGTGGAAAATAATAAATAAATTGTGTGAAATTAGTCGAACAGAGGAAAGGAAATAATAATATTCTATGAAAGAATGGGCCAAATTCTATCTTTGAGCCACTTTCAGTGGCAAAGTTTCATTTAAGAAAACTATGCAAATATTGAGCCAACAATTATTCCTCTAAAACTATTAAAATATATAGACTAATTCACATCTTATTTTTTAACAAAATGAGGATATGTACAAGAAAATTCGGCAAATTGAAATTTTTTGATAGAATGGAAAACTCAAATACTTTTTTTATTTTTGACCGAAACCCAATATTTTATTATTTAAAATGAAATTTTTTAAATACATAAAATAATTCAATATTCAGAAAATCTTTAAAATTTTCAAATTCTGCGCCAGCTAAATAACAAAACTTCAATTTTTCTAATTGAATTGAATTTCAACAAACAACAAAAAAAAATTAACTGGATATTTTTGATGCGACCAATGAAATACAATTTCAAGTTGTCTTGAATTTTTTGGCAATCGGCATTTTTATAGGCAGCATTTTCACACTCTTATATATACAGGCCAACAAAAATATTCTTCTAGCCATTTTATTAATAGAAATGCAATTTCAATTTATCTTATTTCTTTTTTGATAAATCTGACATTTTCGCGCATTTATATATATTAACATTAATATATTGCTTGGACATTCAACAGTAATGTACATTTTGATAACGCATACATTTTGATTTTATTTAATGAAAACAAATTTGTATTTTCTTTTTTTTATATATAAATCAACGATTTTCACAAACCTATCTATATATATTGCCCAGAAGCTGGCGTAGTAGTATAAATGAAAATATACTAGCGACATGACATGTTCCGCTGCCACATAAAATATTGATACTGCTGCTTATTCACCATGCTCATACTCCGAAAAAAGAATGGCGTAACCTTTAACTAATTACAATTGATTTATTAAAAAAAAATTGCTATAACGGTGCAAATAAATTTAGGCAATAACAGCAATTCTTGATGTGATTGAAAAATATATAATGTGAAAGCAAAAAAAGGCCCTTCCAGCCAGTATTTTGAAAGTACGCTGTCAGTATAACAAATAACGGGCCCCTAGCTTTACTCCCTTTTTCAAGCGGCTAAAAGCGATCTCCACTGACCGACCATGCTGCGACTGGCGACTCCTGGAACTTTAGACTCTTGCAAAAACCGCTTATCAATGGCAGCAATGAAATGAAATTTCTTCTTCCTTTAGTACAAATGTTCTTTTTAGGATTCGAGCAGCTCTACTAAGTAAAACCTGCGTGAAATTTCATTCTTGCGAATTCGTAGATCTGGCGGCTTTATTCCGGTATAACCATTGGAATTTCAGATCTCGGCGAAAATCGTATACAGAAGAAATAGTTTTGCAAAAGATCCACTGACTCCAGCGTTACTCGTAGAAACTTGAGAAAATTTCAATTAAAGGTGGCCTTGATATAGAGACACGAAATTACTATGTTTGAATGAGGGCAAGACAAATCCATTGGCTGATGAATAATTAACCACAATACGAGTAACTCACGACAACTACGACGATAGTCATGTGGTGATACGTGGTAGCCACGGGCAACAAATGTTTCGACGGGCCATATTCAGGAGCTAAAGCAGCGGTACAGACAGACTACTCCTATATTAATATATCTTTAGATTTTGTACCACGCGAGATTTAATGTTAAATTTAAAGCGTACAAACTTTCTGGCATATACTCTCACGATTTATGATTAATGTTATATTTTTTTTTCCCATTTCAGGGTTGGTTACTTATGATGAATAAGATATTAATCGAATTTTTTACTGGGAAAATAGTTAAATTGATAAAGAAATTTAATAGGATATGCATGTACAAGATAATTAAGAAATAAAAGGTAGCTATTTGGTGTGACGAAGTTGAACCACATGTCTAGCAGAAATAATATTGGAGATTATGGTAGAGATTAAAATAATTACTCCTAAAATAAGGACACAAAAGTAAATCTATATCTACATAGAAAGCAAATCTTTTGAAAAGTAAAGGTCAACTCCATAATTTTAAATCAACTTTAGTTTCCATTTTCTTTTGCAAAAATAAATTCAAGTGGTGCTAAAAGATCAATAAAAAAATGAGAGAGTGCAATATAACTATTCCATCCAATAAACGTAAACCAATAAAATAAAATTCTGATGTTATACGACAATATAACGACCTTCAAAATTAGTATTACTATTATTTTAGAAAATTCTTTTCGAGTTATTTCACCTTTAGGTTAAAGAAAAATAATATTTTATTTGAATTCATACTTTATTTATTTTACCATGGTATTTAAAATTCTTAGGGTGGCTCATCGAGTTTCTCAACTATAGTTTTCTAAAAATACTTTTGTGCTAACTGAATAATCGGGCAGTCACCCATTGTTGTCTCTAAGAGTTCGTGAGATCATTCTTGAATTTGGTACAATTAGTAATAAAAAATAAGAAAGGGAATATAAATGGTGTGCCTCTATAATTCATGTAGTTTCGTACCGGGGCATTATCACGCACCAAATTCGGTGAACTAGTCCCCGTTTTGGTGACGCATGTATGTCACCAATAACTGCCCATGGCTTTCGTCTGAACTTTGAATGTAAACACGACCTAGTCCATCTTAACTCAGGATCTGTCAATGGCAAGGAGAGGATCAAATCTCTCGGTGGCTATATTTTGAGTGAAAAACTTGAGGAAAGGTTTTCACCTGTCGGACCCAGTCCCTCTCGACGCCAGTAGATCCGGAGTTAAGATGGATCTAGAGAAATGATTTCTATTACGTGTACGACCAAGAAGAATCTATTGGTATATAGAGGAACATATGGCAATTTTATCAATAATATGTGTCTATCTAATATTAACATGACATTTTAAATGTCTTCATCATGTTGATTTATTGAATTATTTTAATTTTAAATTTAGTTAGTTACCTCGTTTGTTGAGATAATCATCTTGTAAATAACTTTGTGGAAAATAAAATTTTGAATGCAGAAATTGATGATATTAATAATATTAGATGATGAAAATTGCTTGAATAATAATAGTAAATGTAGTCAATTCTGAATAGTATTCATTGCGATCCGATTTCAATACTTTATTCTACCTATTCTTGTTTTCACCCATATTTAGTTTGTCCATATTTTCCATATTGATTGTTTGAAAGGAAAGTTGAATGCATTAAACCATTTAAATGTTTCGCTAAAATTTGTTGCCATCATATCATACCTTATCTCTCTTGCTCTCCAATATTAATAGGTTGATTACTATAACACAAAAATCAATGTACATTGTCAATAATTTTGGTAACACCTGAAATCATTGCACACACACTATTAATCATGCAATTTAAAATAATAACATCATACATCCAATTACATCAAATTTAATCAACATATGCACTAAATCAATGCAACTAATGCGAAATCAAATAATAATAGAAAAATCACTAAAATCGATACGTCATTTTGGTAATGATAGATTGAAATCAAAATCTACTCAAGTAAATGAGGTCTAGTGCAGAAGAAGTGAAGAAAATAGGATTTAAAACCAACATTTACCATAATCAAGTATATATTTTTCTGATAAATAAAGGATCAAATACATACCAATGAAATAAATACTTGTTCGTGCAAGGAATCAAATAGGATTATAAATCATCTGCATTTCAAAATCATTGCATTTAGTGCAACGAATCAAATATAATTATAAATCAAAATCTGCGATGAAAATTAAACTTGCATCTAATTATGACGATTAAAGATAAGATTGAAAATGTATCAACAAAATCAGAGCATTTAGTGAAAGCAATCAATAAGTTAGAAATAACATATGCATTAAATCAAATCCATTCAGTACGGCAATCAAATATGATTAAAGAATAATCCTACATTTAAATCAATTCCCTTAATTGAAGAAAGAAATCAAATATAACCAAAAATCAAAATCTCCCATTCAAATTAATGCCAAGTGAAATCAATCAATAGGATTAGAAATCATATCTACATGAAATTAATGCATTTAGTGCAAGCAATCAAATAAGTTAGAAATCATCTACATTAAAATCAATCCATCTAGTGTAAATGCATCAAATATCATTAGAAATCATCACACACAAAATTAATTAGTCTAGTGCAAAAAATCAAATGAGATTAGAAATCACATCACAGAAATCAATGCATCTACTGTAGGAAACCTTCTTCCCTCTCTCCCACATATATATCTATATATCCATCAACTCTCATACTTTTCCTCTTTATCTCTTACCATACACACACTCCCTCTCACTCCCATGTCTACTCAATTTCCTTGTCCTCTCCTTCTCTCATCCTCTTTTTTCTCTTCACCTTACATCTACTCTCTACTCTATCTCCTCTCTCTCTCTATATCTAACTCCAAACATAAAATCTCTTTCTCCAATCTATCTATATATCTATCCTCCTCCTCCTCCTCCCTCTCTCTCTCTATCTCTCTCCCTCCCGTCCCTCTCTCCCTCTCTCTCTTCCTTCCTCTCTCTTCTGCCTTCTCTTCTTCCTTTCTCCCTCTCTCTCCATATTCTTTATCACTCACTCTCTCCTTCCTCTCACCCTTTTCACCCCTCTGTATATACATTCTTACTCCCCTCTCTCCCTCTTTCTATCTTCATATCTCTTTCCCTGCCTCTCTTCACTCTCTCTCTCCCTCTTCCTTTCTCTCCCCCCATCTCTCTCTCCTTCTCTCCTTATCTCCATATCCCTTATTTGTCTCTTTATCTCTCCTTTATAAACATACACTCCCTCTTAATCTCTCCCTTGTCACTCCCCCTCTCTCTCCCTCACTCTTTCCCCTCTTTGTATGTATTTAGCTGTATTTGCCTCCCTCTCTCCTCATCAGGCTCCTCTCACCTAATCCCTCCCCCTCTCCTCTCAAATCCATATTTCTATCCCTCCCTCTCTCTCCCTCTCTCACTCCTCTCTTTCCAGTCCCCTCTCTCTTTCCTTCCTTTTCTCTCCCTTTCTCTCACTGCCTCCCCTTTCTCTTCCCCATCTCTCAATCCTCCCTCACCCCCTCCAAATCCATATTTCTATCCCTCCCCTCTCTCCTCTCTTTCAAATTCCCTTCCCTTTCCTTCGCTCTCTCCTTTATCTCCCTGTCCATTTATCTTTATCTCTCTCTCTCTCTCTCTCTCTCTCTCTCTCTCTCTTTCTATTATCTCTTCCCCCATCCTCTCTTCTCTCTCCCTCTCATTCCTTTCTCACCTCCTTCCTTTATTATTGACTCTCTTTCTCTCTCTCTCTCTCTCGTAATCACTCAGCCTCTCACCCATCACTCTCACTCTCCAACTATCTTCCTCTTCCTGTCACTTTATCCTTCTCTCCCTTTGTCTCCGTACTCTCTTTCTCCTTCTCTCCCCTTGTCTCCATCATTCCTATGTATCTTTATCCACCTGCTTCTTACCTCTCTCTCCATCTCTCCCTTGTCACTCCCTCTCTGTTTCTTCCTTCCTTTCCTCCTCTGCCTCCAGCTCCATTCTCTATCCCTCCTCCCTCTCCTCCCTCCCTCATCCTTTCTCTCTCTCCCTTTCTCTCCCTCCCTCCCCTCTCCCTTCCCCCTTCTTTCTCTCTCTCTCACTCTCTACCCTCAATCCTCTCTCCTTCTCCCTCCCTCCCTCTCTCTCTCTGTATCTCTCTCCCACCTCCATTTTTATGTCTCTCTCTCCCTCTCTACCCTTCTCTAACTCTCTTACTCTTCTCACACACTCTCTCTCTTTACATTCCTCTTCTCTCCCCTTCTCCTTGATTTATCTCCATATCTCCCTTGTAACGCCCCTATTTCTCCAACTCTATCATATATCTATGTATTATATTAATATATATTACAATATAATAAATTTAATATTCTATTAATCTAAACATATTAAACTTAATATTAATATTTTAAATATTAATGTTAAGTTAATAATCTTTTTTTTGCATGGTATTAATACCATTTGGTCCATGGTATTTTACCCTTATACTTTCATATATAATTAGATCTTGATTTCTAATCATATTTGATATATTTTTATTTATTTACCTTACCTCTTTATACCTCTTTTATATTTATTACTTATTACTGTACCTATTTTATAAATATATTATTTATTTTAGTATTTTCCCATGGTATTATTAATAATTTGTCTATGGTATTAATGGTGGTGAGGCGGGTTGTTCTGTTACTCACTCCTTGAGTTCAAGTCCTTACATGATGAGTTATGTATCTGGACATGGTGATAAAGATGGAGTAAAAAGCAAAAGGAAAAAGAGAAAAATGAAAAGGTACTACCAAGCTACCAAAAAATTCTGTAGGCTTCATAAAATAAAACACATTTTGAGTTTTTTTTTAAATAAAGTAGTTTAGCCTTGAGTAAATATAAAAATCAGTTTTGTTTCTTACCATACCTCTAGTTGTTTATGTTTTTTATTTACCACTCTATTTCTTTTTATATTTTTATTTATTTACCATATATATACAGTAATATAAAAAGTTTTATTTATTATTACACCATACCTATGGTTTATTTATATTCATGTACCATATTTTATTTATTTTATATCTCTTTCTTGGGCTGTTAGTAAACTCTTCATATTTAGGTTTATATCATTTAAATGTATTAATAAAATTTTAATTTTCACGTTTGTGTTCGTAAGTTATTCTTGAACGACATTTTGTTCAACACACACTTACTTACTTGCTTACTTACTTATACTTACACATACAGAGAGGTCATCTTGAAGGTTGTAGGAGGGAATCGCCTCTCGGCGCAACAAGTACGTTGCATAGGAAGATACATCCAGAAAACTAAGGGAAGGGAAAAATAATACTTGCGCAAATGAGTATCTATGGAAATATACGGCATCATGGTCCTCTTCTTCCTGGGGGGGGGGGGGGGGCCGTCACAAAGGTCTATTTTTTTTTATAGCCTAATCAGCTTTAATTATTACAAATGCATTATAATTACAACCTTTCTTTAATTTCTTGCCATTTGCTCAAATATGGGGTAATATGTCTTTCTAATTCTCTATTTTAAGTAGAAAATGGTTAGGATATAGATATTAAATGTTTTAGAGTTCTCTTTAAGATTAGTCAAGCCTCTTGAGTCATTTCTACTGCAAACAAAATTTGTTACGCTCGTATTGCGTTACAGGCCTTACCACACGTTCAAATTATTTTCCTCGGGTATTAACTAATCATTTTCTGATTATTGTGCAGAATTTTCAATACTCTAATCTACATGAAAATTTAAAGTTGGTAGTTCTTCTTTCTTTGATATAAATATTTTGTTTTATCTTTTGTAATTGATATTCAATTTGGAACGTGATATGAAAATAGACACTTTTAATTTTAGAAGAATATGAAACATATATGCTGACACTATTAGAAAAATTTTGTGATAGCTCATTTAAATGATCTAGTTTTTCACAGGTCTCTTCTTAGGATTTAAAATCATCAGTTTTTTGATTAAATTTACATAAGAAAAAGTTTTTTAAGAAAAAATAAGTGTTGTGTTAGGTTTAAAGTACCAATTCTCGCTCGGTGAACACACATCTTTAGGGATACTGTAGTTAACATGAAAATATGTAAGTGTCATTTAGTCAGTTGCACTAAGTAGACGCTCATGGCTGCCCTACTAGAAAGTATGCTCTAGCTAAATTAAATTGGTAAATTATGGCGATCAGAAGGTTGGATGATTTGAAACTTCATTGCAGTACATTCACCTATATTGCTAGAACGTGCCATGTGTGGAGAGCCTACCAGTTCAGAGAGTTTGATACCGGATGCCATGCATGTAAGGCATGTGTAGAGCCTAGTGCTATATTTCTATCGGAAGCAAAATTTAGCCTGCACTTCTCCAATTAAATACATTTAAGCCTTATTTTCTATCCAATGACAATCCCACGAAGTGACATTGTTGAACAGAATATAAAGTCCCTCATAACCTATGTTATCAAACAGCCAATTCCTCCCACCTATACGGGATCGGTCTCTCCGATTCCTAGAACCAGAAGACTTAAATCTTTGAAGTCTTTTAACCCATTTAAAAACTCCAGAAACAAATTTCAGGTTTGACCGTTTGTTGAGTTCATAGCCCGAAACTTTCCTTATACTATTTGCTTACAATCTCCATAACTCTCCCCTTTTCTTACGCCTTCCATCCATGAATAAGGAAAAAATCCCTCTAATTTGTATTACCTCTCACCCTTTTCTGTAGGTTCTTCTCCTTATGTCCAACCTCATCATCTTTGCATAAACTATTTTTTTAATATTCCTCATTGTTGGTATTCTCTCTGAGAATAAAATACTTTGTTATTATACCCCTCTCTTTTTTTTAATACTAACCCTGTGGTTTGCTCATATTGGATATTGTGGTTTGCATGCAGAATTTATACTGGTAAATAAATATACAAAGTCTCGATTTGTTGAAGAATAGGAATTGAGTAAATTGATATTATTAAGTGGCTAAAACCAAGTAAGTTATGTTGATACAAATAAGACAAATAAGGCACTAGTAATCATTAAGGTTGGATCTCAAAATTTACATAAATTATTAATTTTTTGAAATGGATTATTAATTAATGAGTCTTTAAATAGGTTTATTAATTAATGAGTTTATAAATAGGTTTCTTATTTAATATTTTGTATTCTGTGTAGTTAGTATATCCATTAGATTTTATTATACATTGGACTCATCTATTTATTCCATTTTTATTATTAGGTATTAATTTCGTATTAACTCATTTATGAGTTTAGATATTCTTTGTAATTAATTAGTATGTAAACTAGTGTAGTTCATGTGATGCATGTAGAACTTTCAACTATTGCAACAACTATAAATTGTTCTTATGCTTGTAAATTAATTAATGGTTTATTTTAGGATCCAAGTCATGGTCCAGTACTAACCTCTGGTAAACATGGTATTAAGATATTTTAAATGAATATAAACCTCTGACCTTAAATAAGCACGTTAATCTGCCCAAACATAATAAAATAAGACGCACATAACAAAGCACAAAACACATAAGAGAAAGACAACCCAATTAGTAGCAGAGTTAACCTCCATCTCATTGGGGCTACATCTCATGTCTACTTTAATTAGATATAAATCTTATATTCCAGCCTTATAAAGTAAACTTCTTACATTCAAAGCTCTTTAGGCAGGCAGTACCAGCCAGCTTATATAGCTCTCAGTAGCTAAGTATTTCTAAACATATTCTCCCTTCTCAAAACACATAAAGAATATATATATTTTTCTCCTTACTCTCCAACAAAAAAGTGTGTTCTAAGACCCCTGATGGCAAGGGTGTAACTACAAGGAAGGAAAAAAAAAGTCCATGAAAGTAGGACCTCCAATCTGGGTTCAATAGCAGGAAAATTATCAAAACCACCTAAAGAATTTCCAACCATTCCCCTTGATTCTCTCAACCTATAATTAGTAGAAAATAGAGAATTATTGTGAGGTGGTTCTCACATAAAACAATTTCACTGAGTAATGAATAATGTGAGACAAATTTCTCTCGCAATTTCATAAGGTATATCAATAATACTTAGGTTTATTAAATACATAAATAAATACATAAGCATAATTTCACCCTTGATTACTTGTCACCAACTTCAGATATCACATTTTCCGAATATTTTTATACGAGGAGTCCTTAAGATCATTTACATACAAAAAACAAACAAATTCTAGTATAATTTTCATAGATTAAATTCCTGAGAAGATAAAGCTGAGAGTGAGAAAATACGACATAGACATAAAAATTTGCAAGTATTTTTTGGACTAAAGTCTAGTAAAAACGCTTGGGAAAACCGATTGCCATAATGAGATTTTATATTATCTAATGGCAGTAAAATTACAGTATATATCAATGTCAAAAACTACTAATCTAGCAAAAAAAATATTGGCAAAAATTATGCGAGAAATTCCCTCTCCATTTAATCTCAACACTTAAACATGCACAGCTAGCCATCCAAAATTGGGCATATGTGGCTTTAGGTCACTATGGTGATGCCTTCCACACATGTTCTTGAATGGAAGCTACAAGTCTATCTATCTTGCTAATTTCAAATGAAAAATAGTTCTTAATTCACATATAAAACTCTTCCTAAATTTTGGAAATCAAGACATATTCTCTCCGAAGAAAATGAAAACTACTGCCGACCTAGGGTTTCTCTTAAAACCTTGGAAAATATCATTCTCTTGCAAACTAATCATCGGATATGAAATATTCCTCTTGCTTCGTAGTCCCTGCCCTCTCATCTTTGCTTCTCCTAGCTCTAACTCTTCTTGCAGTGTTCATTGCTCTTGGAAAATCAAAAATCTCAGAAATGAATCTACCGTTGGGCTGACCTGCATCTACCCATCGAATTCTTCTTACAATGTTTTTGAGTCCAATGAACGAGAACCCAAACTTAATCAATAGATAAGATCATATTAGAGTCGATTAGTGTGGAATTTCTGGATGGTTACACCTTATCTCAGTGTACAGGTCCATTCCTTAAATTTGGTAAGTTTGTTTACATGCAATGAGAAATATTTAAAAATAAGGCTAATAATTTAATTGAGACACTTCTAGGTAAATTTCTTAAATGATTTAGGTTGTAAAACTCTTTTGTTTCATCTCCACAAGTGCTGATGTAAATTTAGCAATGCTACAAAATAACACTCCTTTTGAGAGGAAGGTGTTCTCGTGCTCTGTTGCTACAAAACCTTGTCTCTGTATCACCCTCCTCCAGATGGTGAAGTCTGTCCTTGCCTGTCTTCTTGTGCAACTACGATGTTGCACATCTGTGTTCTGTTGATATTCTTCACTAAGTGTTGCCTTTCTGGTTCTTGCTTAATCCACCATGTTGTTTTTCCTAGGCTGACTTCTCTATTTGAGAAACAGCCTAAATACGCATGTGTGTTGGTGCATCCTCTTTCTAGTCATGGACTCTACTAGATACACTTCTCTTATAAATATTTTCACTATTATTGTTCACATGTATAGCACGGAATTACTTGTCATAAAATTTCGTTACTACCTATATAAAACTATCACTTCAGGAATATCATTTTTATTCTTGATATTGATCCATCACTGCTATTAAATGTTGCATTTATATGAGTGATGATCCATGGGGAGGAAACCTCAATGGACCCTACCCATCTTCTTGCAACTTTCGGATATAGATCATATAACCCACCTCTCTGCTTGGGTATAACTACAAAACACGAAAAAATTTTGCTCAACATGGAGATAAATTATCTATCTCTACAAACATTGCTGCTGGTCATGATTCTCCCGCTTGTCGAGGACATTCCCGTCCTGGATTGGAAAGCTTGCCACACTGAATAACTTGACCTTGTAGTTCTTTGTTATTCCTCTTCTCCCCCTATCTACCGGATATAACCCTTTGATGTTAGAGACACAACCTCTCCTTTTCACCCTTCCTGCCCCTTGCTAGTGCTCTATGGTGTTATACCCCAAATGGGCGCACCTCAACTCCTCCCTACGTAAGTGGTACCATCACACAACCCACATACGATATTGTCCTGCGCAAAGATAACGGAAAAAAACTTCCCTCTCTAATCTGATGATACGATTACTACAAATATATAGCTTTGTTGGTTTAGGACCTTTACAATAGTTTAAGCTAATCTTGGGCCTCCTAATCCTAGTGAGAAAGGATCATATGCCTTCTCACTTCATCATACGGTCTTCTAAAATTATACTTGACCTCTTACGCTGCTCGGAAGTGCCTTGATACAATTGTATGAATCATCATTTCATTAGGTTGTTCCTTTTATACCACATGTGAGACACCGCGTTGTATGGGCTCAATCTAGGATCAATCTCTTAATACCCCATATATCGCTCCAAGGCTGTACTCATTGAGTTGATCGACATCGTGAGTACTTCCACCACGTTTCCACATAGGAATTTAATTACATGTCCAATACGGTAGGAAGGCCATCATAGCCTTCTAGATAGCAAGGGATTAGGCTCTGCAACCTATCCCAATCTCTCCATCCATTCGTGACCATCTTTGAATCTGGTTAGAAAATCTCCCTCTTTCCACTTTGAGTTAAGGATGTTGAACCTCTCATACTCCTTCTGGAGGTGATAAAATATTCTCAAAACTACTTCAATCTACATCTGAAAAAATCGGATCTCAAAAACAGGATCCTGCGATGAAATTCCCTATTGTGCTTGTTGCTCTTTCTGTTCTACTCGACGTTCGGTGTGCTGCAAAAGCCTTCGCATACAACGGGGAATCGCTATAGCAACAATACGACCTATCTCTAGGCACATCTTCGTCTTCATTAATTTCATTTGGAGCCTCTCTGGGCACGAATTTTTCTACTACCTACATGGAAAAATCGGGCCATCTTCCTATGAGTTTGATCTAAAAACGACCTCTCATAAATATGGAAATACGTTTATAATCCCTTGGAATATGTATTTTTGTCTTTCAATTCTAAACTTCTTGCCTCATCAATCTTTGCTAAGTACCATACGAAAATTTCAACTGACAGGCAGGCGGAAAATATTTTCTGTTCTAGAAGAAATTAATTAACGGTTTATTTGTGCATACAAATAATAATATTCTGTGGAGGTACATAACAAAGAAATTTCTACAGAGAAAATAAGTGGAAGCGAGAAAAATATTAACACACGCATAAAAAATTTGACAAAATTATTTTGGACTAAAAATTTCATGGAAAAAAAAAAACAGAGAAACTTGGGAAAAACGGATGTTGCTGGCTAAGGTTTATATTTTTCGAAGCAACAATGCGTTCTTAATTACCAGTAATACGATTCCAAACACGAAAGGAAAATGCGGGAATAATTATATAGATGCATTCCCTCTCTCTGAAAATCTTGGCCTTCGTTATCTAAAAGTTGGATTTATTAACTAAGTACCTCAGGCTGCGTCGTTACGACGCATACTTGTATGTTGCTAATCAACTTTCAGGTCCTATACGTCTTTCTCATGGAATGAAAGCTTGCTTCTCCGCCCTCAGAAAATATTCTCGACTTACAGAACTTAAGCGTCTTCTCTCAGCCATTGGAACTGCCCTTTTAAGGTTTATGCTCTCCCTCTGCACGGCCTCCTAAAGAAAATATCAACCTCTCTGAAAATCACTCACCGAATCTGAAAATTATTCCTCTGGCTTCACTGTCCCTTCCCCTCTTTTCCTTGAATTCCTTATTTAGCTCAAACTCTTCCAGTAACTATTGTTTCTCTTTGGATAATCGAACTCTCTAAGGAAATAGATCTCAAGTGTGTGTAACTGAATTATGTAAAATCGTCATAACTCTCTCTCTGAGCATTAGATTGGAATTATGTAAAAATTGACCGAAATTTCACAGATTGTAGTTTTGTTTGTATCAATTTCAGAGCTGAAGGAGGAAAAAGTGACACGTGGTACATCTTACAAGTTCACCCTACTGAACCAGTCCATAATTAGGTCATTGTGTGAGATTTGGTATTACTTTGTATTGAAGGATCCAAATCAGGTCGAACCTGTGGCATTGGAAAGAAGACTCAAAGGGATACTCCAGGACTTAAGATAACATATTGGGGATATGAAATTACAGAGGTACATCACTTTCAATATAGAGCTCCTCAAAAGCAGGAAAAAGGTGTGTATTTTTTAAAAAAATTCATAAGTCTTGTTTGAAAAAATAGTTTGAAGTGATTACAAGGGCATATTGAAGCATAGATATCAGTATTGGGTTCTAAAATTCTCCCTAAAAATAATTAAAAACCCACTAAGCTCTAAGAAGGCTCTACTATGACTCATGAACAGGAAGAAGTGTTTACTGATGCTAAATTATAGGACCAAAATTTTGTAAATTTGCTCTAGCAAATATTTAATTAGGTATTTAAATAAAGTACTCTAATTCCAGTCTGGATAGAATTTTCCTGGAATTAATACTTGAGTTTGCAGTGAATTTTGTAGTAGAAATTCACAACCATTCATCATGATGCAAATGAATTTTATGAATTCAAAAATTAAATTTTATCCCGTTTACTAGTATTAGATTACACATTCCTTATCTTTTTCTAATACATATTTGCTCATATATTCTCAAGTATGAATAATTCACCGCAACTACCAAATATTACCAAAGGTAGACCTAGTACAGTTACTCTACAGAGCCTGTATGAGCATATAGAGTCTTTAGAGAAACGTAGAGAAGAAAGAGAAGTCAAGCTACAAACCCAGTTAGAAGCCATGCTGGAAAACAAATTCATATCTCTTGAAGACAAGATCCAAAAACAAATAGAAAATAAAATAGAACTATTGGAGAATAAAATGGAGGCAATGGAGACCAGGTTGCAGGTCATAGAAAAACAAAACCAAGATACGAACCAAAAATCCCAGCAAGGAGATGCTGATAATATAGAGAGTCTTAAAATGAAGGACACAATTAAAGAACTAGAAGAAAAGTGCTCGCAGTCTCACCCTAAATAGTGGGCCAGATAAATTAGATATCGAACCAATTAAAGATGAAATGAAGAAAATTGATCAAATTAGACCATGAGTATAACAAAAGGGCCTTGAACCTTGTAATCTTCAGTTTGAAAGAGGAGGTAGACGAGGATAATTTAGCCATAGCCCATAAATAATTACATAATAGATTACAAATTGAAACCACGTGTCTCACAGAATCAACAAGGTTAGGGAAATTAACTAAGAATAAAGGAAGGCTGATCCGAATAAAGGTGAGCTCTACTGACCATAAATATGACATACCTAGTAAAACCTCAAGTCTAAAAGGAACGGGAATATCTATAAACGAAGATCTCATTCCAGAATATCAAGAAGAATTAAGAAGGGAGGTTCAAAAGGTAAAAGAATCTAGGAAGGAAGGAAAATGGGAAATAATTAGAAATAGAAAAGCCGTTATTAGAGATAGAAACCAAAAAGATAGTAATAAATAGAAATTCAACATGCTCCGAATTCTTTCTTGGAACTGTCAGGGCTTTCCATGGAACAAAGGCCCCAAACTAAGTTGGATCTCAAATGATGTTGATATTATATTTCTTGTTGAAACTTGGGAGCCTGAGAAAACAAGGTCTAACATAGATAGCTTTTCACCATAGATCCTGCAGGAACAAATGATCCTCAGTATAGAGGCATTGGGGCATAGCTTTACAGCTGCAGAGGAACATCTCCCACACTGCTAGGATTTCTGAAATGACCCTTACTGACCAATATAGTTAGTTAGGATCCAGGCAATGGCATTAAAAGACCACACTGTCATCTATGTGTTTCCCCCATTAATTCTAACTTCTATAAGAAAAAGAATCTAGATAAAAATAGTCCTTACAATGGTTTAGAGAACGATATTTCTAGCCTACAAAATGAAGTTAATATCCTTTTAATGGGTGACTTTAATGCTCGAACTTCAAGAAACCAAGCTATTCTTCTAAGCAATAATTCCAACCCCAATCCTCTTTGGTTAGACGAAGACCTTACTCTGGCTAGCCAATACAAAAGGAGCTCTGAAGACCTCGAGGATAATTTGTTTGGGTTAGAGATAGTCAAGCTTTGTAGTGCTCAGGATCTCATAATTTGCAACGGTCTAAAGAAGTGGCCCAATTCTAGCCAGATGACTTGCATCCATGGGCTTGGCAGCAGCGTGGTAGACTATGTTATTTTCAATCTCCCTTTATACAACGAAATAATAATTTTTGACATCTTAGACGACCACAAGCCTGACTCTGATCATAGGCCTTTACTCATAACTCTCAATTTTTTGATGCATAGAGATCCCATAGAAGATAATCCTTATAGTCAAAAGAACTTAATCTTTGATAGAAATAAAAATGATCTGTTTCTAAATGAATTAAAAACTAATTTGCTTCCTTTATCTAGTATAGACAACATAGATGACCTTTATCATAATTTTACTACAACCCTCTCATATTCTATTAACAAGTTCTCAGTTGAAGTCTCATGTAATAAAAGAAATAGCAAAACCAACCCATGATATGACAAAGATTGTAAAAGTGCGAGGAGAGCAATTAAGGAAGTTGTTGATGAATCTCTCAAAATTGACAGGATGAAAATCTACAAAGTCCTAACTAAAAGGAAAAAAAGGCAATATATTCGTAAAAGACAAGAGAATCTCTTACACCTCTCTAAGGTGCTCCTAAGAAATTCTGGAGGCAGATTCTAACTAGGAAAACTAAAGATAATAATAAAATTGCTTTACACGACTAGAATTCCTATCTTAAAAAGCTTTATGAATCTCCAAATGCCAGGGATTTTGAAACCCTGCTCACAACGAAAGAAGTTTTCTCATTAGAAGACATTCATTTTGGGGTTAAATGGTTGGCAAATGGAAAAGCTAAAGACATTGAAGGTTACCAGGTGGAAATCTTAAAAATTGGAGGTCTTTTCCTCATCCCCCACATCCACAAGCTTTTAAACCAAGCGGTCAAACAAGGGTTCCCTAAACCTTGGACTCAGAGCCTCATTATCCCTATTTTTAAAATTGGGGATACAAATAACCCCTCTAATTATCGGACAATTATGATCAGCCCTCTCTTAGCCAAGTTATATGGTATCAATTTGGAAAAGAAGTTGAGCATTTGGCTTGAAAGTGAAGGTAAGCGGGCTAAAGGCCAAGCAGGTTTTAGAAGGCAGCACTCAACAATGGACCACCTCGTTACACTTAGGATCATTTTGGAGGAATGCCGCAATGATAAATCCAATCTCTTCTATTGCTTTGTGGACTTTAGAAAGGCTTTCGATACGGTTCCTAGAAACAACCTATGGAATAGATTAGAAGAGCTAAATGTTCCATTCGAACTAAGAGCGGCCACTATAAGGTTATATGAGAATGTAATTGCGAAGTTAAAGAGCAATGAGGGGTGGTCAAAAGATATTAAGTGTAATATCGAAGTTAAACAAGGTTTCCCCCTCTCCCCTACCCTATTTGGAATTTACATCGACAAGCTAGAAGGTTGTTTAGAGGAAGCAGGATGTGCTGGCACGACCTTAGCTGGGATATTCATCATCCTTCTTCTCTATGCTAATGATATTGTTCTTCTCGCAAGGTGCCCATCTGATCTTGATAAGCAACTTACTTAAGGATTTCTACTCTACCATGGGTATGTCTGTTAACATTGACAAAACAAAAGAAGTTATGATTATCAAATCCAGGAAGGACACTTACGCTAACTTTATGTATGAAAATAGTAACTTGGAGGAAGTGTCTTCTTACAAGTACCTAGGAATTGATATTCATCACAAGCTCAACTGAAACTATAGCATTCAGAAAAGTATTAATGGGGGGTGGAAAGCTTATTTTGGCCTTGAAAATAATGGTAAAACGAAAAACTTTAGTAATGCAGGATGAAGAGTTCCCTCAGAAACTTTGTCCTCAGCTATCACATATATATGGATGTGAGGTTTGGGGGTTGCGGCATCTCAGAGAATGGGAAAAGATTGAGGAAAATCTGAGAAGCATTTTATAACCTGCCTTAAATTAAAACAATACACCTATCCCTATTCCTTGTAAGTGGGTCTTTCCCTATCGAAACCTATTTTATTAAAACACGTGCATCTGAAACATAGCTCGGTAACGCAGGACATGAACTTCCCTGGCTAAGCTTCAGAATTCTAGCCAAAATACCTAAGGCTTAAATGAGGTTGGTATAAAGACACCAGGGCCTAGTTAAACCATTGGGAGATTGACGAGAATGTTTCATTGCAAAACATTAATAACATTAAAAAATTGTTACTTCTAAGTTCAAAGAAAAACTGTGGTGTGAGAAAGATCTAGCAGCTAAAAGAAAATTAAGATATTATAAGGAGGTCATCAACCCCACCCTAGAAGATCAAAAGTACCTCTCTATTTTAACTAGCTCAAAGAAGAAAATTAATATAGCCAAGATTAGAATGAACTCTCATGAGCTCCATGGTAAACGATTCAGTACAGACAGTTCCTAAAACCATAGTGGATGGAAAGGCATCGAAAACTCCTGTGAGAATATGAACATCGAGGATGAAAATCACTTCCTCTTAGAGTGCCCTGCATACAACCACATTAGAGCTCAATTTCATAATCTTTGTTGCAATACTGACCTTCCTAGCCTTTTAAGATGTCAAAATTATAGTGACCTCGAGAGCCTTCTCTCCAAGATTTTTGAGCATAGGAATAAAATCTTAAATCAAACTAAATAACCCTTTTCTTTAGGTCCGATAAACCAAAGATTGGTCTCAGTGGACGTTAACCACCACCACCATCATCATCATCAACATTATATATATATATATATATATATAATCTACATTTTATTAAATTAAAAATATATATATTAATCAAATAAAATAAAATAAAAATAAAAAACAAAAAAGCTTTTAAAATGAAAATTTAAAAAAATTCAAAATCAATTAAAAACCAGAAATGTAAAAAAAAAAAAATATATATATATATTAAATGAAAAAAATATAAATAAAAAACAAATTAATTTACAAAATAAATTAATTTAAAATATAAAAATTTAATTTAAATAAAAAATATTAAATTTTATGTAATTAAAAATAAATTTAAAGAAAAAAACAAAACTTTTAAAAATAAATATTAAAATTTAAAAAATTAACATTTTTTTTAAAATTTAATTAAATTAAATAAAAAATGTAATATTAAATTTAATGAAATTAAATTAAAATAAAATAAATATTAAAAAAAAAAAACAAATATGAAATATAATGAATAACAATAAAAGATAAAAAAATATATTAAAAACAAAAACAAAAAATATTAAAATTTAATAAAAAAATAAAAGAAATTGAATTAAAAACAAATTATTTAATTTCATCGCCTAAGTGGTGACGGGGGATGGCTGCTAGGTGGGTGGGGGGCTGCTTGCAGCCTCCCCACCTGCCCAACAGCCAGCCCCCGCCGCCACCTGGGTAGGAATTCCAGGAATCAACCTCCCCAGGCCGGAGAACCGACCTCCCTGAGCCGATTCCGGGAATCGACCTGGGGAGTTCGATTCCCGAAATCAACCTCCCCAAGTCGATTTTGGGAATCAACTTGCCCAAGTCGACTCCCAGAATCGACATCCACAGGTCGATTCCGAGAATCGACCTCCCCAGGTCGATTCCCCGAATCGACCTCACAAGGTCGATTCTCGGAATCGACCTCCTGCTGCCACTTGAGCGACGCAATTAATATATTTTTTTAATTTGATTTTATTTATTTATGTAATTTTAATAAATTTTTAATATTTTTTTATTTATTTATTATATTTCATATTTGTTTTTTTAATTTAAATTAATATTTATTCTAATTTTTTGATTTTTTCTTTATTATTAAATCTAATATTTTTAGGTGTTTTTTTTTTTAAAGTTGAAAAATGCTTTTTTTCTTCATTTTTATATTTTTAAAATGGTTTAAGTTTTAGAACGCACAAGGACTCACATGAAAGCTCCAGCTGATTGTGTTAACGTGGCTGTTGTACTCTGACATGGTGGAGCGTCTGTGGAATATGTACGCTTACCACGTGGTGGGAGCATGCAACTGATGTGAGGAGTTAACCGACGAGACATCCGGCACCCCCGATCTTAAATGATTTGCATTTCCTGGAGCCTCCAGATGGATCGGCCAGCTCGATTGTCAGTCGTGTTTTGGAAACCGTGTCGTGGGTGCGGGGTTAAGGTTTGCAAGGATGTTTGAATTTTCATTGTTATTTGTTCCATTTGGATTTTTGTTCCTGCGGGTTCTCGTGCATGCAGCGGTGTTTATTGCTAGGGTTTCAGGGTGATGAACCTCTCTCAGCCATGTTATGTATCTCTGCTTCTAACCCTTTAGCTCACGTATATGCTCTCCTCTCGTCTGCAGATTTATCACATGGTTTTTTTACAAGATTTGTGGGAATGGTGATATGGTTGCTTCCGGTTTGAATTCATGTAGCAGAGTTATGCAGTTCGTCAATGCATCCAGTTTATTCAGTTCGTATCTGTTATGTCTTGTCTATTACAACTTGCTAGTCTTAGTTTGTTCCTGTTTTTCTCCCCTGACCTGGGTATCTCTTGTATTTTGCGATACGCTCTTTCTCCTTGGGCGTGTTGGTTGCACTAATCTTTTGGATTTCTTCTTTCTTGCTCAATCGCTGAAGGGGAGTTTCGTATTTGGCATGGTTCTGCTCTTATGAGCCTGGTCTACTCTTGGGGTTTCCTGTTCAGCTGCATGCATAGTGTCTGCAATTCGGGTTATGGTACTTGCTCTGGTACTGGTCAGGAAAAATATGCCATGGTTTCGCATTCAGATTTTTGGACGAATGGTCGTTTTTGTCACCCTTCCTCCTCTTGGTTTTTCACCTGGGGTTTAATTTTTTACCTTACTCTTTCCTGGGTTCCCTTTGATACTTGCATGCATCTTGGTCTGGGTTGTCTCAGCCCCTGTTATTGGCCTACCTTTTCTATGGGGTTTCTGATCTGGCTACCTATTTTTCTCTATCTCCTCCTGCGTTCTGATGGTAATCCTTCTCTACGGCCTATTTCCCAGCATTGTTTGGTTATGTTACCCTGTTCTTCTGTCCATGCGAGGCATTTATCTTTGTGCTTTATTTCGGTAGTGGACCTGGAAGATGGTGATATTCATTATGGTGTTCTTTATATGGTTTCTGTGCGGATGACTCCTCTTATTCTATGGATGGAATTTTTAACAGATTTTTCAGTATTCTCTACTATGGAAAAGCGCGGCCGAAAGCCTAATGGGGGAAAGGGCAAACAGGCCTCTTCTGAACCGCATAGGAAATGTGGCTGCAAGACGATTCAACAGCACCTTGAACCTATGGTCCAAACCTTTATGAATGACATTCCTAATTCTGTTCGTGATCGCATCTATGGCTAGGAATCCGATATCCTGGATAATATTGACTCGCAGGATGACATGGCTTTTGTAGATATGCAGACTGTGACCCCGGATCCTGGGCATACTCAGGGCTACACATCTCTCTTTCAGCAATATGTTCGCACTTATTGGTTAATTAAATGTCTTCTTGCCAAAGCGATTATGTCTATCGCGGAGCCAAAGATGGAGTCTAAGTTGGAGGCAACCCTGGCCGATATTAACAGGAATGTTCAGGAAATCAATTTACGACAATTGCATCAGTATACGCAACTTGGCAGATTGGAGAAGGAGCTTAAAGTGCTGCAATAGGTCCCTGTTGAGCTACATGGCACTTCTACCAAAGCTCCAACACCAATTGACTCTAACGAAGACTAAATTTCTCTAGTTTCTTGTTGCATTTTCTGTTGTCGGTTCTCGTGCTACTTTCTTTTTGTACATGATATGGTTTTTGCACGATATCAAGTATAGACAGATCTGGTTTTTGTTATAAAGACTTTTTATGTTCTGGTTGACTTATTTTGAACTCAGATGGCCAAAATACCTGGTTTTCTACGGGTAGGTTGAGGTCTAGTTTTGTGTCTTTTGCCCGAATTTATTAATAGAAGATCGAAGGTACCACCTAAGCTTACCAAAAAAAAAATGTGAATAATTACAAATAGTCTTCATTGTGATCAATCTCAAACTATTTTATTGTACTATTCTTATTGTCACCCTTGTTATTTTTGTCACCTTTTCATATTGATTATATGAAAATGACAATTGGAATCATAAACCATTTAAATCTTTAGCTTGAGTTGTTGTAGTAAACATAATACCTTGTCTCTCTTTCTCTCCAATATTAGTAGGTTGAATTAATATAGCACAAAAATAAATGTACATTGTCAATAATTTTTAGTGCTTACACTGAAATCAATGCACACAGTCAATCCAATCACTTTAAAATTAATGTACCATCATACATCCAATTATATCAGATCTGAAACCAACATCTACATTGAAATCAATTCATCCAATGCAAGCAATCAAATAAGATTATAAAATAACTTCTACACTGAAATCAATGCATCTAATGCAAGCAATCGACAGGATTATAAATCAACATCTACACTCAAATCAATGCATTTAGTGTAAGTAAGAAAATAGTATTAGAAAGCAACATTTACACTGAAATATATGCATCTAGTGTAAGCAATAAAATAGGATTAGAAATCACCATCTACTCTGAAATCAGTTCATTTAGTGCAAGCAATGAAATAGGATTAGAAATCATCTATATTGAAATCAATGCATCTAGTGCAAGAAATCAAATATAATTAGAAATCAACATCTACATTGAAATCAATGAATCTAGTGCAAGAAATTGAATATAATTAGAAATCTACATATATATTGAAATTAATGAATCAAGCAATTAAATAGGATTAGAAATCGCAATCTACGCTTAAATCGATGCATTTAGTGCAAGCAATCAAATAGATTAGAAATCATATACATTGAAATCAATGAATCTAGTGAAAACAATCAAATATCTTTAGAAATCAACATCTACACTAAAATCAATGCAGCCAGTGAAAGAAATCAAATAGGATTAGAAATCACCATCTACACTGAAATCAAAGCATCTAGTGCAAGAAATCTTCTCCCCTCTCCCCCCTCCATATATATATATATATATATATATATATATATATATATATATATCTCCCTCCATCTCTCCTTCTTTGTCGCTCTATCTCACTCCCTTAAACACACATGCTCTCTCACTCTATATCTATCAATCTCTTTGTCCCTCCCTCCCTCCCTCCCTCTCTCCATCTCTCACTTCTTCCCTCTTTTCACCTTCCATCAATATATCTATCTCCCTTTTTATCTCTATATCACCCCCAAAAAATACACTCTCTTTATTCAATCTCTCTCTCTCTCTCTCTCTCTCTCTTTCCCTTCTCTCTCTCTCCCCCACTTCTCTCTCTTTCCTCCTGTTGTCCTCTCTCTCCATCTTCCTTATCACTCCTCTCTCTCTCCACCTTTCTCTCTCTATGTCTTTCTTCGTACCTCCCTCCCTATCCCCCTCCAAATTCATCTCTCTTTCCCTCCCTCTCTCCATTTCTCACATCCTCTCTCTTCCTTCCTCTCTCTCCCTTTTTCTCCCGCCTATCTGTCTCTATCTCTCTCAATTCACCATCAAAATTTGTTACTATATACATCCCTCTCTCCTTATCTCCCCTTCTCTCCCCCCTTCTTTGTATCTTTATCTCATTCCCAAACATACACACTCTCTCTCCATATCTCCCTTTTCACTCCCTCTCTCTCTCCACTTCTCACTCTCTATGTCTTTCTTCTTCCCTCCCTCTCTCCCCCTACTACTCCATCCCACGATCCCTTGCTCTCCCCTCATCTCTCCCTCCTTCTCTCATTCCTCTCTCTCAAGTCCTCTCTCTCGTCCTTCCCCTATCTCCCTTTCTCTCTGACCTCCCTCTCTCTTCCCACATCACTCTTTATCTCTCTCTATTTTCCATACAATACTCTCTCTTCCCCCATCACTCTCCTCCTCTCTCTAAATTCCTCTCTCTCCCTTTCTTTCTCTCTCTCTCTCTCTCCAACTATGTTACTATACCCCTCCCTCTCTCTTTCTATCTCCCTCATTCCCCTCTTCTCTCCATATCTCCTTCTTTTTATTTTTATCTCACCCCTAAACATACACACTCTCTCTCCATCTCTCCCTTGTCACTCCCTCTCTCTCTCTCCACTTCTCACTATCTATTTCATTCTTCTTCCCTCCCTATCTCACCCTCCAACTATATCTCTCTATCCCTCCCTCTCTGCTCCCCTCTCTCAAGTTTTGTCTCTCGTCCTTCCTCTCTCTCCCTTCCTCTATCTCCCTTTCTCTCTTACCTCCCTCTCTATCGCTGCCCTCCAATCCTCTCACTCTCTCCCTCCCTCTCTCCTTCTCTCTCTCACCCCTCCATATTTGTGTCTCCCTCTCCCTGTCATACCATTCTCTACCTCTCTCAATTCTCTCCCTCTCTCTCTCTCTTCATTCCTTCTCTCTCATCTCGTTAAGTTTCTCTCCATCTCTCCTTTGTCACCCCCTATCTCTCTAGCACTCTATGCTTTTTTTCTTCCCTCCCATACATATCTAGAGTTAATATATATCATATCATGATATATTAATATATATTATAATATAGCAAATTTAATATTGTATTAATCCAAAGTTATTAAATTTAATAATATTAATATTATAATATATTAGTATGAATATTAGATTTAACAATAATAATAATATTAATATTAGGGTTAATAATATTTTTTTGCATGGTATTAATAATAATTTGGCCCATGGTATTTTTCCCATAAAATTCACCTAAATAAAACTTTTTTTAGTGTTCATAAATATAAAGAGGATTATGGAGTAAATATAAAAAAATGTTTTATGTATTTACCACGCCTCTTTAATTTACCCACGTGGGAGCAATATCATACCAAGTGGGTTCATATTGGGGAATATATATTGAGGAAAAAATGACATATAATTAATAGGGGGTAAAGGGCTTTAATATTGGTAGGTATAAAAAATGGAGCTCAAAGTTAATGAAAAAATATAGAGGGTATAGAAAATGTTAATGAGAAAATGGATACCTAAAATATCTAGAGAAAGTAGGGTTTTTTAAATTGGGAAGGTGTATTGGGTTGTATTTACCATGGTACCTCATATTTATTTATATTTTTATTTATTTACCATACCTCTTTTTCGAGTGTTCATAAACCTCTTCATATTTTAAATTTATATTGAATTTATACATAGATTTGTTTTAAAATAGGGCTAGCATTAGATTAGAAATATTAAATGTTAAATGTTAAACATTACATGTTAAATATTTACGTTTAAATGTTTACTTTTACCTTTAAATGTTTGCTTTTACATTTTCATTTTTACCTAAGATCTACCCCATAATGACATTTCGATCCAAACACCATTGGATAAAAATAATAACACCACTTTTAATATCAAAATTTAATGTGAATCCAATTCTTTATACACTACAATAAAATATTATTATATATATGATAGAGATTAGATATAATAATATTATCTTTCATATTAAATATTTTTATTGTTTTTATCTTTTAGTTTTTTATTTATTTTCCATGAATCACAATGAACAACTTTCCTTTTTTTTTAATATAAAAAATTTATGTAAATATAACTTTTTTTAACTCTACAATAAAATATTATTATATTTGTAGTAAAGATTAGACCCAATAAAATTATCTTTCATATTGAAATTTTTAAATGTTTTTATCTATTATATTTGTATTTATTTTTTCCATGGAGCAGGGTCAACAACATTCAACCTTCCATATAATGTAATTTGGTTTGAAATGAAGAGAATGTTCACTAATGTAATTTGGTTTTAAATAGAGGGAATGTTCACTAACATGAGATACCAATTCTGCTTCTGAAAAAGACATGGCAAATCTTAACTAACATGACAGTTTGGGAACTTGATGGGCACGTGAGAAAGAATCCACCCTATCACTGAAAGGCCCCAAAGTCATGTTGGATTCTTTCGCGAGAATGTACCCTGGAGATAGATGATGACGATTGACTATTATTTTCGTTAAAACGAAGCAATTGAGGAGCACCTTTCCTACTGGTAAAAAGGACAATAGTTGAAGAAGATGATTATTCGGGAACATATTTCAATTTTGGTTGGTTGGTGTACACAAAATTTGCAGAGAAGAGGTATGGTATTGGTTGGCTAATATTCTCACTACTATGTATCATTGAATGTTATGAGTGAATGGTATATTTTTAACGACTTATTTGAAATCTAAAGGCTGCACAATGCTGAGCGAAGGACTATCTGTCATCTAAGGATTATCTGTTTCTTGGGCCCACAGGCGTCCCTCAATTAGAAACTCCGCGAGTCTGCTGCTTGTAAAGGACATATACCATGTGGCTACAGGATTTAATGAAAAATTATGTTCTCCATCCTGTATATATAATCTCTTCAATGCACAATCAATATATAATCTCTTCGATTCACAATCAGTTATTGATTCCATTGAAGAGTGGACTTCTTACCAGGGTCCAAATAGTCACAGTATAAATTTAGTCGAAGTTATCATAAGGTGGTGGCAGTTGCTTAGAAGCTGGAATACTTTATGACATCAAATGTGCTGGAGTGGATTATAGTGGATTCATGTATTCTGTAAGATAAAAGAAATCTTGTTAAATTAGTGTATTTTATATATATATATATTTCATTGTTATTAGAATCTATAAAATCATATATATCAAATTGTTGGAAAATGAGTCATGGTGAGTCAATATAATGTTTTTATTGAGCTTTAATGTGGTCATTGATTAGTGAGAAGGTCTTTTTGTTTTGCTCATAATATAAAACTAGCAATTGCACTATATGTTGCAAAAGAAATGCCATAAGGAAATAACATAGGAAAAAGTAGCCTAAAAGAAATAAGTTGTTGCATAGAAGGAGCCATCATGAAGGAATGAAACGAAAATTTTGCTTACATGGAAGAAGGTCATGGAGGTTTCAAAGATATTGATTATATGAGTTTTGAACCAGAAAATTTTGTTATAGATATTGAAATAAGAAATTGTGGGTGAAAACATATATCTAAGCCAACATAATGAAATAAGTTGTTGCGGAGAAGGAGCCGTCGTGAACAAATGCAAGGAAAATTTTTCTCCCATGGAATCAGGTCATGGAGTTTTCAAAGATATTGAATATAAGAGTTAAATTTGGTTATAGATATTGAAATGGACAATTTTCCGTGAAAACATATATGTAAACCAACATAATATGTTCACATATATATAAAAAATCGTTATAGATATTGAAATAGGAAATTGGGGTGAAAATATTTTGCTGATTAATAGTCCTCCGAAACAATCATGTAACTCAAATAAGATATTTTAAATACATTCAAGTACAATATATCTAGCATAGATGTAAATAAAGATAATCTTTATTAACAGAAATAGAGTTTACTCCAATTTCATCTACATATCTCAGCGGTATTTTTAAGATGGAAAATAAGACTAAGTTGGAACTAAATGGATATGGTGAATTGCATAGAGATTTAACACATTATAGCACATTAATTGAAGGGGCGCTAGTATTCCATACCTCCAAATGCAGTAACATATATTATTTATCAGAGGGATCAATTCTCTTTTCACTCTAAAAGTGGTTTGAATATGAAGACATTTGATCCCTTTTGGTTCTTGGTAGATTGAGAGTTAAGATTAATCTAGGTCATCTTAATTATCCCCTTTAAATAAACTATCTTCCACATGAATACCATGTGTCAATACCATGGACTGTTTTTATAGTTTATTATTATTTTATTTTATTACCTAAATTCAATTTAACCTATTAAAAGGAAAAAAAAAAAAATTACTATAAAAAAAACATATATAAAACTATTTACATTTACATATAAAAATATAACAAATTTTTAAAAACAACGTTTTAACTTAAAAGTCACCAAAACCTAAATTCAGTGTAACTTGTTAAAAAAAAAACTAACATTATAAAAATATATATAAAACTATTTACTTGTAAATCTAATGGCCTAAAACATTTCAATCGTCTAACATTTGATCCAATGGCTCAAACATGGACACAGTGGCAGCTAGGGGAGTTGTCTTCAAATAAGAATGCCTTACGACATAAAAATAATGGAAATGAAAATATATTTTTCATTTTCTTTTTTATGTGAACTTCTAAAGAAAACAATGATATTATGCATACAAATTGGCATAGACCCCATACCCCATATACTGATGGGAATAATGAATGGTTGTATGTAGTTGTTAGGAATGGCAATGTTGTCACTAGTTTTTTTATCCCAAGTCTTATTTACAATGTTTTTAAAAAAAAATACTTTTAAGTGATACTATACTTTAATCTTCCATATATATATTTATATATATATACTTTGATAATAATTTTTGTTTAATATGTATTATATTTTTTTATGGTAATAAATCAAAATTTAATATTTTTTTATTATTATTATGAAATGAGATAATTAATTATCATAAAAACCATTTTTTCATTATCTTTAATAATATATGTGGGATTATAAGTTTTCAATATAACATTAATTTTACTAGTGGTATGATATTTTGAAAGCTTTACATTAAATTGAAACTATAAAATTTCATTATAAATTAGAAATTGCTTACCTAAAGTTTTATATAGTTTACCATACTTTTTAGGAGAGTTTCAATAAATGTTAGATTCAAGTTGAATGGGAATTTTATTAGATTAATTGAATACCATGAATGCAAATAAATTTACTTTATATTAAGAATTTATTTTGAATTGAATGATACATAATGTGCACTAAAAATCTTCATTGTTGGGTGGGTTGGTGTGGAGTTCAATAATAATAATTAAAATATTTATTTGATTTTTGTGTATTTTATGGTGACCTATTACTATATTTGACCTTATTATTTACATGGTGTAGGAGTACGTTTAGAATATTACAATATTCTTGCTTTTAAAGTGAATTAGGGTTGCATTACAGATTTGTGATAAATGCTTGGCAATTACTGGGGTGAATTTGTAATTGTGTCTTTTAAATTATTCAATTCAACTTAATCTCATTTTTCAAGTATTTTCTTACTTCATCTGCTTTTTCAAGTATTTTCTTTTGCAACTAATGTCTTAAGTATGTGTTCAACTTTTAATTGTTTATTTTGCAGTTACCAGAAAGATATTTGCATATATAAACATAATTCAAAAAAATTCACACAAGTAAGACATTCACCATTCAACACATGAAGACACTATATATAAGCGGAAATCCATAAAGGGAGAAAACCACAATTTTTGGTTGAAGTGATTTGAAGACAAGCTTTTGCTCTCTTATTACATCAAATTCTTTGTAGGCTTGAACTTATAGGAAGTTGCCTCCTCAATTCTTTTGCAAGTTTCAATTTGCAAGGAACCTCCAACTCCCACAAATTTTCCACAAGCTACAACAAAAAGGAGGCTCCTACCTCAATAGGCTCCAACATGTTCTTTATCAAGCTAGACTACAATCCCTTGAACAAATTAAAAATCAAAATTTTTGGTTACCCAATCTTTGTCTTTATTATGAAATTAGTTTATGTCATCTTTATGTTGCTTATCCTCTTTTCTTCTCTTCTTCAAGTCTGCTCTACTTTTTTTATTCTTTCTCTTCCTCTTTGCTCCTTACCAGGCTTATTTAAGAGCTCTCACATACGATTTTCAATTCTCAAAAGCTTAATTCTCATTCAACAATGCATCTTTTATAAAAATGGCTCTCTCACTATTTGCATTCTATGTAGGAATTTGAAATGAGGAGTTGAATCTTGGTATTCCAAAACCTCACCTCTTCGTTTTCAGCTATCTCAAATTAGGAAAAGTTATCTTTGTATCGTTTGCACATCCTAAGAATCATGATCAATGATTAATTATTGCATAAGACAAGGAAAATTTGATGTAATGCAAGTTGGTTGAAGATAGGGTGCATTGCTATCTAGGGTAATGCAATTTACATACTAGAGGACCTACGTTATAAAGTTGGTCCCGAGAGGGACATGGACATTATTTTTATAAACAAAATAAAAATATAAATGATTTTGTATAGTTGATTTTGTTGCTACCATAACATGTTCTTTGGTTCTGTGGTCCCTTGACTTTGTTCTCTAGTTCTTTTGTGATGTATCTTCATTTTGTTTGAAACAATCATCAAAGTAATCATCAATGCACGCACATCAAAGCCTTTGTACATCACATCACTTAGTCAATCTTTGCACTTCATTTGATCAGCTTTTACACATCAAGCAATCAACACAATCAATCTTGCAACATCAAGAGACATTATCAACATGACTATGATCATTTAACATTAGTGCCGTCATTGCCAACAATTTGTATGGCTAGAAATTAGAATAAAAGAAATCATTAAAAACAAAGATAAAAACTTTAAATTAAGAAAAAAAATTGTTGTGATTTGTAAAAAATTTCATATTTTCATTCTAAATATATTATGATAACAATTTATATTTATCTGTTTTTATATGAAAAATACGTTATCATAACATATCAATAAAATAACAACTTCAATCATAAATAAATCATTTATAGATTCTAATATATGTCATTTCAAACTTAATTTATCTCACTTTGCTTTCTGTATAAATTCGAATGGATGCCATTTCAAATGATCTCACTTTGTTTTTAGATACAAGCTTTTAAAACAGTTTCAAAACCATTCACTTTGTTTTTAGATACAAGCTTTTAAAACATTTTCAAAACCATTCACTTTGTTTTTAGATACAAGCTTTTAAAACATTTTCAAAACCATTCATTCATATAGTAAAAATATAATAAAGTAAAAAATTATATTTATAAACTTAAAAGTTATTTGAAATTCAAATTTTCATTGAAATTCCAAGCGTGCTTCTGCAAAAGTGAAGAGGTCCGCCCATCTTATCAAAATGATTTGGAGATATCTTTTAAGTACGCATCTTGGTTGGCAGAGTCCATCTATGAGCAGTAGACTTGGCCAAGAAAACAAGAAAAAAAATATTTTACATTTTCTAGTGGAATTCTGGGTTTGTAAAGTCCACCCATAATTAGAGTCCTCATAAATTACATCAAAACCACAATTTTTTGGTTGAAGTGATGTGAAGATAAGCTTTTGCTCTTTTATTACATCAAATTCTTTGTAGGCTCGAACTTATAGGAAGTTGCTACCTCAATTCTTTTGCAAGCTTCAATTTGCAAGGAACCAACAACTCTCAGAAATTTTCCACAAGCTACAACAAAAAGGAGGCTCCTACCTCAATAGGCTCCAACATGTTCTTTATCAAGCTACAACTTGAGAGACTACAATCCCTTGAACAAATTAAAAATCAAAATTTTTGGTTACCCAATCTTTGTCTTTATTATGAAATTAGTTTATGTCATATTTATGTTGCTTATCCTCTTTTCTTCTCTTCTTCAAGTCTGCTCTACTTTTGTTATTCTTTCTCTTCCTCTTTGCTCCTTACCAGGCTTATTTAAGAGCTCTCACATACAATTTTCAATTCTCAAAAGCTTAATTCTCATTCAACAATGCATCTTTTATAAAAATGGCTCTCTCACTATTTGCATTCTATGTAGGAATTTGAAATGAGGAGTTGTATCTTGGTATTCCAAAACCTCACCTCTTCGTTTTTAGCTATCTCAAATTAGGACAAGTTTTCTTTGTATCGTTTGCACATCCTAAGAATCATGACCAATGATTAATTATTGCATAAGACAAGGAAAATATGATGTAATGCAAGTTGGTTGAAGATAGGGTGCATTGCTATCTAGGGTAATGCAATTTACATACTAGAGGACCTACATTATAAATTTGGTCTCGAGAGGGACATGGACATTATTTTTATAAACAAACAAAAAATATAAATGATTTTGTATAGTTGATTTTGTTGCTACCATAACATGTTCTTTGGTTCTGTGGTCCCTTGACTTTGTTCTCTAGTTCTTTTGTGATGTTTCTTCATTTTGTTTGAAACAATCATCAAAGTAATCATCAATGCACGCACATCAAAGCCTTTGTACATCACATCACTTAATCAATCTTTGCACTTCATTTGATCAGCTTTTACACATCAAGCAAGCAACACAATCAATCTTACAACATCAAGAGACATCATCAACATGACTATGATCATTTAACATTAGTGCCAACATTGCCAACAATTTGTATTGCTAGAAATTAGATTAAAAGAAATCATTAAAGACAAAGATAAAAACTTTAAATTAAGAAAAAAAAATTGTTATGATTTGTAAAAAATTTCATATTTTCATTCTAAATATATTATGATAACAATTTATATTTGTCTATTTTTATATGAAAAATACGTTATCATAACATATCAATAAAATAACAACTTCAATAATAAATAAATCATTTATAGATTCTAATAAATGTCATTTCAAACTTAATTTATCTCACTTTGCTTTCTATATAAATTCGAATGGATGCCATTTCAAATGATCTCACTTTGTTTTTAGATACAAGCTTTTAAAACAGTTTCAAAACCATTCACTTTGTTTTTAGATACAAGCTTTTAAAACATTTTCAAAACCATTCATTCATATAGTAAAAATATAATAAAGTAAAAAATTATATTTAAAAACTTAAAATTATTTGAAATTCAAATTTTCATTGAAATTCCAAGCGTGCTTCTGCAAAAGAGGTCCGCCCATCTTATCAAAATGATTTGGAGATATCTTTTAAGTACGCATCTTGGTTGGCAGAGTCCATCTATGAGCAGTAGACTTGTTAAAAAACACCGGCCAAGAAAATAAGAAAAATAATATTTTACATTTTCTAGTGGAATTCTGGGTGTGTAAAGTGAGTCCTCATAAATTCTTGGTCATTGTTGACCAGCCTTATAATAACCCCACATCCACACTGGAAGTGCCAATCCTCCTCGTGCTGTCATCGAGTGTGTCGTCTATGGAACTCTCATGACCCATCAGGGCCTACTCCACATTAAAAAGAAAAGCGTTGTCTGGTGGGGTTGTCAGAATTTGTTTAAGTTTTTCTGAAAAGACTTTGATATCACTATTATTTAAATATTGAATCTTGTTTTTTAGTAGAAATAAATTTAGCATTATAAAACCTTTTCGGCATTCAAAATCAAAATTTACCCTTTATAATTTAGATTTCCCGAAATTTCTACAAGATTGGGCTAAAATAGCCAAATCTCCATTGAAAAATTTGAAATGACGTGAGCACTAAGAGAAAAAGAAGTCATAAACGTTTTAAGACTAACAACTAGGTCAAAGTCTTCGCGTTTTGTAAAAATAACGCGGCCTCTGAATGATTCGGGAGGCGGCCAGAGGTCAGAAGTTTCAACGAAGAAGCTCCGCAACAAAACAAAAAAAAAAAAAATATATATATATATATATATATATATCCAATCCCTCTAACAAGAAGGCCTACTGAGAGTGTAGCTCTGGGGATTAAGAAGAAATACAAGGCTCCCAATTCTGCTTCCTCGCCTTCATACAGATCACACAGATAGTTTTGGAAGGTTTTCAAATATGAAGGTATGAGGATATCCTTAGCTCTGTTCGAGCAGAATCAATGGTTTTGAGATTCTGTATGTTATGAATTATTAAACCCCCTTTCTGAAAATAATGCCCCTGCATATGTGTTGTATTTGCAGAAAATGGTGCTGAAATTGGTGATTGAGGACGAGAAAAGCAAGAGAAAGGCTATGAAGGCTATTGCAGGGGTTGAAGGTAAATATCAATAAAGCTTCTCTATCATACCTTCTCATCAGAATGAATTTGGGTTTTTTTGGAGTACTGATAACATTTCTGATTGCAGGGGTAGAATCCGTTGCTGTGGATATGAAGGAGAAGAAGATAACTGTAATTGGGGAAGCAGATCCTGTCTATCTCACTGTAAAACTGAGGAAATTTGGATTCACAGAGCTGCTGAGCGTGGGTCCCGCCAAAGAAGAGAAAAAGCCAGAAGCTGAGAAGAAAGAGCAGAAAAAGTCTGATCCTCCTCCAGTAGTATATCTGAATCCAAGCAGCTACTCGCCTTACCCATATACTGTTGTTACAGAGGGCTATTATCCCAATACTGTTGTAACAGAGGACTATAATCCCAATAGCTGCACCATCTGTTAATCAAATTGACAGTGCCCCTTCTAAATATCTTCCCCGTTACCAGAGAACCCATGTTCTCTGTGGTTGTAACGTAATACATATACATATTCCCAAGGCCAGTAGCATAGAGCTCCAGGGTTTGGGTTTTGATACAGGAAACGGTCAGTGGCACGGTTTCTCTGAACCCTCTCTCCGTACGGACCGGGAACACAAATTTTAGTGTAATCTGAGTTCCGGAATACAGTTCCATTATTCGTTAATCATGATGATGGTGTTTCATGTTTATGGTTTTGGATATTTATTTATTTTAGTTTTGAAATATTTGATATTTATTTAATTAATGATGACGATGGTTTATGTGTCCCATGGGGTGTAGATCGATGTTGATACCTTTCAATTATTGCTTTTGACTCGAAGGATAATGATAAGGGAATTAAATGATGGATCAGATCATTTAAGAAGATTACGCTTTTTTGTTTGGGGGATTTTCTGATTAGAACAGCGTAGGCGTTGTGAAAGAAAGAAGAGCACCCATGGCAAGCCTTAAAAAAAAAAAAGAATAAGACAAGTTGGGATCAACCTTGTCAATCGACCAACCAACTCCTTAAGTGTATTCAATCACTTGAGTGTATTCAAATTCGTATCAAAGTTGTTGGTTAATTGTGTTTTTGAGATTTGTTTGGTATATTTTCAGATTTAATTTGTCTAAAATTTTATAAAATTTTTTTGAAATCACAAATAATTTCATTAGTTTTTTATTAAAAAAATTCATAATCCAAAACATAATATATTTAGATAACAAGTAATTTCATTAGATTTCTATTGAAAAAAATCAATAATCCAAAACATAGTATATTTAAACAACTAACATGAGTGACTTAGTCTTGCCAATAACCATTGATAGGAAAAAGAAAGACTAAAAACCAACTAGAGATGGACAAGTTTGAACAAAGATCACCAAAATTTAAAGAAGTAAAAGGCATACTTAGAATAGATTGGTGCTTATTCTTCAAAGATGAAGACAATCGTCATAAATTGGGCAACTTATTTTTGCAATGTCAACAACTAACTAAAGGTCATCCAAGCACTCTTCACAAAACTTAGCACAATAATAAATGTAGAAAACTAAGATGCTTCAGCAAAATAGCATCAAAACGAACAAAGGAAAAAGTTTATTCGATAGCACAATAACATGCACAACATGAGGGCCATCAATGTTTGAAAGAATGTGTTGTGGGTGATGCAGGGGAAATTAATATAGTTTAAGCACAACATGTGACTATTTTTAAAAGAGAGAATATTTGGTTGAAATGAAGATGATTATCGTGGAAGTGTTAGCATTCGAAGTTTGTAATAAATTGTTGGAGATTAACACAGCGGAAAACATTACACAATTAACACACACAGCAAAAAAAACATGAGACAAGCAGAATTAACGTGGTTCACCCAATCCTCCTGGGCTACGTCCACACAACATAGGCATTGGCAGTCTTTATTAATCAATTCAGGAGATTACAAACTCTCACACCCCCTCCAAAACAAACGTATGGATACCTGTTATATAGCAGGAGAATCTAACAGCCTCATAAATCCTCTCAACTCAAATTTAGGATGCATTAACTCCCTCCCAACAAACTGGAGCTAATCTAGGAACTAATTCCTAATTTTTGTCACCTACTGAGATTTTTCCTATTTTATTTAAAACATAAAATCTCAATAATCTCCACCTTGACAACAATTAGCCTGATGCCCTGTTATTATTATTTTATCTCTTCTGCAAGCCAAGAGAAGCCAAACACCAACGCAGCTTCTCCAACAAAACTGGTTTCGTGAACATGTCTGCACAGTTTTCCTTTGTATGCACCTTTTCAAGAGAGACTCCCCTTTCAGTAATAACATGTCTTACAAAAATGGTACTTAATTGGAATATGCTTTGATTTACTATGATAGGCCGGATTCTTAGCCAAATGTATTGCACTTTGACTATCACAAAGTAACCTGATGTTGTCCTGTAACCTACCAAACTCACCAAGCAAACCTTTCAACCAAACTGCCTCTTTGCAAGCATGCGAAGCAGCAATGTATTCTGCTTCAGTAGTGGATAAAGCAACACTGTTTTGTAGCTTTGACATCCAACTAATAGCTCCACCTGCAAGAGTAAAGACATACCCTGAAGTTGAACTTCTCTTATCCAAATCACCTGCAAAATCGGAATCAACATATCCGCAAACAAATTCACTACTCTTATTGTAAGTAATACAATAACTACTTGTGCCTCTCAAGTACCGAAGCACCCATTTCACTGCTGACCAGTGTTCTTTACCCGCATTTGCCATGTACCTGCTGACAACCCCAACTGCATGTGAAATATCTGGTCGAGTACAAACCATCGCATACATCAAACATCCTACTACATTGGCATATGGAATTCGAGACATATAATACTTTTCTTCATCTGTATTAGGACATAAACCCGAAGAAAGCTTGAAATGGGAAGCGAAAGGGACTGAAACAGGCTTCACATTGTTCATACCAAACCTCAAGAGTATCTTCTCAACATACTTCTGTTGTGATAGCCATAGCTTACCATTGCTCCTGTCTCTGAAAATCTCCATGCCCAAAATCTGTCTTGCTGCTCCTAGATCTTTCATATCAAATGTCCTTGCCATCTGAGTCTTCAACCTGTTGATTTCTTCAATGCTTTTGCTTGCTAAAAGCATATTGTCAACATACAACACTAAGATAATGAACATGCCATTTTTCAATTGCTTGAAATACACACAATGATCATATTCACTTCTAACATATTTCTGACTCAACATGAAAGAATCAAACTTCTTATACCACTGCCGAGGCGACTGCTTCAAGCCATATAATGACTTCTTGAGCCTGCAGACAAATTTCTTATTGCGATGCTGAACAAACCCTTCTGGTTGTTCCATATAAATTTCCTCATCTAGATCTCCATGTAGAAAAGCAGTCTTAACATCTAGTTGTTGTAACTCTAAATCAAACAAAGCAACTAAAGCTAACACAATTCGAATTGAAACTATTTTAAGAACTGGTGAAAAAATCTCATGAAAGTCTATGCCTGCTTTTTGAGAAAACCCTTTTGCGACCAGTCTCGCTTTGTACCTGTCCTCCGTATCATTCACACCCCGTTTCACCTTGAAAACCCATTTGCATCCCACAGTTTTCCTGTCTTTCGGAAGCTCAACCAGATCCCATGTGTCGTTCTTACTCAAGGCCATCATTTCGTCCTTCATGGCTGCTTTCCACTTGTCACTATTCGAACCTTCTATTGCTTCCTGATAGCACAGAGGTTCATTGTCATTAGCGGTCAAAGCAACTGAAGTAACATAATCATCATACCTTCTCGGTAGCCGTTTGATTCTTGTCGACCTCCTTAAGGATGTTTCTGGCTGACTACCATCTGTAGGAACTTCTTGCCGATCAGTATCTGAGACCTGTTCATGATCTAAACCTGAACCCTGTTCATGTTCTGAAACCTGTTCATGACTAGTATCTGAACTATGGTCATCATGACTATCATTAGAAGTGCTATCAAACTGAATGTGCTGAAAATCAAATACATCATCCTGTTTCAATCTACTATCTACATCTAACTGTACAAGAGAGGATTCATTAAACCTTACATCTCTGTTGATGATGATTTTGCGGGTAGTAGGATCCCACAATCTATATCCCTTTGTTCCAACACCATACCCAACAAAGATATACCTTTTAGACTTTGGATCTAACTTAGTTTGCTGATGTTTAGGCACTAGAGCATATGCATCACAACCAAACACTCTGAGTTTAGAATAGTCACAAGGGTGTCCTTTCCATACCTCTTGCGAAATTTTGCAGTCTATCGCTGTTGATGGCGACCGATTTATCACATAACAAGCTGTAGCCACAACTTCCTTCCACAACTCCTTTTGCAACCCGGCGTTACTCGGCATACTCCTTGCTCTCTCTAGAAGAGTCCTGTTCATGCGTTCAGCAACTCCATTTTGCTGAGGAGTATAAACCGTGGTCTTATGTCTCTCGATCCCTGCATCCTTGCAATAACTGTCAAACTCTTTGGAAGTAAACTCACCACCATTGTCAGTTCTTAAACACTTTATTGTTCTACCAGTGCTGTTTTCTACCAATGCTCTAAACTGCTTGAAAACTGAAAAAACATCAGACTTCCTTTTCAACATGTAGACCCACACTTTCCTAGAAAAGTCATCAATAAATGATACAAAATACGACGAACCACCATATGAAGTTGTAGGGGCTGGTCCCCAAACATTTGAATGGATATAATCAAGTATGCCTTTACTAGTATGTTTTCCTGTTTTAAATTTTTGCTTACTTTGTTTTCCAAACAAGCAATGCTTACAGAAATCTAACTTTCCAGACCTTAGATTAGGAAGTAACTTGCGATCAGCCAAAATCTTCAACCCTCTTTCGCTCATATGGCCCAACCTTTGATGCCATAGGCGAATGGAACTACTGTCATGTTCAGACACCGTAGACACATGAACTGACCCTGTTCTTCCTTCTAACTGAAATAGATTTCCTACTTTCTTAGCTTTCATTACTAGTAAGATACCTTTATAGATTTTCATAACTCCACCTTGAATTATAGTTTTATATCCATTCGTGTCAAGTGCTCCCAGTGAAATTAGATTTTTCCTTAAGTCTGGGACATGTCTCACATCTGTTAATATTCTAGTTGTGCCATCAAACATTTGCAGTTGTATACTTCCTATCCCAACAATATTAGATGTGACATCATTACCCATCTACACGACTCCATCATTAACTGATCTATATGTCTTAAACCATTCTCTATGAATACACATGTGGTTTGATGCACCGGAATCTAACAACCAATGTTGATCATGATTTGACATATTAACGGACAACACTTCGTCGCTCATACCTGAACCAGATGCGGAACCTGTATCTGTCGCATTTGCCTCCTTCTTCTCTGTCGAAGAATCTCCTTTCTTCTCTGTTTGCTGTCTCTTCCAGCAGTCTTTCTTCAAGTGCCCCGATTTGCCACAAAACCAGCACTTCACTTTGCTCTTCTTCCCTTTCGACTTTGAACGCGAATCGCTGCGCTTACCGGAGCGTCTTTCTCTAGAACGACCTCTAGCCATCATTGCCTCTGATGTAGAGGTGTCAGCATTCGACTTCTTCCTCGTCTCCTCAGATAACAAGGCTCCAACCACATCGTCAAACTCAAGGACAGCTGCAGTACTAAAGCTTATGGAAGTAACAAAGTGATCCCACGATTCGGGCAATGAACACAATAGAGTTATTGCCTTATCCTCTGAATCAAATTTTACATCTAGACTTTCTAATTGTACCAGGAGAGTATTAAAGACATTCAAATGATCAGTAATCGATGTACCTTCCTTCATTCGCAAACCATAAAGCTGTCGCTTCAGGAGAATTCGATTTGTCAAGGATTTCGTCATGTAGAGCTTCTCAAGCTTGATCCACAAGCCTGCGGCGGTCTTCTCTGACACAATGTTGAACAGAACATCATCCGCCAGACATAACCGAATTGCGCTCAGAGCTCTGTTATCCAACTCATCCCATTCATCCTCCGTCATGGAAGAAGGCCTTTTGCTCCTCCCCAACAGTGCTTTCGCCACGCCTTGTTGAACCAGCAGATCGTGCATCTTTAGCTTCCAGATCTCGAAATTGTTTTTGCCGTTGAACTTCTCAATTTCAAACCGGGCATTTTGAGTTTTCGCCATCTTGTTTCAGCAAAAAACACAGTAATCTCCAAAAAACCAACTTTAAATCAATGAAGTTTGTGTTTAAAAAATGCCTTTGCCGTTAATAAATAAAACACTGCCTTATTGTACAATTGCCTTTGTTGTTTTTTTAAAAAAAAAAATTCTGCAATTATGCTTTCATACCATATGTGAATGGTATTAAACTCCACCTTAAAAAAGGCCTAAATACCATATACACATGGCATATGCCTTGACTCAATCAAATTGTAATGGAATACCATATACACATGGCATATAGATTTATTATAACATTGGTTTTAAATATCGATTTTAAATACCATGTGAAATGGCAACAAAGCCCATACCATCCGCACTCTAATACCATTCGAGTTTTATATAATGCACTTCTTCAAAATCGATGGCATATAACTTCAAAAATGATGGCATAATAATCGATTTCAAATATAATCTATTTATATATATTTGACCTTCCAAAATCGATTTATGAAACTCCAAATCGATTTAATAATCAAAACAAATCCAGCTTTTGTCCAAAGCATATCAAATAGCTTTATATAAAAAACTGCAGATCGACTTTAACTGCAAACTGCAAATCCACTGAAAAATTCCGATACCTGTCGCCGTTGCCAACTCAGTCCACACAGGCTCGGCTTCTTCCACCTCCAACACGCACCAGCAATCCACGCACCACGCACCAGCGACCGACAGTCAACACGCAGGTCCACACGTCAGCTGAACACGCAATTCTGGAAACTACGACCTCCACCGCTGCGCCAGGCCTCCAACAGAGCTCGTTCAACGTTGCCAAGGGATATTACTTCATCCACGCAGCTCTAAAAGTTGGCCCTCACACGTTAATGCAGCTCACGCTCACGGCTCTTCTGCTCAGGTAGATCTGCTGCTCACGGCACTCGTAGTTCAACCGCCATGGCTTTGCTCTCTGTATATACAACAGTCAGGTTTCTTGCTCACGTGCTGGTTAGACAGCGGCTCTGTGTAATTAACGTGCAATGGATCAGCTTAAGCACCTGCTCCGATACCATTTGTTGGAGATTAACACAGCGGAAAACATTACACAATTAACACACACAGCAAAAAAAACATGAGACAAGCAGAATTAACGTGGTTCACCCAATCCTCCTGGGCTACGTCCACACAACATAGGCATTGGCAGTCTTTATTAATCAATTCGGGAGATTACAAACTCTCACACCCCCTCCAAAACAAACGTATGGATACCTATTATATAGCAGGAGAATCTAACAGCCTCATAAATCCTCTCAACTCAAATTTAGGATGCATTAACTCCCTCCCAACAAACTGGAGCTAATCTAGGAACTAATTCCTAATTTTTGTCACCTACTGAGATTTTTCCTATTTTATTTAAAACAGAAAATCTCAACATAAATGTTTGACAATATCATCCCATATATTTATATGACTACTACAAAGTTGTGCGAATAGTGTCATCTCGAGACTATTGCTTAGATTTTTTTTAAGTCCTAATCACATTTACTAATTAGTTAAATATTTTATACTAATTAATATATACAATTTTAATATACCAATAGTATTGAGATGGAAAGTTTTTAAGTGTATTTGATGTAATTATATTTATAGGCATGTCTATTTTGGAATAGGGTTTTCAGAATTTAAATTTTATTATCATATTAGGTGGATAGTAGCAATTTAACTTCCATAAAATATTCTAGAATATTTTTAGTAGTATACACAAATCAAATGTTGAGATTTATTTCTAGAGTAGTTATTCTTTTTTACACCTTTAATTAGCTATATAGTATTGGTTTATAGTATTGTAACTAGATTTATTATAGATTAAGAATCTCCATGATAAAGTGATAGTAAATCCTCATAGTTAAGAATCTTGTCATATGTTTTTAAAAAATCTATATACATTTAACTTATATATATTAATACTTTTTATCACTAATAATAACTATTATTAGTTTAAATAAAATTGTATTTTAGTTAAATTTTATTATTATTTTAATTTTAGAAAAGTATGATGAAGTGTTTGCGTATTCACATTTACTAGTCATTTAATTTATATGGTTGTGTCTGAATTTTTTAATGTAATTTTGAAATTTTGTATGTTTTACAAACTAGCCTTTTTTAAGATGAAAAAGCTTTGATGGTGAGGGAGATGTTGGAAGGCCTATTCAACTACTCAATAAGGTCTGAGTTAATTAATTATGAAATTCAATTGACTAGCTATCTAGTCAATTAAAAGGACATTCATTAAACTAGGTTTAAAATATGATTATCTAGCTTATGTATTTTGATATTTTGTTATTATGAGGTAATACAAATATGAATTCACCAAAAAGGAAACTATAAAAAGAATTAATATATGAGTTACACATATATACATTTTTAAAAACATGTAAAAATATTCTCCACTATAAAGATTCATCCCTACTTCATCATAGAAATTATTAACTTGTAAATAGTTCTTTTTATAATACCACGGGTAAATATCACATGCTCATTATGACATGTGTTGATATGAATTTTTTTTAGTTAATTAAATTTGAGATAAATTAATTAAAAGGGCTTAATTAATTTTGAGATAAATCTTAACCCTTCATTTGTAAATACTACCGTGAATATTCCAATATATTCTATGGAAGTTAAATATCTACTATTCATATCATAATTCTTGATAATTGCGCGGAGAGGCGCATTCTACAGCTGAGTATGATTCCCATGTGTAAGTATGTCGGAAGCCAAAATAACAAAGACTAAAGAAAAATTTAAAAATAAAATCTCAATAATGTCGGGTTAAACAATAATGTAGAAAACCATATAAATAAACAATTAAAAATTCATTAAAAATTAAATTTATCAAAATATGAAGAGGTTTATGAACACTAAAAAAATAAATGGTAAATAAATAAAAAAATAAATAAACTAGAGGTATGGTAAATAAACTAAAGGTGTGGTAAAAAAGTAAAACTTTTTTTTTTATATATATATTTACTCCATAAACCTCTATATTTACAAAACTAAAAAAGAGGTATAAATACCATGGAACAAATACCATGGGCCAAATACCATATTTATAAAAGAGGTATGGTAAATAAATAAATATAAAAGAGGTATAAATAGGTATGGTAAATAAATAAAAATATATCAAATAGGATTAGAAATCAACGTCTAATTATATATGAATTCTACGGCCCAAATACTATGGAATAAATTATTATTAATAGCATGCAAAAAAAACATTATTGCGCCCAAAGGCGCATTCTACAGCCCCGAAGCCAAAAAATGTGGGCTTGAACAATAAATTACATAAACATATAAATGAACAATTAAAAATTCATTAAAAATAAATTTAAACTATATAAACTTAAAATATGAAGAGGTTTACTAACACTAAAAAAAGAGATATGGTAAATAAATAAAATATGGTAAATATTTAAAAATATAAATAAACCATAGGTATGGTAAATAAATAAAAATATAAATAAACTAGAGGTATGGTAAATAAATAAAACCGATTTTTATATTTACTCAATAAACCACTTTATATTTACAAAAACTCAAAAACAGGTTTTATTTAGGTGAAGCCTATGGGACAAATTATTATTAATACCATGGGACAAATTATTAATAATACCATGGGCAAATACCATGGGCCAAATAATATATTTATAAAATAGGTATGGGAAATGAGTAAATATAAAAGAGGTATAAAGAGGCAAGGTAAATAAATAAAAATATATCAAATACGATTAGAAATCAAGATCTAATTATATATGAAGTATAAGGGTCAAATACCATGGACCAAATTATTATTAATACCATGCCAAAAAAAAACATTATTAACCCTAACATTAATATTAAAATATTAATATTATTAAATTTAATATATTTAGATTAATAGAATATTAAATTTATTATATTGTAATATATATTAATATATCATGATATATGATAGAGGTGGAGAAATAGGGGGAGTGACAAGGGAGATATGGAGATAAATTGAAGGAGAGGGGAGAAGAGGAATGAAGAGAGAGAGAGGGAGAAGAGTGAGAGAGTTAGAGAAGGGTAAGAGAGGGAGAGGGAGACATAAAGATGGAGGTGGGAGAGAGATAAGGAGAGAGGATTGGAGGGTAGAGAGTGAGAGAGAGAGAAAAAAGGGGGAAGGGAGAGGGAGGTAGGAGAGAAAGGGAGAGAGAGAAAGGATGAGAGGAGGAGGAGAGAAGAAGGGATAGAGAGATGGAGTTGGAGGCGGAGCGAGGAAATGAAGAAGAAATACATAGAGAGGGAGTGACAAGGGAGAGATGGAGAGAGAGTGTGTATGCTTATGGGTGAGATAAAGATACATAGGAGTGATGGAGACAAGGGGGGAGAGAAGGATAAATGGAGAGAAATAGTAAGATAGTTGGAGAGTGAGATAGAGTGATGGGGGAAGAGAGAGGATTGGAGGACAGAGAGAGAGAGAGAGAGAAAGAAAGATAGCTGGGGGGTCAAATAGAAGGAGGTGAGAGAGGAATTATGAGAGAGAGGAAGAGAGTGATGGGGGAAGAGAGGATTGTAGGAGAGAGAGAGAGAGATATGGGGGAAGAGAAAGGGAGGTAGGAGATAAAGAGAGAGAGAGGAAGGAAAAGAGAAGGGACTTAAAAGAGAGGAGGAGAGAGGGGAAGAGAGAGGGAGGGATAGAAATATGTATTTGGAGGGGGGGAGAGGGAGGGATTGAGAGATGGAGAGAGAGAGATGGGGGAAGAGAAAGGGAGGTATGAGAGAAAGGGAGAGAGAGGAAGGAAAAGAGAGGGGACTTGAAAGAGAGGAGGAGAGAGGGGAGGAGAGTGGGAGGGATAGAAATATGGATTTTGAAGGGAAGAGAGGGAGGGATTGAGAGATGGAGTTGGATGAGGAGAGAAGGAGGGAAGAAGAAATACATAGAGAGTGAGCAGTAGAGAGAGAGGAGGAGTGACAAGGGAGAGATGAATAGGGAGTGTGTATGTTTTGGGGTGAGATAAAGAGAAAAATAAGGAGATATGGAGAGAAAGGGGGAGAGAAGGAGAGAGAGAGGCATATGGTAACAAATTTGGAAGGTGAAGATAGAGAGAGAGGGGGGGTGGAGAGAAAGGAAGAGAGAGAGTGAAGAGAGGTAGGGAAAGAGATATGAAGACGAAGAGGGAGAGAGGGGGAGGTAAGAATAAAGACATAGAGGGTGAAAGGTGGGGAGAGAGAGAGGGAGTGATAAAGAAGATGGAGAGAGAGGGGGAAAGGGTAGCAGGAAGGAAGAGAGATAAAAGTGAGATAGAGGGAGGGTAGGGGAAAAGAGAGAGAGAGAGAGAGAGAGAGAGAGAGAGAGAGGAGGGAGTGATTGATAGATAGATAGATTGGAGAAAGAGAGTTTATGTTTTGGAGTTGATATAGAGAGATAGAGTGAGATATAGATATAGATGTAAGGTGAAGAGAAAAAAAGATAGATGGAGAGAAGGAGGGAGGGACAAAGAAATTGATAGATATGGAGTGAGAGAGAGTGTGTGTTTGGTGGGGTGCGATAAAGACAAAAACAAGGAGAGATGGAGGGATATATAGACATATATGGGGGAGAGAGGGAAGAAGATTTCTTGCAGTAAATGCATTGATTTCAGTATAGATGGTGATTTCTAATCCTATTTGATTTCTTGCACTAGATGAATTGATTTTGGTGTATATGTTGATTTCTAATGATATTTGATTACTTACACTAGATGGATTGATTTTAATGTAGATGATTTCTAATCCTATTTGATTGCTTGCACTAAATGCATTAATTTCAGTGCAAATGATGATTTCTAATCCTATTTGATTGATTTCACTAGATGCATTAATTTTAATGTAGATTTTGATTTTTCGTTATATTTGATTTCTTGCACTAGATGAATTGATTTCAATTTAGATTATTTTTAATCCTATTTTATTGCTTGCACTGAATGCATTAATTTCAGTGTAGATGGTGGTTTCTAATCCTATTTGATTTCTTTCACTAAATGCCTTGATTTCATTGAGATGGTGATTTCTAATCTTATTTGATTGCTTGCACTAGATGCATTAATTTCAATGTAGATGTTGATTTCTAATTATATTTGATTGCTTGCACTAAATGCATTGATTTAAATGTAGATGATTTAACTAAATGAATTGATTTAAATGTAGATGATTTATAATCCTATTTGATTTCTTGCACTAAATGCATTTATTTCAGTGTAGATGGTGATTTCTAATCCTATTTGATTGCTTGCACTAGATGCATTGATTTCATTGTAGATGTTGGTTTTAAATCCTATTTTCCTACTTGCACTAGACTCATTTATTTGAGTGTAGATGTTGATTTCTAATCATATTTGATTACTTGCATTATATGCATTGATTTTAGTGTAGATGTTGTTTTCTATTATTATTTGATTTCTTGCATTAGTTGCATTGATTTTAGTGTATATGTTGATTTCTAACTTGATGTAATTGGATGTATGATGGTACATTAATTTTAAAGTCATTGGATTAATAGTGTGTGTGCAATGATTTCAATGTAAGCACAAAAAATTATTGACAATGTACATTGATTTTTGTGTTATAGTAATTCAACCTATTAATATTGGAGAGAAAGAGAGACAAGATATGATGTTTGCTACAATAACTCGAGCTAAATATTTAAATGGTTTACGATTCCAACTGTCCTTTTCAAATAATCAATATGAAAATATTACAAAACTAACATGGGTGAAAATAAGAATAATAGAAGAAAATAGTTTGAAATCGATCACAATGAAGACTATTCGTAATTGACTACATTCTTATTATTCACAGTTTCTATCATTCAATATTATTACATTGTCACTTTGCATTCAAAATTTTATTTCATCATTAAAGTTATTTTACAATATTTATCATCTCAACAAACTAAGGTAACTAATCAAATTTAAAATTAAAATGACTCAATAAATCTGAGACATATTTAACATATTTAAAATGGTTATGTTAATATTAGATGTATTTACATATTATTGATAAAATTAAGCATATGTTCCTCATATTATCAATATATTTTCCTTGGTCGCACATGACTGAAACCAGCCTAGATCCATCTTAACTTCGAATCTATCAAGAGCCAAGAGGGATCAAATCTCTCGAGGTGAAAACCTTTCCTCAAGTTTGGCACTCAAAAGAGAGGTTTTCACATCGAGAGATTTGATCCCTCTCGGTGCTTGATAGATCCTGAGTTAAGATGGATCTAGGCTGGTTAACCCTACAACCCATTATGGCCCCGAAGTGTAAGTATGTCAGAAGCCAAAATAAAAAACTAAAAATAAAATCTAAATAATGTCGTCTTAAAGAATAACTTACACAACCATATAAATAAACAATTTAAAATAAATTTAAACAATATAAATTCAAAAGATGAAGAGTTTTAAGAAAAATAAAAAGGAGATATGATAAAGAAATAAAAATATAAATAAACTAGAGGTATGGTAAATAAATAAAGCTTATTTTTTCTACTTACTCTGGAGGTATGGTAAATAAGTAAAAATATAAATAAAACCTCTTTTTTATATTTACTCCATAAATCTCTTTTTATTTACAAAAACTCAAAAAAGAGGTTTTATTTAGGTGAATCCTATGGGCCAAATATTGGGACAAATTATTATTAATACCACGGGCCAAATACTATATTTATGAAAGAGATATAAAAATGTAAGGTAAATAAATAAATAAATATCAAATAGGAGTAGAAATCAACATCTAATTATATATGAAGCCTATGGACCAAACTAATAATAATAGCCTGCAAAAAAAAAATTATTAACCCTGATATTTATATTAAAATATTAATATTATTATTAAATCTAATATTTATATTAATATTATTAAATTTAATAACTTTATATTAATACAATATTAAATTTGTTTATATATATATAAACTCTAGATATATATGGGAGGGAAGAACAAAGACATATGATAGAGCTGGAGAAATAGCGGGAGTGACAAAGGAGAGATGGACATAAACTGAAGGAGAGGGGAGAGGAGAGATGAAGAGAGAGAGAGAGAGAGAGAGAGAGGGAGAGGAGTGAGAGAGAGAGGGGAGAGGAGGGATGAAGAGAGTGAGAGAGAGTGAGAGGAGTGAGAGAGACAGAGAAGGGTAAGAGAGGGAGGGGGAGAGGGAGACATAAATATGGAGGTGGGAGAGACAGAGGGAATGAGAGAGGGAGGGAGAAGGAGGGAATATTGGAGGGGAGAGAGAGAGAGAGAGAGAGAGAAGAAGAAGAAGAAAGTCATAGAGAGGGAGAAGTGGAGAGAGATGGAGTGACAAGGGAGATATGGAGAGAGAGTGTCTATGTTTAGGGGTGAGATAAAGAGATGTAGAAGGAGTGATGGAAACAAGGGGGGAGAGAAGGAGAGAGAAGAAAAAATGGAGGGATATAGTAACATTGTTGGAGAGAGAGATAGAGTGATGGGGAAGAGAGAGGATTTGAGATAGAGAGAGAGAGAGAGATGGAAAAGAGAGCGAGGGAGACACACACACACATAGAGAGAGAGAGAGAGAGAGAGAGAGAGAGAGAGAGAGAGAGATGAAGGAAGAGAGTGAGGGAGAAGTGAGAGGATTGTAGGGGAATGAGAGAGAGAGAGAGAGAGTGATGGGGGCAGAAAGAGGGAGGGGGACTTGAAGGAGAGGAGGAGAGAGGGAGGAAGATAGGAGGAGAGAGGGAGGGAAGAATAAATACATAGAGTGACAAGTGGAGAGAGAGAGGGAGTGACAACAGAGAGATGGAGAGAGAGTGTGTATGTTTTTGGGTGAGATAAAGAGATAAAGAAGGAGAGATAGAGAGAAGGGAGGAGAGAGAGAGAGAGAGGCATATATGAACAAAGTTGGAAGGTGAAGATAGATAGAAAGAGAGAGGTGGGAGAGAAAGGAAGAGAGAGAGTGGAGAGAGGTAGGGAAAGAGAGATGGAGATGGAGTGGCAGAGAGAGGGAGGTAAGAAGAAATACAGAGAGAGAGAGAGTGAGAGATAAGGAAGATGTAGAGAGAGGGAGAAAGGATAGCAGGAGGGAAGAGAGATATAAGCGAAGGAGAGGAAGAAATACATAGAGAGGGAGAGAGAGAGAGAGTGGTAAGGAATATGGAGAGAGAGGGAGAGAGGATAGCAGGAGGGAAGAGAGATATAAGCAGAGGAGATGGAGGGAAGGGGAAGAGAGAAAGAGAGAGAGGGAGGGAGAGGAGGAGGGAGTGATAAATAAATATATTGGAGAAAGAGAGTGTATGTTTTGGGGCTGATATAGAGAGACAAAGGGAGATAGAGATATAGATGGAAGGTGAAGAGAAAGAGGAGATAGATGGAGACAAGGATGGAGGGTCAAAGAGATTGATAAATATGGAGTGAGAGAGTGTGTGTGTTTGTGGGGGTGAGATATAGAGACACAGAGGATATATGGAGGGACATATAGATATATATGGAGGGGGGAAAGAGGGAAGAATATGTATTGCAATAGATGCATTGATTGCAATGTAGATGGTGATTTCTAATCCTATTTGATTGCTTGAACTAGATGCATTGATTTTAGTGTAGATTTTGATTTTTAATGATATTTGATTACTTGCACTAGAATGCATTGATTTCAATGTAGATAATTTCTAATCCTATTTGATTGCTTGCACTAAATGAATTGATTTCGGTGTAGATGGTGATTTCTAATCTTATTTGATTGTTTGCACTAGATGAATTAATTTCAATGTAGATGTTAATTTCTAATTATATTTTATTTCTTACACTAGATGCATTGATTTCAATATATATGATTTATAATCCTATTTGATTGCTTGCACTAAATGCATTGATTTCAGTGTAGATGGTGGTTTATAATCCTATTTTATTGCTTGCACTAAATGCATTGATTTTAGTGTATATGTTGGTTTCTAATCCTATTTGCTTACTTTCACTAGATGCATTGATTTAAGGCTAGATGTTGATTTCTAATCCTATTTGATTACTTGCATTAGATGCATTGATTTGAGTGTAGATGTTGTTTTCTAATATTATTTTATTTTTTGCATTAGATGCATTGATTTTAGAGTATATGTTTATTTCTGATATGATGTAATTAGATATATGATGGTACATTAATTTTAAAGCCATTGGATTAATAGTGTGCATTTATTTCAGTGTAAGCACAAAAAATGATTGACATTGTAGATTTATTTTTGTGTTATAACTTAATTAAACCTAATAATATTGGAGAGAAAGAGAGACAAGGTATGATGTTTAATACAACAACTCTAGCTAAATATTTATGATTTCAACTGTCTTTTTCATATAATCTCGATATAAAAAGATGACAAAACTAACAAGGTGGCAATAAGAATAACAGAAGAAAATAGTTTGATATTGATCACAATGAAGGCTATTTGTAATTTACTACATTCTTATTATTCACATTTTCTATCACTCAATTTTATTACATAGTCACTTTGCATTCAAAAATTTCATTTCATCATTTTTCATCATTAATTAAATAAGCGAATTTAAAATTAAAATGGATCAATAAATCACACACATATTTAGCATATTTAAAATGGTTATATTAATATTAGATGTATTTACATATTATTGATAAAATTAATCATGTGTTCCTCATATTATCGATAGATTTCCTTGGCCGCGCACGACTGAAACCAACCTAGATCCATCTTAACTCTGGATCTATCAAGCGCCGAGAGGGATCAAATCTCTCTAGGTGCAAACCTTTCCTCAAGTTTTGCACTCAAAAAAAAGGTTTGCACCTAGAGAGATTTGATCCCTCTCGGCGCTTGATAGATCCGGATTTAAGATGGATCTAGGTTGGTTAAATTAAAATTGTGAAAACCTATTCTGAAATAGACATAATGGATATGCCTATAAACATAACTATAAACTTAAAATAATATATTTGAATACAATCTCTTCAAATGAAAAACTACGCTAGAGCAAATAAATTAATACGAGCTTTACCATTTAGTTATTGTGATCAAATTTTCCTTAAACAAATATGAGTTTTAGGGTGAGTGATGTAATATTTTTTTTCCAATTTTATAACGATGTTTATAAGTTTAGTTTTAATATTAAAAATTGTAAAATTTAATTTAATTGAAAAATCATGATTCAAAAATATAAAATTTAGAGAAAGGAATTATTAGCATCTTAGAAATGAACATTTAATAAAGTAATTTAATATGTAGAAAACAAAGTTTCAAATTCAATGAGCAATTCAGTAAGAGAATGAGGAAACCAAAGAGTATTTGGGAGTTCAAAGAACAATTATTTAATGAAAGAACTAAAGGCATCATAATCTCATATTTTGAATAGAATAAAAATGAGAGATAAGAAATCATTCACTTACATCAAAAAATTGATTAAGCCAACAAAAAAAATAACACAAACTTGTACACTCACAAGTTTTCTTAAAGAACTCTTAATAAGTTGAACACTCTCATAGAACCCACATCAACTTTACATATGTACCATGTGACACCCACAACCATATGGTGCCAAAAATCGCTACTATGTGTCGGGTGGATTTGGCAACTTTTTTAGTACCCAAAAACACCAATTCCTACTACAATGTGTTACACAATGAAGATGCTACTTCAATTTCATTGCCACATTAGTATGGGGTTTTTTTCTCTAGCAATGCATTTGGAGTGCCTTTTCATAATAGGTTGTAGATTAGATAAAATTCGTAGAACCTAACAAGGGCACTAGATGGGAAATTCCCAGACATCTAATGTGGAAACATTTGTTGCATCGCGAAGTTTTTGTAGCCAATGGTTGTTGGGGCGAGCCACGATGGCATGGAGGTGCTAAGGTACTATGTCATTTTAAATGCCACATTGGACTATGAAATTACGTGGAAGCACCATGTGGGCCCTCAAGACTCCATGTGGTAACACTTATTGATGTGGCAAGGGGTTTAAAAGGGTCGAATTCAAATGGCCATAAATTTTGATCCATCAGTGGGATCGAGGTAAAATCTATATCTTCATATATATCTTGATGAGTTTGACATAATGGTTTTTTCCTAAGTGAGTTTCACACACTTTGGGGAAATATAGACATTTAAACTCATTTCCATGATGAAACTATGGAGGTTGGGTTAGATGAAAGTAACACCTCCCACTAGGTTTCAAATTCCAAGGGCGTGGGAGGGAGTGTTACAAAGTGGTATTAGAGCACCCAGGTTAAACACTCAAATCGAATGGGCCTAGAAGGATGAGACATAGAGCTTTGTTACAGAGTGTTGTCTTTTATAGTGATTTTTGTTGTATGAAAAAGGGTGTTAATTATAACACTTGACCAATGATTGTGTGTTGATTGTAAAGTATGTGGATGTCATTCTTGATAACAAAATTGTGAAATGATAGAGATAGCATATTTTAGTATGTTATTTCTTTTTCTAACATGCATGCTAACTTGGAATTTGGTGTTTCAGATAGACATACATTAACATGTTTATTGCAAATAAGCCAAGGTGATCGGTGAATGTGTTTGTTTATATTTTTTATTGGCTAATAGTTATGTGTGTGTAACAACACATAAGAAGACACCAAATAACAACAGGAGATTAAGGGAATGAGCAAAAAAATGGTGCAACACAGAACTGATAAATTCCATAATTGTTAGGACTAAGAGTAAGTTGGAAAGAGGAGAGAGGAAGACTCACTCGATTGGATGAATATTCTTAGTAAGTATAAGATCTTAGCTAAGAATTTATAAGGTTTACAATGAAAGGATTTTCATAGCCCAAGAACAACAAGAAAAAGTAAATAAAATTATATTATGAAGCCTGTTAGATTTGCTAAGGAAGAGGAAACTTGATCTAGGTGTCAAATACCTAGGAAAGGATAAAGGCAAGAAAAATCCATCAATACTTGGAAGCAGTGAATTGAGAATTGATGGTGGAGAAAGTAAAAAAATCTAATAAAATACATAAGAATACAAGTGAAGGTACAGTGAGAGGAGAAACTCTAATAAGTACACTAGAGAGGAGAACAAAAAATCACTAGTAATTTTTTAGTGCTTCCACCAAGAGATACTTTTAGCATAAAAGGAAATAAGAAGATTTTATACCGAAATCCAAAATAATTTAAGATAGAAAAACCTCCTACACTCGATGGAGAGGTGAGGAAGACCAAGGAAGTAGAGGCATGGTTACTAGGAATAAAGAAATATTCGATGGTTTATGATTCCTCTAAAAATACGAAGGAAAGAGTATCATATTTCAGCTTGAAGGGTAAAGATGATATCTAGTGGGAAGACCCAAAGAATGTCAAGAATATTAAAGAGGATGAGTTTTCTTGGAGGATATTTGAGACATATTTTCAGGAACAATATCTATCTAAAAAGTATTATGATATCAAGGCCAAGGAATTTTGTGAACACAAACTAGGGCAGTTAACATCTAATGAATATACAACTATATTCTAGGAGCTATTGAGGTATGCGCCTCACCTCAAGAATGAGAAGGAAAAGATCCAAATGCATCTTAATGGGTTATCACAAGTGTTCATGGATAAAATAGAGTTTGATGAGACATAAACTCTAGAGGATACCATCCAAAAGATGAATTATTTCTATGAATAGTCCCAACATAGGACTGAGTATCGAATGGATTGGAAGGGAAAAGGAAAGCCCAACATTGGAGGAAAATAGTAGAAATAGGTAGGAAAAAAATCATGGTGAAGAAACATGAAGTTTTATACTATTGTTAAGGGAGATTCCCAATATAAATTCACTACTATTGACATAGGTTCGTTCTCTCAAGTTGACAACTCATTGAAAGCCATCTAACTTGAATTAACTGACAATAAACAAGTGATAGGTCACATCACACATGTTAAGTGACAACTAACTCGAAGTTTTATGACACTGAATTTGAATTTGTTTCTTTGACTAAGGTACAAATCAAAAGAATCCCTTCCTTGCTACAATTTTAACATTAAATAATAAACATTTATCATAATTTGATGTATACATATATTAATATATCTTTCATTTTGTACCACCCCAAGTTTAATGTTAAATTTAAAGAGAAAATGTACAAACTTTCTAGCATATACTCTACGATTGTATTTTTTCCCAAAGACACAAACTTGAGATTCATATGATGACTAAGATACTAATCAAATTTTATTAGGAAAATAACTAAATTGATAGAAGTTTTAAACTAGGATAATAGTAATACAAGATAATTAAAAATAAAAATTGACTAGTGATCTTGACAGAAGTTGAACCACATATCTACCTGAAATAATAAGTGGAGATTATAAGTAGAATCATATCTAAAAATAGAGAAGAGAAAATCTCACACATGAGGAAAAAGCGACCAAGAAAGTCAACTCCATAATTTAAAATCCAACTTAGTTTCCATTTTCTTTTACAAAAATAAATTCAAGTGGTGCTCAAAGATCAAATAAAGGACAGAGAGTGCCCATATAACTATTAAAATAAATATGGCATGTGAAAAATAAAATAAAGTTACAAATCATTATACGACAATATGTTTGACCTTCTAGAATTACAGTCGACCTTATTATTTTGAAAGTTGCGCAAGGTTGTTTTTTTAGGTTAAGAGAAAAGCCAATATTTTGACCGAATTTCATACTTTATTTATTTTACCATGGTATTTAAAATTCATAGGGTGGCTCATGAGTTTTACTCAACTAGTTCCTAAGTATTTTTGTTAACTATTGAATAATCGGGCAAGTCACCCATTGTTATCTCTAGAGTTCGTGAGATCATTCACTGAATTTTGTACAATTAGCAATACAAAAGAGAAAGGGAATAACTATGGTCCATACTTATATATGATGAACACATTTTCATACCAGGGCCTTCTCACACACCAAATTTAGTGAACTAGTAATTTTTGGTGACGCATGATTATGTCATAATAACTACCCACGTGGTATCGTCTAGACCTGAATGTAAACAAGTCGTTGCATAGGAAGATGTCAAAACTAGAAGGAAAATATGCATGTGATAAGTATCCTATACAAATATCTGGCATCTCATGGTACTCTTCTTCTAGAAACAAAAACACTCACGTCTAGTCATTGCATAGCGAATCGGCTTTGAATATTAGGTAATTATATCAATTCTCTTTTTCTTTCAAATTTCTTGCCTCCATTTTACTCAAAGATGGGGTAATATGTCTACAATTCTCTACTGTTTTAAGTGAAAATGGTTAGGATATAGTATTAAATGCTTTGGGAGTTCTCTTTAAGATTGATCAAGCCCTCTTGAGTCATTTCTAAAACATGATTAGTTAAGGCTAGCATCATATGTAGTAAATTTGTTAACGCTCAATGAATTTTCTTAGGCCCTTTCGACACCCATGATTCAAATTATTTTCCTCGGGTATTAACTAATCATTTTATGATTATTGTGTGAATTTTCAATGCTCTAATCTCTGCAACTCTAAGGATTGGAAAAGTGATTCTTCTTTCTTTGATATAAATATTTTGTTTTATCTTTTGTAATTGATATTCAATTTGGAGCATTGATATGAAAATGAACACTACCCAATTTTGGAAAATGTGAAACATATGTGCTTTGACACTCGTAGAAAAACTTTTAGCGTAGCTCATTTAAATAGTCTAGTTTTTCTTTGAATTATGTATGAGTTTAGAATCATACGTTTCATCTTTTGTAATTGATATTCAATTTGGAGCATTGATATGAAAATGAACACTACCCAATTTTGGAAAATGTGAAACATATGTGCTTTGACACTCGTAGAAAAACTTTTAGCGTAGCTCATTTAAATAGTCTAGTTTTTCTTTGAATTATGTATGAGTTTAGAATCATACGTTTCAGTTAAATTTACATAAGAAAAGTTTTTATAAGAAAAAATAAGTGTTGTGTTAGGTTTAAAGTACCAATTCTCATTTCCAGTGAACCTACATCTTTAGGGATACAATAGTTAATGAAAATGTGTGATGTCATTTAGTCGTTTTTTTTACTAAGTAGATGCTCATGTGCCCCTACTAGAAACTATACTCCTAGCTAAATTAAATTGGTAAATTATGACGTGCAGGGTTGGATGATTTGAAACTTTCATTTAGTACATTCTACCTATATTATTTTACAAACCTGATACCATGTGTAGAGCCTACAAGTTCCAAGAGTTTGAAACTACTCGGATACCATGTGTAAGGCATGTGTAGAGCCTAGTGCTATAGTTCTATCAGAGAAGAAAAATTTGACATAAAAACTTATCAAATTAAATACATTTACGTACCTTATTTTTCCATCCGATGACGATCCCTGACTGACATTGTTTAGTGGAAAATATAAGTCCTCTGCTTATGTTATCAAACCGACAAATTCCTCCCACCTATCTGGGATCAGTCTCTCCAGTTCCCAGAACCAGAAGACTTCGATACTGAAGTCTTCTAGCCCCGTGCCCAAAACTCCAAGAATAGTACTCAGGTTTCCATGTTTATTGTTGAGTTCATAGTCCTGAGCTTGCCCTTCATACTATTTGCCTCACAATCTCCCATAACTCTCCCCTTTTCTTCTGCCTTCCATCCATGAATAAGAAAAAAATCCCCTCTAAATTTACCTTATTCACCCTCTCTATATTAGAGAGGTTTCTTCTTTCTTATGTCAACCTCATCATCTTTGCATAAACTATTTTTTAATATTCCCTCTGTTGTTGGTATTCTCCTCTGACAATAAAATATCTTTTTATTATACCTTCTTCTTTTTTTGTCACTAGCCCTATGGATTGCTCATATTGGATATTAATGGTTTACATCACAAACTTTGCATACTGGTAAATAATATGTAAAGTCTCAATTTGTTGAAGAATAGGAATTGAGTAAATTGATATGATTCGTCGCTAAAAGCCAAGTAAGTTGTGTTGATACAAACAAGACAAATAAGGCATTAATCAATCAATTAAGGTTGGATCTCAAAATTTCTTATAAATTAATAAGTTTTTGAAATGGCTTATTAATTAATGAGTCTTTAAATAGGTTTATTAATTAATGAGTTTATAAATAGGTTTCTTATTTAATAATTTTATTAATTATAATATTAGTTAGTATATCCATTAGATTTTATTATAGAAGTTGAGACTTAATACATTTATTCCATTTTTTATTATTAGGTTTCTAATTTAGTATTAACTCATTTAGCAAGGTTTAGATATTCTTTGTAATTAATTAGTATGTAAAATAGTGTAGTTCATGTGATGCATGTGAAAATTTCAACTATTGCAACAACTATAAATTGTTCTTGTAACTGTAAATTAATTAATGGTTTATTTTCTGATCCGATCATGGGTCGAGTACTACCCAACCTCTCGTGTATGGTATTAAGATATTTTAAATGAATATGGCTTATACAGCCTTAAATGAGCACGTTAATCCACATAAACATAATAAAATGAACTGTACATAATCAAGAAGTACAAAACACATAAGAGAAACACAACCAAATTGGTAATGGAGTTCGCCCCTCCATCTCACTGGGGCTACATCTCTATATCTGCTTTAACTAGAATGCAAATCCTTTATATTCCTTCGTCAAAGTAAGCTTCTTACATTCAAGCTCTTTGACCGAGCGTTAGCCAAGCACTATGGCTCTCAATGGCTAAGTATTCTCTCTTGTATTCTCCCCATTCTCAAGGCTTACATAAGGAATATATATATATTTTTCCTCACCCACTCTCCAACAAAGAGTATTAATTACAAGACCCACAATTGTAGGGTGTAACTACAAGGAAGGGAAAAAAAATTCCATGAAAGTAGGACCTCCAACAATCTCAGGTTCAATAATGGAAAATTATCAAAACCACCTAAAGAATTTCCAACCATTCCCCTTGATTCTCTCAACCTATAATTGAGCAAAAATAGAGAATTGGTGTGAGGTGGATTCTCACATAAAACCAATTTCCCTAATTAAATTAATGAACAATGTGAGACAAATTTCTCTCACAATTATTAATTTATATCAATAATGCATGGGTTTTAATAAAATGCATAAATAAATGCATAAGCATAATTTCACCCACTTGATTACTTGTCACCAACTTCAAATTATCATGGCGCCAAGATCTTTTTAGCTACGAAGGTCCTTCTGGATCATTTTCCCATACAAAAAACAAACAATTCACAACTACAATTTTCACCAAATTAAATTCCACAGAAGATAAACTGGAAATTGAGAAAATACTGACATAGACACATAAAAAATTTACACAAATATTTTTGGACTAAAGTCCCTGTAAAAAACCCAACCTGGGAAAACCAGTGCCGTAACTGAGGATTTTATATTATCTAGTAATAGTGAAATTTTGAGTATATATCGATGTCAAAAACTACTAATCTAGCATAAAAAATATTGGCAAAAATTATCTGAGGGAATTTACCCTCTCTCCAAGCAATCTCGACACTTGACTGCCTTTGAAAAGCTAGCCATCCAATTGGGCATGTGTAGGCTTTAGGTCACTATGGTGATGCCTTCCACACATGTTTCTTGAATCGACTGCAAATCTATCTATCCTACCTAATTTCAAATGGAAAAATGATTCTTCATCCCTCTCGAAACTCTTCCTAACTTCTGGAAGTCAAGACATATTCTCCTCCAGCAAAATCAAAATACCCTTTTGAGGCTTCTACGTTTCCTTTGCAAAACCTTCTGGAGAAAATATCAGCCTCTCTGCAAACTAATCATCGGATATGGGAAATCTTCCTCTTGCTTCGTAGTCCCTACCCCTCTCTATCTTTGCTTCCTTATCTAGCTCGAACTCTTCTTGCAATTGTTGCTGCTCTTTGGAAATTCAAAATCTCCAAGGAAATAGATCTCAAGTGTTTGTTCTCCATCTACCCATCGACTTATTCTTACAATATTTTTTTGGAGCTCCAATGAACAAGACTAAAACTTAATCAACAGATAAGATCATATTAGAGTCGATCAGTGTGAGTTTCTGGATGGTTCACAACTTATCTCAATTAATACCGATTAGTTAACCAAATTTTGTAAGTTTAGACTTAGGAAATATTTAAAAAATAGGCTAATAGTTTAACTGAGACACTTCTAGGTGGAATTTACATAAATTATTTATGGGTTATGGAAAACTCTTTTGTTTTAGCCTCTCCACAAAATTTTGATACTAGAACACTTCCAATGCTACAAAAATAACACTCCCTTTTAGGAAAGAAGGTGTTCTAGTGCTACACCACTGCTACAACACCTTGTCTCTGTATCACCCTCTATCAAGATGCTGATTTCTAGCCACTGCCCACCAACCACTGTGCAACTCTGATGTTGCATCTGTGTTGTTGTTGACACTGCTAAATTGTTGCCAACTCTGGATATGCACTTCAAATCCCTCGCATATGTTGTTGCTACAACTGCAACCACTACAATTGAGAAACATCCTAAATACTTCATCAACTATGTTGATTGCATCTGTCGCTTGAGTCATGACTCCTGCTAGACACTGCACTTTCCACTGAATAATTTTCACTATTATTGACTCTGCATTGTTGCCAACACTGAATTGTGCTCCTCAAAACCTGATTGCTACCTATATAAAACTATCACTTGGGAATATCATTTCATTACTAATACTGATCCATCCTGCTATTGAATATTTTGGGCCCCCTTAGCAAGGTGATGATCCATGAGGAGGAAACCTCAATGGACCCTACCCATCTTCTGCAACTCTGGGACTATAGATCCATATAACCCCACCTCTCTCATGGAGGTATAACTGCAAACATAGAAAAATTTTACTCCAACGTGGAGGATAAATTATCTATCTCTACAAACATTGCCACCTGGTCATGATTCTCCCGCTTGTCCTTCTTCCTAAGAGGACATTCCATTCTGTAGTTGGCAAGCTTGCCACACCTGAATAACTTGACCTTATATAGTTATTTATTATTCCTCTTCTCCCCCTATCTCTGGATACTAACCCTTTTATGTTAGGGACATATTCTTCTCTTCACCCTTCACACCCTTGCTAGTGCTCTCACTGATGGTACTCTTAAATAGAGCATGCCTCAACTCCTCCTACTGTAATTCGTACCACATCCTGTCCCATCTAGGAAATGTGTCTTTGCCCAAGATACTTTGGAAAAACAACTTCCACTCCTCTAAGACAGTATTCAGTGCTAAATATATAAGCTTTGTTGGTTTAGGTGCCCCCCCCCCCCAATAGTTTCAAGCTAATCTCGGACCTCCTAAATCCTAGTGAGAAAGGATCCTATGCCTTCTCCCTTCATCATACTGATGCTTCTAAAATTATCTTGTAGGAACCTCTTCCACTACTCGGAAGTGCCTTGATACAATTGTATGAGATCATCCCACATTTCATTGGTTGTTCCTTTTTATACCACATGTGAGACTACATGGTTATGGACTCAATCTAGGATCAATCTCTTAACCTTCACTATATCCTTCGTGTACTCATTGAGTTGATCGACATCGTGGGGTACTTCCACCACGTTTTCCACATAGGAATTTAGGCCATGTTCATCCAGTAGGAAGGCCATCATAACCTTCTAGATAGCAAAGTTGGAGGCTCCCTCCAACCTATCCCGATCTCTAATCCCAGTTATGGCCATATTTGGATCTAGTTGAAAATCTCCCTCTTTCCCTCTGATTGGATACTGAACCCTCTACTTGCACTCCCTTCTAGAGTGATAAAATATTCTCACAACTATTTCCAATCTACATCTAGAAAAATCAGATCTCAAAAACTTGAGATCCTCTGATAGAAATTTCCCTCTGTGTGTGGTCTTTCTATTCTACTCGATGTTGATTATGTTGCTGCAAAAACCTTTTGCATACAAGCAAGGAATCTTCGCAGAAAAAATATTACCTGTCTCACTAGAACTGCTCTTCGTCTTCATTAATTTCAGCTGGAACTCCTCCTAGACTGTGAATTTTTCTTACCATCTACACTGGAAAAATCGAGCCCTCTTCCCAACAGTTTGATCTGCTAAGCCAGCCTATACGCAAATATGGAAATCGTTTTACCAGAATCCCTTGGAATTTGGATTTTTTTTGTCTTTCAATTCTAAGCTTCTTGCCTCATCAATCACACTCTGATACCATCTGAAAATTTCAACTATTGCAACAACTGGAAAATATTTTTCTAACTACAAATTAATTAATAGTTTATTTGTGTATACAAATAATAAATAATTCACAACTGAAATTTTCACCAAAAAAAATTCTACAGAAGATAAACTGAAAACTGAGAAAATACTAACACACGCACATAAAAATTCGACAAAATTATTTTTGGACTAAATTCCATGGAAAAACACAACTTGGGAAAACGGATGTAACAACTAAAGGTTTTATATTTTCAAGCAACAATGCAATTCTTAGTACAATATCGATTCTAAAAAATGGAAATCCTGAAGAGAAAATACTGGGAATAATTATATGAGTGAAATTTCCCTCTCTCTAAGAAATATTGGCACTTGAATTCCTCTAAAAAGTTGGTCGTCCAACTGGGCATACACAGGCTCTACGTTATTCTGGCACTGCCTGCCACATGTGTTGCCTAAATCAACTTTCAATCTATCTATCTTTCCTACTGCCGATTAGAAAACCGCTTCTCCAACCCTCTGGAAACTATTCTCGACTTCTGGAACTTAATACATCTTCTCCTCCAACAAAATTGAACTGCCCTTTTAAGGTTTATGCTCTCCATCTACACAACCTCCTAAAGAAAATATCAACCTCTCTGAAAATCACTCACCGAATCTGAAAATTATTCCTCTGGCTTCACTGTCCCTTCCCCTCTTTTCCTTGAATTCCTTATTTAGCTCAAACTCTTCCAGTAACTATTGTTTCTGTTTGGATAATCGAACTCTCTAAGGAAATAGATCTCAAGTATGTGTTCTTCATCTACCCATTGATTTTTTCTTATAATATTTTGTTGGACCTCCAGAAACCAAGATTAAAACATAATCAAGGGATAATATCATAACAAAGTCAATCCATGTGAGTTTCTAGATGATTCAAACCTTATCTCAATTAATATTGATTAATTAACCATATTTCATAAGTTTAGACTTAGGAAATTTTAAAAAAATAGGTTAATAATCTAATTGAGACACTTCTAGGTGGAATTTCCAGAAATTATTTTTGGGTTATGGAGAACTCATGTGTTTTAGCCGCTCCACAAAATTTCTAGACTAGAACACCTTTGATGCTACAAAAACTAACAATGAATGCATATGTAGCTATCATATGCTTTCCTTGTATGTATGCTAATAATAATATTTTTCTCGTAATTTGAGATGGGTCATTACATTTACATTTCATCACTAATTTGGTTTCTTAACATGAGAGGATTATTTTTTGCAAATTGGAAGACCCCATTGATTTGAGGATGACTTCCAATTTTTTATTTAATTCTACTTCTATCTTTGTGACTTCCTTCTTTAAGTATCTTGCTAGTCCTTTTTTGTAGCTTCCCATTTCTTGATTTCTTTTTTCATCTCCCTAATTCACCATTTTTTTCCTGTCTAGTTAGTACTTTCCTCGTTTCTTCTTTTGAATCCTTTGGTATTGTAGATGTGTTATCCATTTTCTAGCACTTATTCCCTATGGTGTTATCAACTTGTTATAAAACTAGAGAGTTTTGTTTGTTGATCTAAGTCCTAGATAGTGGTTTCTCCTTTTCCAATGAAATCATTTCTTCCACAAGTTTTTTTTTCATGATTTTTCTCCTTATCTACTTCTAGAGCTAATTCTTCCTCCTCTGGAATGTATTTTCACTTACTTTTATGTACTGCTTCTGATTTTATTTCTTCTTGCACCTTGTTATTTACTTCTTGAGACTGAAAGACCTCAAAAGGGTTTTTTGAGGTCTAAGACACATTTGTTCCTTGTGTGGATTTAGATTTAGATGTTATCGAATTTCCTTTATTCATTCCCTCCCTTTTTTTAGTTTTCCACTGCTCTACTGGACCCATTTTTGTATCCTCCCCTCTACGAGATTGAGACTTCTTGTAATCCCTTGTAACATATCGATATTCATGGAAAAATAAACATTTGAAAGGTAGTTTATCATAGTCGAGAGTCTGACAATGGGACCATTCTCTCTGTGTGAGATTTATTTATGAGGGAAACCCTTTCTCTAGATCTACTTCAACGCATATTTTTGCGCATGAAAATTGGAATCCTTTGAGTTCAACCCTATCCAGACATTTCCCCAACCCATTTCCAATTGCTCGCAAATAATCATCACTCTAGCATGAAATTGGGAGCTGAGGGAGCTTGACCCAAACATGAATTGCATCTGGGATATCATCATATGGATCAAAGTCTAGTGACCATTTATTAAAATACATACCTATGATACGAAAAATATAAGGCTTTATTCAAAAGATTACATATTTATCTTCTCTGATTTTAGGTTTCTAGGATTGTTAGATTGTTGTAATAAATATTTTGGATTCATCCCATCCATTTTGATTTAGAATCGATGTTTCAAACCCTCCACTGGAGTTCATCACCAGGATATAAGAAATCCAGTTCTTATATCCTGATGATGAACTCCAGTGGAGGGTTTGAAACATCGATTCTAAATCAAAATGGATGGGATGAATTACAGTTCTTATATCCTGATGATGATCTCCAGTGGAGGGTTAAAAACATTGATTCTAAATCAAAATGGATGGTATGAATCCAGAATATTTATTACAACAATCTTTATCTTCCTTAAACTGAAATGGGAAAGCAAAAAACCCATTTATGCATGCATACATTCCAATATTACCTTTCATCAATGGCTTCCAGGTTTTCTCCAACCATAGTTCATGGATATTTGGGATGGCCACGTTGCTATGAGCTTCCCCACTAAATCCCATTCTGATTATGCCAAGGAAGTTCTTTGAAACACCGTCTCTTAATAGTCTTTTCCTTCTTCACAAATTTTGCACGCGTCTTAGATATGAATTTTTTTTAGAGTTAAGCTATGAGGGCTTGGAAGGTTGCAGCCTCATATACTAGTGAGGGGTCAACACCTACTAAAGAAATTATTTCAAATCCAAATTTTCACTAGCTTAAAAAAAATCCATGAAAAAACTCATCATACAGGTTTAAAGCGACTGACAGCTTCCGTGGGGACCCAATTGACTAAGGTAAGGTGACGGTTTCAATAAAGTGAGCTGAAAATAAATTTATGATGAATATTCAAAAGATCATACTATGGCTATCTTATACACCAAATTTTCCTTCAAGACAAGAACGAATCCTAAACTTGCAAGCGTGAGAAATTCAATGGCTAAGGAAACCCTAGCTGACATGAACCAGAGGTCACAAAGCTTTGCATCTCTTCCTTGATGGATATATATATATATATATATATATATATATATATATATATATACATGTATGTATGTATGTATGTACCTTATCATTTACTCTTATCCTCAAATTTTCTAATAAATTTTAAATTAAAGATTTAATAAAAAAATTAATTCCACATAAATCAATTAATTTACGCCTTATAGTTATACACATATAATACAATAAAAAATATTAAGAATTTGACTATTAATGATACATACAATATTGTTTAATTTTCTATGACAATGGCATTCGCGTTGGTTATGCTTTACAACTAATGGTGTAGTTTAACTAATAGACAAAACGGTTTTTTGGTTGGAATCTGGTAATACAATTTCTTGCAAGATTGTGATTTGCTGTTGTTTTAAATAAACTTTTTCATGCGTAAATGGATTCAACACCTCGAAAAAGTTTCAACGTATTTTTTAAGGATTTAATATTTTTCGTATATATAGTATTGTAGGCGACTATTCTAGTTTGAAAATTCATATGTATAGAATGTAGGGTGTATTCAATCAAAAACATGTAATTTAATATTAAAATTGGTAATTTTGTGGCAAATATCACCCATTTAATCGCATATATGTAAAAGAATAGGCGATTTTTTAGCCAAATTAGTGAATATTTGTTTCATAAAATGTCCAAAAAATAGCCCATTTGTGAAATTTTAGCCCTAAAATTTTCCCTATGAAATACTCCTAAGGCACTCAATCTTTTTAAATTAAGCAACTTAAAATTATGATATTTAGAAATCTATATCATATTTTGAAAAAAATTGACTAGAAAATATCTCGAAAAAAGTTTGTTTAATCTATTACGCAGACTAAACCAAAAGTAATACTTATTAGCATATTCAATGAATTTTTTATCAACATATTCAGTGATTTTTCCAATAAAATCCAGTGTTATTTTCTATATAAATTCTTTCTTTCTTTAATGGGGACATTTAATTCACGCAATAAATGGTCAAAATCGATTGATAGTGTAATTTTGGCATTAAACGTAAATGATTTGGGTTTAAGGTTTAAAAATGTAATTTTTTTGGAGCAAAGGTGGTCTTTTGTTTGAATGTAGTTTTGATTTTTTATTCATTATATATATATATATATATATATTATTAAAAAAATTATTAAATTTTAATATAGTGTGAATGAGGTAGTTATGAGAGAACGGGTTGAGAAGATGAGGCTTCCCACATCCCTACCCATCATATGCCACATGAAAAAAAAATGAGAACTCGCCTTCCAAAGAGGATGGTGGAGACTCTCATGGAAACAATAGCTCTAAAGCTAGTGATGTGGTTAGGGACCTATGTGATGCCCCACCTCCTTAAAAATATATTTTATCTACTCCTACTCTACCATTAAGCCCTCATGTTGCTTCCATCATCCACAATGGCTTTCATTCACAACACAAGGTCCCCTACGTGGGGGAATTACGCTTTGTTTGAGGTGATTTTTTCAAAGTGTGCAGGGTTATCAAAGCCTTTAATGGAGATTTGTCCTTCTTGGTATGATTTCCTAGTCACCTTCTTCCAACGGTACCTCGTATATATCTCATCCTCAGACCAGGTGAGCATTATTTATACCTTGTTTCCTCTTGTAACCATGACATGCCAATGTTCATGTTGTCATAGTGGAGGAAAAGGAAGGGGAATAGCGGGAAGCTCCAAAGTGAGGTTTCAGGTTGAGTCCTTGGCATGTGGATTTCACGAGCACACCCTTATTTGATACCCAAGAAAAAATTCAGGTGGTGGAGGAAATTCACTAGGAAAGGCAAAAATTCTCATATTCAAAGGTCATGGTAGGAGTATGTCCATGGGTACTAGATTTAGGAAATTGACATGGATGCCAAAGTCATTATCTCCATATAGTGGATATCTATTGCGCTGTCAAGTTGTTTCTAGGAGATGTTTTGGTAGATTTCCATCAGTCACAGGTTAATATTATTCACAAGTAGGACGAGTTAAATGACCTTATGGTAGACATAGGAGGAAGACAAGAAATATTGGAGATGGGGTCACCACCCAACTCTCCAATTTCATTTCATGCACGATCAAGGAGCATCCCATTAATATAGACACTTATTTGTCCTCTTAAGACCCCTGTTCCATTTGATCATGTTTTTTAGTTTTTGGATTTCTATACTAGTTCTCTAGGTAGGTTTACACCCCATCTGAGTTCTTAATTTTAGTTTATTTAGCTTGTTATCTCAGACTCTATGAATTGACAATGCTACTTTTTTGGATGAATATTATTGCTAGTTTCCCTAGCGATTGGGTAGCAAACGTAATGTTAATTCTCTAAACATGTCTTGTCATATTTAGCTAAATTTTGTTATTTTGGACTCTATACTCTTTGTCTCTATTCTAGTTTTCCCGTTGGTAGACCAGAGATAGAAAGTCTAGTAGATATGTTGTAAAAAAATTAAAAATTCTAATATATATGTGAAAAATTAGAAAATTAAATTAAACAAAACAATAAAAACATCAAATAAATAGAATATTTTAAAAAATATCGAAAAATAAAAATATAGTTATAAATAAAAAAGTAAATAATCCAATAATCCAATAATTCAAATTTTTAATCAATTTTAAAGAGAAAAAATAATATCATTTAGACTTATACTTACGAAATATCATGTCCAATTAAATATCTCTTTAAAAAAATAATATCATTTAAACTTATACTTACGAAATATCATGTCCAATAAAATATCATCCCTAATATAATCGAACAAGTAGAGAAATATTTATTTAACCTACACTCAATTTCGCATGTAGTGAGAAACATAATGCCAATGTGACAAACTCAAAGATTGTATCCAATAAAATACCTAAAATAAATACCATTCCTAATATAATAAAAAACGTGGATAGATATTTATTTGACTTACTCTTGGGTTCACATGTAGTGATAACGATAAATGCCAAGTTAAGTTATTTAAGGAGTGAACTTATAGTCCGCATGTTGTATATCTGGAAATGTAAATTTTGATCAATTGTAATTTTTTTGGATATCAATAGATATCCAACGATGTATTTCTCATACGAATGCACTCTAACCCACTTACATAGTTTTTCAGAAATAAAAAAACGCTTTCATTAAAAGTGAACGAAAGTTGAATGTCAACATATAAGCAATGATTCTAGATGTTCAAAATCATAGAGGATTACGAGGGAAATCAACATAGCCCCAACTATTGATTACGAGGAGGAAAAATCAAAATTTTAGCTCAAAAAACTAACAAATCATTATTGAAACTAACTAAGCTCAATGTTAAGAAAAATTCGATCACAAAGTCTCAAGAATAGAGTGTAAAAGATAAAGACTCGAGAGCAAAGGCATCAAAGGATTATCTGGCTCGATTGTAACATCTTTGGTGAAAATTTCATGCAATAAAAGTTAATACAGGAAAAATAATAACCAAGGTCATGGGACACGTATTCCAAGCTGAATGTTGGGAAAAAAAATCCTAGTGTGGATGTTCATATGATATATTATGGCTATGGAAATTGGAAAAGGAAATGGTTAAGGATTTGGAAAGGCAAAGTGGAATTTATTGGCATTTTTTTATGAAAATAATGGAAAATAGGAGAAAAAGAAGGTGAAAGGTCACAGGTTGCATGTGAGAAGGAAAATCACTAGTTTAGATTTGACGTGGTTTGCCTCTAGTAGCCCTGTTTTGGTTTTGATTGATGTGTTTTATGAGATCCCACATTCATGCTTGGAATATGGCACAATGGTGACTGGTCGAAGAGAGATTTGACTCAGCCATGTCTATGGTCAGGTGGTACGTGGAAGTCTCAAACTTGGTTGCATTTTTCTTATGGAAATAAGATATCTTTTCTCTTGTAGTAATGGGTAAATATGTTTTTTATTATGTGGCTTATATTAATGTTCTATGCTTTTCATTTCTTTTGTTTATATTTTGGTTGTGAATTTGTTCTATGACAGTGATTATGTATAGCTCTCATCATGTTTTGATTTGTAAATGAATGAACAATCAATATATGAACTAATAGAGGATAATGCATTTAATGTGATGAGGCAAAAATGCTTCTTAGCGATTCTCAGATAAGTATGAAACCCCTATGCTCAGATATGTTGTTTAAACATGTATATTACATATTTGTGACATGTTTGACGAAATTTCTATCATGGCTAGTAGGGGTCCAATCTAGTACTTGTTCAAGCGATTGAATTTACATAGTGACTCCATTGTTATCTTTCATTTTTGGAAGTGTCGTGGATTTTGGGGCAGTGACCTGAACCCTGGGCATAAAAAAGAGGCATAGAAATGGGGATCGCAAGCTCATAACTACTTGGAAAAGTCCTCAATCACAAGCATTCCCATGTTTTGTGAGCGACTAGAGGTTTCTAGTCACACTCTTTCCCATATTAAGGGAGCGAGTGGGGGATTAATGCGCTAAAAGGTCAGTTTGTCTTAGGGCTAGCCTCATAGAAAGTTTGGATGGCTCTTGGGTGTCCTGTAGCAGGTGAAAAAGGTCTATGTTGTTGTGTTCTGTCGATTCCGCTTCCTAACTCAAACATACAAAGTTGAATCATATCATAGTAACTCTTCATCTCATGTTTACCCTAGTTGGTCAATTATTTTTGTAGATGTGGGAGGAGGGTTTTACAGAGTGGTATCAAAGCATGATTCACCCCACAGACTGCATGGGTGATGCTTTGGTCATGCATTCATGTCATTTGTATATGTGTTCCTTATGCTTGTGATCTATGTGCTTGTTGCATATGCATGGTGTTGGTCAAGGTTTTAGTGATGTCGTTGTGTGACGGTTGATGGGGTTGTTGTGGAAAGTATTGTCACGAGTGTATGACTGGTTATGTGTTTTTATACATTTCAAGTGCTTACGTATTGTCAGTGTACATTAGTATTGGTGTTGATGTCATGCATGAGGTCATGGTATGTGATTGATATGGCCATGCATTGATGATTGGGCTATGTTTGAATGATGCTTATATGTTGTTTTATCTATATGATATATAGTTACATGTTGTTATGATTATATGTATGCATGTATTATGTTTATCGGTTGATCTTGCAGATGAGATATCCTCCCTGAATTATGCTAAGGTACATTGGTTTATTGTGATTTGGTTTATCTGACATAGTATGTCTTGCAGCAAAGAAACCAATATGACTAGCAAGATGGTAGAGTATAGAGATTTCCCCTATGAATCAGATGAGCATCATGGTGTTGGGCACTCTTCTAACTTGGAAAACACATTAAGTAGTTTGAAGGAAGAAATAAGGAGTATAAAAGTAGATAATGATAGAATCATACAGGCATAGGAGAAATAAGTAGAAGTCAATGTCATAATTCTTCAAGGTTTGTCATAATTGGAGAGACAGGGACCACTCTGGATTAGCTATGGACAAGAGGATGGGACTAATGGTGCATATGGAAGTAGAGCTCATGGTGGAAAAAATTTGGATACAAATGACATGATTAGAGATGGAAGGTCCTTGGACACTCCGAATAGGAGAGGTGATGGACGTAGGTACTATTCTAGTTATGGTTCTGATAGGCACTATGATCGCCATCATTATGATCCTTACATGAAGAGAGATAGGGGCTATTTTTAGGATTACTTTGAGAAAGAAAAGCCACCTACATTTGATGGAGAGATGAATAAATAATAGGGTGCAGAAGCATGGTTGCTTGGTATGAGGAATTTCTTCAGGTTGCATGATTACTCAGAAAACATGAAAGACATAATAGATACATTCAACGACAAAGGTAAAGCGTATATTTGGTGGGAATATGTGAAGAATGTTAGGGGTATTCATGAGGAGGAGCTAACTTGGAGTGAGTTCGAGAGGCTATTTCAAACGAATTATATATCAAAGATACTATGATGATAGGGAAAAGGAATTTTATGAGCTAAAGATGGGATCTATGACCAATGAAGAGTACACTAGCAGATTTCTGGAGTTGTTGAGATATGTGGCTTACCTCAAGGAAGAGAAGGTCAAGATCAGAGATCCATCATTGGATTTCTAATAGTATTCAAAGACATGATTGAGTTTGATGAGCCTAGATCATTGGAGGAGGCAATTTAGAAGCTAAAGAATTTTTATGAGAAATCAAAGTGTATATATGAGACTAATCTGGACTCGAAAGGTAATGTAAAGAAGAAAATAAAATGGGACAAGAAGTGAGAAAGGCCTCGAGGTACAATTAATAAAGAGAATGCAACACCATATAATAATTTCAAAGCATCTGACAGAGGGCAGGGACTTCGATCTGAGGAAAAAAATAAGGATGAAGGTTGGAAGCCTTTCCAATGTTTTACTTATGGAGGAGAGCATCGCATCAGATATTTTCCACAACATCAGGGTGGTAGTCCGTAAATCTACAGTGATTAGGAGGCACAAGCAATGGGAGATGTTGGACAAAATATTCCTAGGATCTATGCAGTGCTATATAATATGCAGGAAGATCACCAGGTGTCTATTATCGATATGTATAGTAAGCTTTGTGATCAAGTTGTTTATATTTTGATTGACCCTGGATTTAATTATAGTTATGTTGATCCTAACCTGGTGGATAAGTGTGGATTGAGTAAAGAAGTGCATGCATAGTCTTGGCTAGTTCAGTTGGTTACAGGTACCAAGAATGGAGTTCATCATTGGTTAAGAGCATGTGCATTTGACTTGAATGGTATGCCTACATCATCACATCTTAATGATTGTCGTTGGGATCATATGGTATGATTTTGAGTATGGACTGGATATATCTTCAAAGGACCAAGGTAGATTGTTAAGACAAGGCTATTAATTTCTTGGATGACTATGAAGAACAAATATTCTTGCGGGGCAAAAAGAAAGAAACATCAGTGAGAATGGTTACATCTATGTAGACCAAGCGTAGTCATAGGAAAGGGTGTGTGTTATTTGCAGTGCATATTTCTAGTGACAAAGGTAAGGAAGTAGAGGATGTGGATGTGTTAAGAAGGTACCCACTTCTACAATATTTTCAATATGTATTCCCTACAAATATTTCAGAGTTTCCACCTCACAGGGAAGTAGACTTTTCTATTGAGTTGGTACTCGGGGCAACGCCAACATCTAAGGAAACTTACAGGATGAGCACACCATAGTTATTAGAGTTGAAGTTGCAGTTGAAGGAAATGTTTAACAAGGCATAAATTAAGCCAAGTGTATCATCCTCGAGCGCACCGGTATTGTTTGTGAAGAAGAAGGATGGTACTCTCAGGTTATGCATTGATTACAGTGATTTGAACAAAGTTACCATAAAGAAAATATATTTATTGCCTAGGATTGATTACTTGTTCGATTAGTTGAAGAGAGAATCATTGTTCTTGAATATTGATCTTAGATCCAGATATCACCAGGTACACATTAAGGAATAGGGCATTTACAAGGCAACTTTCCATACCAGGTATGGGCATTATGAGTTTTTTTTAGTTCCTTTTGGTTTGACTAATGTTCCAGCTACATCTATCTATGTGTTTAATGAATTGTGTGTTGTGTCCTTATTTGAAAAAATTTGTTATTGTGTTCATTGATGATATATTGGTATATTCTAAGAATGAAGAAGAGTGTGTCTAACATTTAGCAGCAATGTTGAGATTGTGTTAGGTCCCTATATTAATAGTGTAGTCCCATATTGTTGTCAGTGTAGCCCCCTTATTGTTATTTTTGTACCCCTTGTAGTTTCCATATTATTATTATTATGCTCCATAATAGCCCACTATTGTTATTGTTGTGCCCTTAAATTATTATTGTTAGGTTGGCTAGGATTATATTGTGACCCCATGGACTCCTATATGTAGAAAGGAGGTTTTATCATTTTGTATCATCCAAGAATTGTTCATTTATGTAATGTAAATGAGTTTTCCCCCTCGAAGAGGCTAACTTCTAAGTCGTTGATCTCTCTTTTCTTCTATTTTGTGAGCTAGTTTCATAGCATTTGGTATCAGAGGTATGTATTCTAGGGTTTCGTTGCTTCAATCACGACATAGTGGCATTTTCGCTATAACTTTTTTTCTACAATGGTTCATAAGCTAAAAAAAAACCCATTTGCGTCGAAATTCGGAGGAACTTCATGTAAAACTTTCAGATATTGGTTCGCAATATTATCAGAGATATGATCTATGGAAATTAGATTGTTTGCGGGTTCTTGAATTTCATCTCAAATAGGTGACCTTGGGAAAATCGTCATAACTCTCTCTCTGAGCATCAGATTGGAATTATGTAAAAATTGACCGAAATTTCACAGATTGTAGTTTTGTTTGTATCAATTTCAAAGCTGAAGGAGGAAAAAGTGACACGTGGTACATCTTACAAGTTCGCCCTACTGAACGAGTCCATAATTAGGTCATTGTGTGAGATTTGGTATTACTTTGTATTGAAGAATCCAAATCAGGTCGAACCTGTGGCATTGGAAAGAAGACTCAAAGGGATACTCCAGGACTTAATATAACATATTGGGGATCTGAAATTACAGAGGTACATCACTTTCAATATAGAGCTCCTCAAAAGCAGGAAAAAGGTGTGTATTTTTTAAAAAATTTCATAAGTCTTGTTTGAAAAAATAGTTTGAAGTGATTACAAGGGCATATTGAAGCATAGATATTAGTATTGGGTTCTAAAATTCCCCCGAAAAATAATTAAAAAGCCACTAAGCTCTCAGAAGGCTCTACTATGACTCATGAAAAGGAAGAAGTGCAACATGATATGTCAAAAATATGAGACCAAGTGTAACAAATTTCGCTCTTGCAAAATATTAAATTAGAGTATTAAATAAAATTTCGCTCTAATTTTGCTCTAATTCCAATCTGCGCTGAATTTTCTCGATTAATACTTGGGTCTGCAGTGAATTTTGTGGTGAAAATTTTCTACATTAATACTTGGGTCTGCGGTGAAAATTTTCTACATTAATACTTGGGTTTGCGGTGAATTCTGCGGTGAAAATTTTTGCGGTGAATTTTCTTGATTAAAGGTCAGCTGTCTGGTTTTCTGATATTCAGGTGCACACATTCCTTATATTTTTCTAATACATATTTGCTCATATATTCTCAAGTATGAATAATTCACCGCAACTACCAAAGATTACCAAAGGTAGACCTAGCACAGGTACTGTACAGAGCCTATATGAGTATATAGAGTCTTTAGAGAAACATGGAGAAGAAAGAGAAGTCAAGCTACCAACCCAGTTAGAAGCCATGCTGGAAAAAAAATTCACATCTCTTGAAGACAAGATCCAAAAACAAATAGAAAATAAAATAGAACTATTGGAGAATAAAATGGAGGCAATGGAGACTAGGTTGCAGGTCATAGAAAAACAAAACCAAGATACGAACCAAACATCCCAGCAAGGAGATGCTGATAATATAGAGAGTCTTAAAATGAAGGACATGATTAAAGAACTAGAAGAAAAAGTTAACAACAGTCTCACCCTAAATAGTGGGGCAGGTAAATTAGATATCAAACCAATTAAAGATGAAATGAAAAAATTGATCGAATTAGACCATGAGCGTAACAAAAGGGCCTTGAACCTTATAATATTCGGGTTGAAAGAGGAGGTAGACAAGGATACTTTAGCCATATCCCAGACAGAATTACATAATAGATTAAAAACTGAAACCACGTGTCTCACATAAGCAACAAGGTTAGGGAAATTAACTGAGAATAAAATAAGGCCAATCCAAATAAAGGTGAGCTCTACTGACCATAAATATGACATACTTAGTAAAACCTCAAGTCTAAAAGGAATGGGAATATTTATAAACGAAGATCTCATTCCAGAAGATCAAGCAGAATTAAGAAAGGAGGTTCAAAAGGTAAAAGACGCTAGAAAGGAAGGAAAATGGGCAATAATTAGAAATAGAAAAGCCGTTATTCGAGATAGAAACCAAAAAGATAGTAATAGATAGCAATTCAACATGCTCTGAATTATTTCTTGAAACTGTCGAGGCTTTCCATGGAACAAAGGCCCCAAACTAAGTTGGATCTCAAATGATGTTGATATTATATTACTTGTTGAAACTTGGGAGCACGAAGAATCTAAGGTCCCTAACATAGATGGCTTTGCACTATGGTCTACCTGGAACAAACCATCCTCCCGTAGAGGCATTGGGGGCATAGCTTGCTACATTAAGAAGAACATCTCCCCCCATGCTAGGATTTATAAAAATGACCCTTACAACCAATATAGTTGGATTGAGATTACTGACATTAATGATAAAAAGACCTACATAACAATCTGTTATTTCCCCCCCATTAATTCTAACTTCTATAAGAAAAATAATCTAGATAAAAATAGTCCTTACAATGGTTTAGAGAATGATATTTCTAGCCTAAGGAATGAAGGTAATATCCTTTTAGTGGGTGACTTTAATGCTCGAACTTCAAGCAACCAAGATATTCTTCTAAGAAATCATTCCAACCCCAATCCTCTTTGGTTAGACGAAGGCCTTACTCTGGCTAGCCGGTAAAAAAGGAGCTCTGAAGACCTCGGGGATAATTTGTTTGGGTCGGAGCTAGTCAAGCTCTGTAGTGCTCAGGATCTCATAATTTGCAACGGTCTAAAGAAGTGGCCCAATTCTAGCCAGATGACTTTCATCCATGGGCTTGGCAGCAGCGTGGTAGACTATGTTATTTCTGATCTCTCTTTATACAAGGAAATAATAAGTTTTGACATCTTAGACGACCACGAGCCTGAATCTGATCATAGGCCTTTACCCGTAACTCTCAATTTTGTGATGCATAGAGATCCCATAGAATATAATCCTTAAAGTCAAAAGAACTTAATCTTTGATAGAAATAAAAATGATTTGTTTCTAAATGAATTAAAAACTAATTTGCTTCCTTTATCTAGTATAGACAACATAGATGACCTTTATCATAATTTTACTACAACCCTCTCATATTCTATTAACAAGTTCTCAATTGAAGTCTCAAGTAATAAAAGAAGTAGAAAAACCAACCCATGGTATGACAAAGATTGTAAAAGTGCGAGGAGAGAAATTAAGGAAGTTGTTGATGAATATCTCAAAATTGACAAGATAAAAATCTACAAAGTCCTAACTAAAAGGAAAAAAAGGCAATATATTCGTAAAAGACAAGAGAATCTCTTACACCTCTCTAAGGTGGCTCCTAAGAAATTTTGGAGGCGGATTCTAACTAGGAAAACTAAAGATAATAATAAAATTGCTTTACACGACTGGAATTCCTATCTTAAAAGCTTTATGAATCTCCAAATGCCAGGGATTTTAAAACCCTGCTCACAACGAAAGAATTTTTCTCATTAGAAGACATTCATTTTGGGGTTAAACGCCTGGCAAATGGGAAAGCTAAAGACATTGAAGGTTACTAGGTGGAAATCTTAAAAATTGGAGGTCTTGTCCTCATCCCCCACATCCACAAGCTTTTCAACCAAGCGGTCAAACAAGGGTTCCCTAAACCTTCGACTCAGAGCCTCATTATCCCTATTTTTAAAAGTGGGGATACAAATAAACCCTCTAATTATCGGACAATTATGATCAGCCCTCTCTTAGCCAAGTTATATGGTATTATTTTGGAAAAGAAGTTGAGCATTTGGCTTGAAAGTGAAGGTAAGCGGGCTAAAGGCCAAGTGGGTTTTAGAAGGCAGCACTCAACAACGGACCACCTCGTTACACTTAGGATCATTTTGGAGGAATGACGCAATGATAAATCCAATCTCTTCTGTTTCTTTGTGGACTTTAGAAAGGCTTTCGATACGATTCCTAGAAACAACCTATCGAATAGATTAGAAGAGCTAAATGTTCCTTTAAAACTAAGAGCGGCCACTATAAGGTTATATGAGAATGTAATTGCCAAGTTAAAGAGCAATGAGGGGTGGTCGAAAGATATTAAGTGTAATATCAGAGTTAAATAAGGTTGCCCCCTCTCCCCTACCCTATTTGGAATTTACATCGACAAGCTAGAAGGTTGTTTAGAGGAATCAGGATGTGCTGGCACGACCTTAGCTGGGATAGTAATCATCCTTTTTCTCTATGCTAACGATATTGTTCTTCTCGCAAGGTGCCCATCTGATCTTGATAAGCAACTTAGACTTCTTAAGGATTTCTACTCTACCATGGGTATGTATGTTAACACTGACAAAACAAAAGTTATGATTATCAAATCCAAGAAGGACACTTAGGCTAATTTTATGTATGACAATAGTAACTTGGAGGAAGTGTCTTCTTACAAGTACCTAGGAATTGATATTCATCACAAGCTCAACTGGAACTATAGCATTCAGAAAAGGATTAATGGGGGGTGGAAAGCTTATTTTGGTCTTGAAAATAATTGTAAAAAGACAAACCTCGTAATGTGGGATAGAAAGAAGTTCCTCTTTGAAACTTTAGTCACTCCTGTTATCTTATATGGATGTGAGGTTTGGGGTTGCAGCATCTCTAGAGAATCCTGGAGAAAGATTGAGAAAATCCAGAAGTGTTTTATAACTTATAACCTTAAAATTAAAATTAATACACCCTATCCTATTCTCCTTATAGAAGTGGGTCTTTCCCCTATCGAGAGCCTAGCTATGACTAGGCTTCTGTTGTACAAGCACAAGCTCAATAGCATAGGAGACCATAGACTTCCTAAGCTAGCTTTAAATTCTAGCCAAAACCACCTAAGGCTTAAACAAGGTTGGTATAAAGACACCAGGGCCTGGTTAAACCATTGGGAGATCGACGAGAATGTTGCATTGCAAAACATTAATAACATTAAAAAAATTGTTACTTCTAAGTTCAAAGAAAAAATGTGGTGTGAGAAAGATCTAGCAACTAAAAGAAAATTAAGATATTATAAGGAGGTCATCAACCCCACCCTAGAAGATCAAAAGTATTTATCTATTTTAACTAGCTCAAAGAAGAAAATTAATATAGCCAAGATTAGAATGAACTCTCATGAGCTCCATAGTGAAACAGGTCATTGGACAGTTCCTAAAACACCATGGATGGAACGGATCTGTCATCTCTGTGAGAATATGAACATCGAGGATGAAAATCACTTCCTCTTAGAGTGCCCCGCATACAAGCACATTAGAGCTCAATTTCATAATCTTTGTTGCAATACTGACCTTCCTAGCCTTTTAAGATGTCAAAATTATAGTGAGCTCGGGAGGCTTCTCTCCAAGATTTTTGAGCATAGGAATAAAATCTTAAATCAAACTAAATAACTCTTTTCTTTAGGTCCAATAAACCAAAGATTGGTCTCAGTGGACATTAACCACTATCATCATATATATATATATATATATATATATATATATATATATATATATATATATAATCTACATTTTATTAAATTGAAATATATATATATATATATATATATATATATATATATATATATATATATATATATATATAAATCTAAAAAATTAAATTAAATAAAATAAAATAAAATAAAAAAGGAAGAAGAAGAAGAAGAAGAAGAAAAGAAGACACTTTTAAAATGAAAATTTAAAAAAATTCAAAAATCAATTAAAAACCGGAAATGTAAAAAAATAAATAAATAAAAAATATTAAATGAAAAAAATATAAATAAAAAACAAATTAATTTACAAAATAAATTAATTTAAAATATAAAAATTTAATTTAAACAAAAAATGTTAAATTTTATGTAATTAAAAATAAATTTAAAGAAAAAAACAAAAATTTTAAAAATAAATATTAAAATTTAAAAAATTAACAAAATTTATTAAATTAAATTAATAATGTAATATTAAATTTAATGAAATTAAATTAAAATAAAATAAATATTAAATTAAATTAAAAAAAAACAAATATGAAATATAATGAATAACAATAAAAGATTAAAAATTTATATTAAAAACAAAAACAAAAAATATTAAAATTTAATAAAAAAAAATAAAAGAAATTGAATTAAAAACAAATTATTTAATTTCATCGCCTAAGTGGCGATGGGGGATGGCTGTTAGGCGGGTAGGGGGCTGCTTGCAGCCTCCCCACCTGCCCAACGGCCAGCCCCCGCTGCCACCTGGGCAGGAATTTCGGGAATCAACCTCCCCGGGCCGATTCCAGGAATCGACCTCCCCGGGCCAATTCCGGGAATCGACCTGGGGAGTTCGATTCCCGAAATCAACCTCCCCAAGTCGATTCCCAAAATCGACTTGCCCAAGTCTATTCTCATAATCGACATCCACAGGTCGATTCCCCGAATCGACCTCCCGCCGCCACCTGAGCGACGCAATTAATATTTTTTTTTTAATTTGATTTTATTTATTTATGTAATTTTAATAAATTTTTTAAATTTTTAAATTTATTTATTATATTTCATATATTTTTTTTAATTTAAATTAATATTTATTCTAATTGTTTTATTTATTTTTATTATTAAATTTAATATTTTTTTTTTTTTTTAAGTTGAAAAATGCTTTTTTTCTTCATTTTTATATTTTTAAAATGGTTTAAGTTTTAAAAATGATTAGATTTTTGTTTTTTTTTAAATTATTTGAAAATGTTTTTTCTCATTGTTTTTTTGTTTTTTAATCTTAATCTTTTTATTTTAAAATTTCTATTTTAATTTTCCTATTATTTTTTTTTAATTATTATTTTTATTTTCTTATTATTTTTTTTAATTTAAATTTTTATATCTAATTATTTTTTATTTTTGTATTTTTATTTTAATTGTTTTTAATATATATATATATATATATATATATATATATATATATATATATATATATATATATATATTCGAAAAAATTGTTTTTGATGTTTTTTTATTTTTTATTTTTGTGTTTTTCTTTAAATTATGTGTTTTTTTGAAACTTTTCCCCATTCTTTTATGTAATTTTCAAAAAAATTTGTTTTTTTTTGTTTTATTTATTTATTTTTGTTTAAATTTTTTATTTTTACAAGTTAATTTGCTTTTTTTTTTAACATTTTTATTGGTTTTTTATTGTTTTTATATATATATATATATTTTATATTTGATTTTTTGTCATGTTTTTCTTATTTTATTTTTATGTTTTGTCACCAACATGAAAATTACCACTCTAAAAAAAAATGGTTGATGTTTCATCAACACTTTTCAAAATTAACTTCAAAATCACCACTCTAAAAAAAATGGTTGATGTTGCATCAACACTTTTCAAAATTAACTTGAAAATCACCTCTAAAAAAAATGGTTGATGATGTATCCACACTTTTCAAAATTAGCATGAAAATCACTAACATTTTAAAACAAATATTCATACTTCAAAAAAAAAAATTAAAAAAAAAATTATGACAAAAAATTAATTAATAAATAAATAACATTTTAAATTTTTTTTTTTAAATAATAATAATAATAATTTAAAAAAAAAAATAAATTAAATTAAAATACACAAATCAAATTTAAAAAATAAAAATTAATTTTGTATTAAATTAAAACAAAAGAATTTAAATTAGAAAGTAAAAAATTAAATTTAAAAAAACATTTAAAATTTTAATAAATTTAAAAATTTAAAATTTAAATTTAAATTTAAAATTAAAAAGATGGTAAAAATTAATTAAAAATGAAAAATGAAAAAATCAAATCAAATAAAAATATTAAATTATAAAAAAAATATTAAAAAAACAAATAAATTTAAAAAAATAAATTATATATATATATATATATATATATATATATATATATATGTGTACTTCACTTTAAAAAAAAAAAAAACTTAAAAATAAAGTCATTTCAGTGTCAGAAATGTAAAAAAATAAAAGAAAATAATTAAATGAAAAAAATAAAAATAAAAGGCAAATTAATTTAAAATATAAAAACTTAATTTAAATAAAAAATATTAAATTTTATGTAATTAAAATTAAATTTAAATGATGAATTACAGTTGGTAGTTCGAAACGCGTTGGTCCTAAAATTATCATGTGATTTTCCGAAAGATTTATAATCTAAAACATAACAAAAATTTTAAAAATAAATATTAAATTTCAACAAATTTAAAAAAAAAATAACAAAATTTATTAAATATAATTAAATTAAATTAAAAATGTAATATTAAATTTAATGAAATTAAATTAAAATTAAATAAAAAAATTAAATTAAATATTAAATTTAATTTAAAAAAAAAAAAACAAATATGAAATATAATAAATAATAATAAAAAATAAAAAATATATATTAAAAACAAAAGCAAAACATATTAAAATTTAATAAAAAAAATAAAACAAATTGAATTAAAAACAAATTATTTAATTGTGCCGCATAAGTGGCGACGGGGGCTGGGTGCTAGGCGAGCGGGGGCTGCTTATAGCCTCCCAACCTGCCCAACTACCAACCCCCATTGCCACCTGGGCAGGAGGTCGATTCTGGGAATCGACCTCCCCAGGCTAATTCTGGGAATCGACCCCCCCAAGTCGATTCCCATAATCGACATCCCCAGGTCAATTCCGGGAATCAACCTCCCCAGGTTGATTCCCCAAATCGACCTCTCAAGGTCGATTCCCATAATCGACATCCCCATGTCGATTCCGAGAATCGACCTCCCCAAAGTTGATTCCGGGAATCGACCTCCCAAGGTCGATTCCCCGAATCAACCTCCCAAGGTCGATTCCCGGGAATCGACCCCAGGTCGATTCGTGGAATCGATATCCCCATGTCGATTCCCAGAATCGACCTCCCCAGGTCGATGACGAGAATCGACCTCCCGCCGCCACATGAGCGGCGCAATTAAATATTTCTTTTTAATTCGATTTTTTTTTTTTTTTTTTTTTAAATGTAATTTTAATAATTTTTTCATTATTTATTATATTTCATATTTGTTTTTTTAATTTAATTTAATATTTATTCTAATTTTTTAATTTGTTTTATTATTATTAAATTTAATATTTTTAGGTTTTTTTTTTTTTTTTGTTTCATTTTTATATTCAAATAGTTTAAGTTTTAAAAACAATTAGATTTTTGTTTTTTTTTTTTAATTACTTGAAAATTTTCTTTCTCATTTTTTTTGTTTTTTAATTTTAATCTTTTTATTTTAAAATTTCTATTTTAATTTTTAAATTTTTGTTTCTTTTTTAATTTAATTATTATTATTATTTATTTTTAAATCTAATTATTTTTTATTTTTGTATTTTAATTTTAATTTTTTAATTTTAATTGTTTTTAAATTATATATATATATATATATATATATATATATATATATATATATATATTTTCGAAAAAATTGTTTTTTATTTTTTTTTATTTTTTTATTTTTGTGTTTTTTTTTAATTTTCCTTTTTTTAATTGAATTTTCGATTATTTATTTATTTATTTATTTTTGTTTAAATTTTTTATTTTTACAAGTTAATTTGGTTTTTTTTTTTAACATTTTTATTGGTTTTTTAATTATTTTTATATATTTTTTTATATTTGATTTTTTTGTCATGTTTTTCTTATTTTATTTTTATGCTTTATCACCAACATGAAAATTGTCACTCTAAAAAAAATGGTTGATGTTGCATCAACACTTTTCAAAATTAGCTTGAAAATGACCACTCTAAAAAAAATGGTTGATGATGCATCCACACTTTTCAAAATTAGCATGAAAATCACTAACATTTTAAAACAAATATTCATACTTCATAAAAATAAATAAAAAAATTGAAGTGTCAAAAATATGCCAAAAAGAAAAATGAGGTGATTCTGCATCACCACTTTTCTAAATAGGGTGATTTTTTTCTACCTCAAAAACGTAGGTACCAATTTAGTTACCTATTTGATCAGTTACTGTGTTACTACAAATGGAGCAATATTTTGATCTCCATAATGTGCAAAACACACAAAAGGTACGCATTGTAACTTTATATTTAGAAGAAATTACATTTGTATGGTATTGATGGCTTTTATCTCATTCAAAAATTTTCACTTGGTCAATTTTTACGGAGGAAATGATAGCACATTATGAGGAAACAAAGAGAAACACCTTCTTTAGCCAATTGATAAATCCCAAACAAAAGGGTCCAATGATGGAGCACATTGAGGACTACGAAAATTGAATATAAGGGTAACTGATATTCCAGAGGAACACAAGATTGATGTCTTCATTGGGAATTGAAACGATAACATCAAACATGAGGATCGCCTTTGGGAACCTGATTCATTGGAGAAGGAATTCAGGTTGGCAAGAAAAATTGAAAGAAAAATTATGGCAACAAGGAAGCCTACCACTCACAACTATAAATATGGAAGTGTTGCTACTCCTAGACTTCCACAACCTAGAAGGTTGAGACCACAAAAATTGGAAGAAAAAAGAGGAAAAGGGCTTTTCTATAGTTTTGATAGAAAATACACTAAAGGTCATAAGTGTGCTGAGAAGAAATTATTTTACATAGATTTTGAAGAGGAGGAAGAAAAGGAATAACAAACTTTAAAAGAAGAGGATATACACGAGGAACAAACCCTAGAGGAAGAACAAATGAATCTGATCATATCCTGTAATGCATTGGAAGGAATTACCACTCCTTAAACCCTCAAGATAGAAGGACATATGAAGAAGAAAAATGTAATAATGCTTATTGATTCAGCCTTAGTACCCATAATTTTATTCATTGTAAGGTTGCCAAGGAATTGAATTGCTTCCTATACCCAGCACCGGAATGTCAAGTGATGGTGGAAAATGGAGGAAATATAAATTTCTTTGGAAAGTGCCATAATATCAAGCTAACCATGGGGGAATATGTATTGAATAGTTCAATTCTTTCCATTCCAATGGCTACAATCTTTGGGGACAATAGCTTTTAATTTTCAAGAACTTTTCTTGAATTCTTTTTTAGAAGGAAAGGAAGTTGAATTACAAGGTATTGTAGCGAAACTGGGAAAGATAATAAGCTCTAATGTCATGACAAAGCTTCTGAAGAAAGAACAACGAGGTGTAATTGCACAATTATGCTCACTAGAAGTTCCAACATCAAAAGCATCTATTTCTCCATATCTCCAAAATGTCTTGGACAATCATTCCAAGGTGTTTGAAACTCCTAAAGGACTCCACCCTATTTGTGACCATGATCATGCTATTCATTTTATTCCAGGAAGTGTTCCTCCAAATATTAGGCCTTACAGATATCCTTATTTCCAGAAGTGATAAATTGAATGTATGATTGCAGAAATGCTAGAGGTTGGTATAATTCAACCTAGTCAAAGTTCTTTCTCTGCTCCAGTAGTATTGGTGTACAATAATGATGGATCATGGCACATGTGTCTGGATTATAGGGAGCTCAATAAGCTCACTATTAAAGACAAATTTCCAATTCCTATGATTGATGAATTATTGGATGAATTACATGGAGCAATTTATTTCACCAAGTTGGAACTTCATTCAGGATATCATCAAATTAGAATTAATACTGAAGACATTCTGAAAACATCATTTCAAACTCATGAGGGTCATTATGAATTTTTGTTCATCCTTTTGTCCTTACCAATGCACCTTCTACATTTCAAGGGTTGATGAATTTCATTTTCAAACCCTTCCTTAGAAAATTTGTAGAAATATTTTTTTATGATATACTAATCTACAACAGGTCTTGGAAGGATCATGTTCAACATGTTGATAGGGTGCTCAAACTATTGGAGGAGAAACAGTTATATGAAAAAATCTTCAAATTTTTCTTTGTAGTACAAGAGGTGGAATATCTGGGTCATATTGTATCTCAGGAGGGTGTTAAGGTAGACCCTAAAAAAATTAAAGCCATTAAGGAATGGAAATTCCCCACAACCATAAAGCGTTGCGAGGATTTCTCGGGTTAACAGGGTATTATCACAAGTTTTTTAATGATCATGGGAGAAGAGCATCACCTCTAACAACATTATTGAAGAAAGATGCATTTTCATGGACTCCTAAAGCAACCAAGGCCTTTGAACATCTTAAAGAGGCAATGTCCCTGCAAGCACTAGTCTTAGCTACGCCAGAATTCACAAAAACCTTTATTGTGGAATGTGATACCTCAGGAAATGGCATTGGTGTTGTTTTAATGTAAGAAGGAAGGCCCATTTCTATTGAAATTCATTCAATCAAAGGAAAGTATTTACAGAAAGCTATTTATGAGAAGGAAATCTTGGCAATACTACATGCACTAAAGAAATGGCCACCTTACCTAATGGGAAGACACTTCAAGGTAAACACTGATCATGATAGTCTTAGATACTTTTGGAACAAAAACTATCTTCAAAATAGCAACAAAATTGGGTCACAGATATGTTGGGTTATGACTTTGAAATCATCTACAAAAAAGGTAAGCTAAATGTTGTTGCAGATGCACTCTCAAGAAAGGATGAGGATGTGGAAGCATTGCTTTGTGCCATTTCTATTATCCAACCAGATTGGATATCTGAAGCAAGAGAGGAATGGAAGAATTATGAAGAAGTGTGGACACTCATTCAAAAGTTGCAGCGAGATACCAGTACATCTGATACATTTAGTTGAAAAAATGATTACTTATGGTACAAAGATCACTTATATCTTTGTAAGAATTCCCAACTAAAACAAAATATTCTTTTCGAATTGCACACCTCTCTCTAAGGAGGTGATCTGAATGGGGTATGTTAGTAATGGTGTGCTAATTCCTCTTTCAGATTTCGAAACCAATGTCTTACATGTGCTTAAGGGTTCAAGTTCTCTTGCAATTTATTGAGTCTCATGAGTGATTTTTATGTTATTTTTATGAACAATTTAACATAAAATAAAGATTGAATAGCAACAAATAAAAGTACAGTACATTACCATACAAAACATCAACACAGGGATTTGATGAAGGAGTTCACCCCTCCTGGGCTACATCTCCTTGGTCCATCTCCCATGGCTTGGGCCCCTATATTATTATCAAATTTGATAAATGATATGTTTACAACACCTTTTTTCTCCTGAAACTTGCACCAATGAGTTCAGAATACTAAAAAATGGTACCTTAGCCTCTTTATGCTCCCGATTTGGTCGAAAAGTGATTGAGTTATGACCTCTACCTGTTTGTTCCATAATTTCCTCCCTAAATTTAGCTAACTGGCACTATCGGGGCTAGTTGGAACCAAAAATAGCATTTTCGTCGTATTTATCGGACCGCCAAGTTAATCTGGATTACATTAATTAAAATTTATTTAGGCTAATTAAATGAGATTAACGCTAAATTTGAAATTAATGGTTAATCGTGATTAGTGCTTACTTAATTGAGGTTACCGTTAATAATGGAAGATTAAGGTTTAAAACCACCATGCTTAAGGTAAGCACTCTGGTGCTCTGCCGTGGTCTCCAAGTTGTGGTGACATGTTTTGGGGGTTGGCCCCCACTCCCCCCGTCTGCGCATTCAAAAAATTTCAAATATATATGTCAAGCATAAGGGGTAAGAAAAATTGGATAGGATAGTTGGTTATGGTGCACGCTAGTTTCGTAGAGGTCTCAGGTTCGACCCTCGTTCGGTCCCTCCAGCCCATAACCATAATTTTTCTTCGCCATGAGGGGGACACATGGCGGCCCCAGGCTCAGCCACATGCCTCCTCCTCATTGGACCAAACTGCTTCCAATAATAAAATGCCAATTCACCATAAATTCAAACCAATCCACAATTGTCGCTTGGTAGTCTCCCATTAACCGGAGGATAAATTGACCAAAGTTGACCTGCACTGTCACCCTTCCACATAGGCACACCCAGATAGCAGTACAGATTGTTGACTAGGTCTGTCTACACATTTTTTTACAAAATTTGTATGTTTAGAAAAATGAACAGAACTCATTTCTAAATCCATACATGTCCATTTCGCGCGAAACAAGTTGTGCCAAATTTGGAACGATGAGCACTGCGTAGTTGTTTAGGTTTCATTTAATTCTAAGAAATTTTATTTTTTAGCATAATTCTGAGCACCTGATCATTCCTCCCCAGTTGAAGCTTTTGGAACCCAAAATATCCTTCATTAATGAACATTTGGATGAGGGTATAGTTCCCTCGCCCTTCCATTAACAATCCACTATAATTTTCCTAATTTCAACAATTTGAGATTTTTGTAAAAACTAATATTTTTCCTTGATTCTAGAGACCTTGTCTTGCTATTGTAGGCACCATCATGCTGCAATTTTCCAGAATTTTAAAAACAATAAGCTATCCTTAAAGAAACAAACTTGTTCCCCCCTTGGTCATCAATCAAAGGAATCTTGAAAACTTTCTCACCTCGAACATTGTCGACATGGCGATGTTCAATATGTCTCGCCTTGTGCTTGCCTCGACTCTTGATCAATTGTGATTGGCATCACCATGCAACATCTCATTTCAAATAAAACTTTGTGAAACCCACAAGAAGAACTTTTGAACCCAATGCTCTCTTTGTCAAAAAAAATTGGCGCTTTCTCTTTGACCTTTGCACTCTCTTGCACCGACATCTTTTTCACATCACCGCTCAATGCTGATGTGGACTGCTGCAAATATTTCACATCTTGTTTACCTCTTTCCAAACGAAACATGGTAGAGCCTTGAAACATCTTATTACAAAGATTAGAAACTTCAATGAAATAATCTTGTTCATTTTATGCATATTCTTGAAAGGTCTCATTCAAAACATCACTATGCTTGAACATTAACAAAGCCAAATTTTGACTTGCATTCACTATTCTCTTCATTTCTCCAGCATGCGTAAGAGACAAACTCATATTTTTCTTATGCGCTCTAACTATGTACTCAATTCCATTCTTGAACAATTGGTACGTATTCTCATATAAATGAAATACCTCCCTCCTATCAAAAAGATAAGGACTTCCCAAAACAATACCCGAAATCTCAAGCGGAACTACATCAAGTTCAACTACATCAAGAAAGTTTAAATTGATTGCAAGCCTTAGGATGCACTTCCTTGTTACTGGCAAGTTTTCATTCTTGCATATCCAGCGATTTTGATGTGTAACAGTTTCTAGATTTAACCTCTTAATTAAGTCTTCAGAAATCAAATTAGCTTGAGAACCTTTATCAAATAGTGTGTCTATTTTGGTATGCTTGAAACAATTCTAATATGAAAGAGTTCAATTCTTGTATCATCATTTTGAGTTACATTAGAAAAACTTGAATAATTAGTGCTAGTTATGTTCTTACCTTTCAAACCCATTGTTGTAATATTGGTTTCATCTCTTGAAACTGAACCTAAGTCATGTTAAATGATTGCAAGTGTTTTCTCCTTCTCTTTGGTTTTAATTTTGTTTCACTTCAACTCTGGATGGAGTTGCCAACAATGTTCTTCATCATGGCCATTTTCGAACAATGTTTACATGTGAGTTTCTCTTTCTTTATTTTAATAGAACCATTTTTCTTTCCTCTTCCATTAAACTTACCCTTTCCTTTACTTTCATACTCAAGGAAATTATCACTTTTCTCATCTACACTATGTTTCCCTCTCGCTTCTAGATGTGTGGCTTGAACACAAACCTCATATAAGTTTGTGGGATTGAACATGAGAATAGTATGTCTAAGATAGTTGTGCAAACCCTCAATGTACTTTAACAAAGTTTCTTGAGAAGATAAATTGACACCCACAACTAGTGCTCTTCTCCTAAACTCTTGTGTATAATTTTGAACACTTTGTCCCTTTAGTTGTTTAAATTTTTTTCAGTCCATAATGGCTTTTTACATGTAAGCTAGACGGTAAAATTTCCTTTTAATGGAAGAAATAAAATTATACCAAGACATTGAGACCTTACCATGGTTTTTAATCTCATATTGTGTTCTTGTTTCCCACCATACAAGTGTTGCACCCTCCATTCTCAAGGAATCCAATTAATTCTTTATGTCATCCTCTTGAAGGTTCTGAATTCTAAAATAAACCTCTAATTAATGAATCCAACTATCCAATTTTTATATATTTACTTCACCATTATATATCGGTAGATCAAATTTGACATCAAGTTTAAGTAAGGGTGATTTACCAATTCTTTTTGAAGTATGTGGATGAAAAAATTGAAGGGTTGTGGTAGTGGAAAATGATAAAGAGGAAGGTGTAGATGGTGGTGAGGATGATGGTGGAGTGGATAGTAGTTTACTGGCATCTCCATGGCCTCCTCCTCCTAGAGAACCCTCTCCTATAGGAGGCCTAGAACTTTCTCCTTGCATTCTTAAATTCCTTTCCTCATAGAGGACCTTTACCATCTCAGTCATATCAAAAAATTCCTTTCTGAATGCTCTCTCATTTCTGTCATAGTAGGTTATCCTTCATGAGAGATGCTCACCAAAGACTCAAATTTAACTTGAGGATGTGCTGGTGTTGAAGAATTTGACAACCTTTCCCTTCTTCCTCTTGACCGAACTGACTGAGTTATGACCTCTACGAGTTTGTTCCACAATTTCCTCCCTAAATTTAGCTAACTGGCATTATTTGGGCTAGTAGGCACCAAAAACAGCATTTTCTCTGTATTTATCGAACTGCCAAGTTAATCCAGATTACATTAATTAAACCTCATTTAGGATAATTAAATGATATTAGCTCTAAATCTGAACTTTATACTTAATCCCGATTAGCTCTTAGTTAATTGAGGTTAGTGTTAATAATGGTAGATTAAGGTTTAAAACCATTGCGCTTAAGGTAAGCCCTCCGGTTCTTCGTCGTCGTATTCAGGTTATGGTTACATGTTTTGGGGGTTGGCCCCATGGGGCTGGCCCCCACACCCCTCGTCGACGAATTCAACAAAGTTCAAATATATATGGCAAGCATAAGGGGTAAGAAACATTGGATATGATAGTTAGTAACGAAGTGCACTAGTTTGGAAAAGGTCTCAGGTTCGAGCCCAGCCCGGTCCCTCTGGCCCATAACCATAATTTTTGTCTATTATGAGGGGGACACATGGCGGCCCCAGGCTCAGCCACGTGCCTCTTCCTCATTGGCCCAAATTTCAACCAATAATAAAATGCCAATTCATCATAAATTCGAACCAATCCACAACTGCCACTTGGCATTCTCCCATTAGCTGGAGGATAAATTGACAAAATTTGACCTGCTTTGTCACCCTGCCACATAGGCAAGCCCAGTCAGTAGTACAGAATGCTAACTGGTCTGTCTGCACATTTTTTTACAAAATTTTATTGTTTAGCAAAATAGACGTAACTCATTTCACCATACGGAGTCCATTTTGAGCGAAACAAGTTGCGCCGGATTCAGAACGACAAGAACTACACAATCATTCAGGTTTCATGTCATTCTAAGAAATTTGATTTTTGAGAATAATTGTGAGCTCCTAAGTAGAAGGAAATTTGGGATTTTTAAAAACTTACCACAAGGTGAAGAAATAATTTTTTGGGATGGCCTTAAATCTGATATTCAAAAGTTTGTGGCAGAATGTTTGGTTTTCCAGCAAAATAAAGTTGAGACAATTAAGACCCCCAGTTTTCTATTTCCTTATCCATTCCAAGTCAACATTGGGAGGAGGTTTCAATGGATTTTATCACATATTTACCTAAGTTCGAAGGAAAGAGTATCATCATGGTGGTAGTTGATAGACTTACCAAGTATGCGCAATTTTGTGCATTATCTCATCCATTTAAAGCGAGTACATTTGCTACTGCATTTATGGAAACCATTCAATAGCTACAAGGAAATCCAAAGATTATTGTAAGCGACAAAGATCCCATTTTCACTAGAAATTTTTGGACGGAACCATTTTCTTGTTTGGGTAATCAACTAGCTCATAGCTCATCTTATCATCCTCAATCCAATGGGAAAACTGAGATGGTGAACAAATTTTTTGAAGGATATCTTTGTTGCTTTGTATCTGATAAAAAAACATAATGGGTCAAGTGGTTATCTTTGGTCGAATGGTGGTATAACACTTCCTTCCACACTGCAACAAAAATGATCCCATTTATGGCACTTTATGGATACCATACACCATCCATCACATCATCTTTAATAGAAAATTCAAAGGTTCAATAATTGGAAGATCACATATAGAATCAACAACAACTTCTCTAAATCTTAAAGGATAACCTAAATTTGGCACAGAATCGAATGAAACAACAGGCAGATCAAAATCGCATCGAGATAAGTTTTGATGTAGGCGACTGTGTATTTTTATGGCTACAACCATACAAACAAATTTCCCTCAAGCAAGCTAATAAGGATAATAAATTATGCCAAAGTACTATGGCCCTTACAAGGTGTTGCAAAATATCGTTACTATGGCATAAAAATTGGATCTTCATGCATCCTCCCGAGTGCACCCAGTTTTCCATGTTTCATGCTTAAAGAAGGTTATAGGTGACAAACTTCTTGTTCAAACAATATTTCCAAAACTTGCGTGAAAGGAAAAATCATATTGGAACCTGAAGCAGTCATAGAAACAAGAACTCGACAACTACGAAATCGATCAATTTCAGAGTATCTCATCAAGTGGAAGAATTTACCCACTGAAGATTCCACATGGGAGGATGAGAATTTATACAGAAGCATCCAGAACTACTCAAGCATTGAGGACAACATTTTTTTAAAGGAGAGGGGGCATTTTAGGTCCCTATATTACTAGCATAGTCCCTTATTGTTGTTAGTGTAGCCCCCTTATTGTTATTTTTGTACCCATGTAGTCTCCATATTGTTATTATTGTGCCCCATGATAGCCCAATGATGAGAAATTATAGTGGATTGAGGTATCTCATTTGACCAACCGAATTTCAATGTGAGGAAACCTAGATGGTTGGCCATGATCAGTGAGTTTAAATTTGAGATCAGGTACATTAAAGTTAAAGGGAATGGGGTTGCATATGCTCGTATCAGGTGGATACAGGTAATCATACAGAAAATATGATTTCCTATGGGGCATATCTACAGGATAGGATCTTGTAGGTAGATCAACAGGATGTCAGGTATATGGAGTTCAGGCACAAATTGCAACAGAGTACAGGTATAGGTAAAGGTATTGGTACAAGTATAGGTAAATTTAGTGGTATATTTATAGGTATAGGTAGTGGTATAGGTACAGGTAAATTTAGTGGTACTAGTATAGATGCACGGAGTGTGGACTACTGTCTCACAGTAGATGGCTTGATCAGGTTTAGAGACAGGATATATGTGGTAGACAAGAGTGAAATCAAGAAGGTCATATTCAGGGAGTTTCATGTGAAACCGTATTGAGGTCACCCAGTCTATCAAAAGATGCTGATAGTAGTAAAGAAGTTTTACTATTGGCCGAATTTTAAGAGAGACGTAACACATTTTGTGGCTAGGTGCTTGGATTGTTAACTAGTAAAAGTAGAGTGTAACCATCCACTAGTAGAGTTCACTTACAATAATGGGTATCAGAAATATTTGAGGATGATCCTATTTAAGGCATTGTATGGGCAGAGTTTCAATACTCCCATCAGTTGGAGTGATCCAGTTAAAACGGTGTTGTTTGGACTGGACATGTTGGCATAAATGGAACAGGAAATGAAGGCAATAAAAAAGGATTTAAAGGCAAAACATGATATACAGAAAATTTATGCATATCAGAACAATTTGTTTAAGAAGTTTCAAGTTGGGGAACAAGTACTTGTGCATCAAGCCCAAGAAGAGCTCCTTGCGGATTGGATCATGTGCCAAACTGGCACCTAAGTTTTGTGGACCTTTCAATATTCTTGAGAGGATTGGGCTAGTATCCTATTGACTTGCACTGGCTCCGATAGTGAAAGTACATGATTTTTTCCATGTGTCATTGCTTAAAAATTATATTAAATATGTTGATCATGTGATTGACTGGTTTTTATTGGAGGTGGATCTAGAAGGATAATTTCATTCCCAACCTTAGTGCATTTTCAGAAAAAGATGCTCATGCTCTGGAACCAATCAATCAAGCAGGTTAAAGTGAAATGCAAGAATTTTTGGCTTATGAATCCACATGGGAGATGGAGGATCATATGTGGGTTATGTATCTGTCCTTATTCATTGGTTGAGAGAATGTTTTGGCATGTGTCTTGGTATATACCTTTGGTATATGTTTGGTATCATGTTTTGATTTACATATTTATATGGATGTAGATACCACCATGAACTATTTTATAAGGCTCCAATAAGCAGTATGGGTGTGATGTCATTATGGTGTTATAATTTTCAGGTTGTCATGTTGTTTTGCTTCTTAGCAGGATAGTCATTGTAAATACTGCAACGAGCTAAGTTATAAAGCTCCATGGACAGTATGTTGTGCTTACAATAGTATTTTTGGTTGTAGGTATCATTTAACACCGAGGAAGGTGGGTTCTGTAACAGCCCTAGTGAAAATTCCATGTAATAAAAGTTAATAAAGGAAAAATAATAACCAAGGTCATGGGAAACATATTCCATGTTGAATGATCAGAAAAACATCCTAGTGTGGGTGTTCATATGGTTTATTATGGCTATGGAAATTTGAAAGGAAATGGGTAAGGCTTTGGAAAGGAAAAGTGGAATTTATTGGCATTTATTTATGAAAATAATGGAAAATAGGAGAAAAAGAAGGTGAAAGGTTAGAGGTTGCATGTGAGGAGGAAAATGAAGGAAAATAATGGAAAATTAAAGAAATTAGAGGCCTAATTATACCTCGAAAAGTTCCCAATCGCATGCATGCCAATTCTATGTGAGCAAATGGAGGTTTCCAGTTGCACTCTTTCCCATATCAATGAAGCGAATGGGGGATTTATGCACTAAAAGGTTAGTTTTTCTCAGGGGCTAGCCTCCTGGAAGGTTTGGATGGCTCTTGGGCGTCATGTAGCAGGCGTAGAAGGTTTGTTTCGTTGTGTTCCATCGATTCCACTTCCTTAAATGACACATAGGGAGTTGAATCATATCATAGTAACTCTTCGTCACATGATTACCCTGGTTGTCTGGTTACTTGGGTAGATGTGAGAGGAGGGTGTTACACCGATTACAACAAAAGATTTGAGGCAAATTCCTTAAATTTTTAAATAGAATGTATTCTTTTTCAATGTTTAAATTGTATTTTTAAATGTTATCTATATATATATATATATATATATACAGAGTATATATAAGACCAAATAAATGTTTTAACCATAAAAATTATGCTCTAAATAGAAAAATAATGTTTTCTATAATAGGACATAAAGTAATTAGAAGTAAAACAAAATGTGTGAGTAAGATGTTTAAATATTATACTTTTCAAAAATTGATTTTGAATCCTTAACTAGTCCTATCCCAACAACTTCATAAGGAATAACCGTCTTTCCAACAATTGGATACTATCTGTAGAGGTAGGATCAGAAGTGTAGTAAGACAACTAATCAATTTTAACAATCTTTCCTTTATGAGGAAACATGATTAATCGAAATACTGATGAAATGACAACGATCATAGCATAAGACCAAATTCGACCTAACAAAAGGTTTTAATCAAGGGGAGCATCAACGACTTCCACCTCAAGCGCAATAGGTTTTCCTTCTACCTCTATGGGTAGATCCTATAGTATTCCAAATGGATGAAAACATCTTCCATAAAAGGCTTTAAGAATTAGAGGTGACTGATTGATTGGTGGAGAACCAAGATTTTTCCAACAAGCTAAGGACATAATGCACGTAGATGCTACCTCATCATATATTGTGCGAAAAACTCGCCTAGATTTGACTAAAACAGGTATTTGAAAACCCATTTGGTGCGGGAGTATAAGTAGAAAGTTCTCGAGATCAAAGAAGATAAGATTAGAATCTTGAGGGTCAATCACTCCAATAGCTGATAATAGTAACTTCCTCTGTGCTACATAAGACTGCATCACTTTGAGGGTCGACATTTTTGAAGGTGACATGGCCAGATCTTCAACAATATTGTAGTTCTGAGCGGCTCTCGCATGTGGATTGAAAGCCAATTTTCAAAGTACACCTTTGGCAGGTGGTTTAATTACTAAATTAGGACTAGGTTTCTCGATGTGTAATGGTGCGAAAATAGGAGGAGTTAATATTGAACATTGACTGGATAATTTCATTTCCAGTTACATGAATCTTGGATCCATAATATTGAGATTGCGTTGCAACCATGACTTGGGACATCATCAGGATATTCGTCGATGAATTGGAAGAAGATCTGATCATTTTGTTGTCTTGTGATGGGAAAGGATCTTTAATAACAATGGGTGTGGGCGAACCTTTGAAAAATTTAGATACCTTGGCCCGATGCAGGCACTCCTTTGTGTAGTGATCCTCGTCACAAATAAGACATGGATAACAAGGTTTCCTTTTTTCATCAGATGGTTCAGTTTTTTCTGCTTTCTCTTTTGGAGAAATGTTTTTTTTTTTTTTTTTACCTTTCCCTTTCTTCTTATTTCCAAACGATTTGGTTTTGGTAGTAGATGAGTCTACAACATGGATTTCGGCATAGGTTTCTAGAGAAGAGTCTCCTTTGGGTAAATCAGGTAAAGTCATGATTGGTGTAGTAGATTTGGAATGTTTCTTTTTACTCTTTGATGTATTAATTTTACCATTTACATTCTCTGTGGCATGATAACAAGAAGGAGTTGTATTAAGTTGACCTGGATGAGGTAAATCAGGATTTGTTTCATACAAAGTACCAAACTGTGTGTAAACAAGGTCTAGATACTGAGCTTCTGCGATAACCCGTTCTTTTGTCACAACGCCTCCTTTAGCTACATATTTAGTAATCTTAGGGAGTAATGATTTGATAAAACATTCATCCATAATTTGATCTGGGATGAGAACTTTGACTAAACAACGTCTACCTCGCCATTCGTGGATGTGATATGAAATATATGTAGATGTACTTTGTTCAAGTGAAGTAAAAAGTTTTGTGCCATTATCATAACGAACTGGTAACTGAAAATGAGTAAGGAAAGCAGTTGCTAAGGCATTGAAATTGTTGAAAGAGCCTCGTGGTAACTCAATGTACCACTTTGCGGCTAAGCTGTTCAAAGTTCTTTGAAAAAGTCTTAAACAGATGGAATCATCGATCAAAGAGTTGGATGCACACCACAAATCATAAGTCATAACATGGTTCGAGGGGTCCTCTTATGGTTTTCCTTCAAACTTCGGAATGACATTAGGCAACTTAGTAGACATGGTCGGTCAAAACGGAAGATAGTAAATTGGGTCATTCGTTAGTCAAGACAAGTCTAGAAAATCTAAAGTTGCTATGAAAGGTAACTACTTGTTAGGGTCTTGTTGAGTGAATTGATAACCCTGAGGGACGATACCAATACCTGGAGTAGGGTATCTAGGAAAACCTGGGATAGCTTGAGAAGTTGGAATTGGCACACCTCCACGGTATCAAGGGGTAGCCATACCGAGTTTTGATCTGGTATATGAAACGTATAAACAGGGTATGGTTGGCTCTGGAAAGATGGATTTTGTCCCAATTTTCCATATTGTAATTGGCCTTGAAATGGTTGGCCTTGAACAAATCAACCTTGAAGAGTTTGAGCTACCAAGGGTTCTCCCTGAAGAGTTTAACTTGTAAAAGGTTTCCCCTAAACAAGTTGACCTACAAAGGATTGTCCTTGAATAGATTGACCTACAAAAGGTTGACTTGTTTGAGTAGTTTTTGTACTAGGTTGTCCCAAAGAGGCTTGAGGAATCTACTAGACTGTAGATCTGGTTTGATGAGTAGTAGTCTGAGGGATAACCTGTGTAACAATTGGCGTTAAAATTTGAAGGGTCGTGGCAATAGAGACTGGGGGAACTACTGGGATAGGTGTACTTGGTTTTTGAAAATATGTTTGCACATAAGATTGGATAGGAGTACTAGGAGTACTCAGACCAACTTGCTGACTACTTGGCACAAATGCCCTTGGGATAATTTGAAGTGCACCTTGAATAGGTTTTTGGACTTGGGTGTAACCAAATTGTCCAAGTGGCTGAGCAGGTTGATTATAAGGCATTTGCAGGGTAGGTTGCAAATATTGTTGAGTAAACAAGGGATTACACATAGTGTTTATCCCTAGATAATTATTTCCCATTGAGGGTTGTGACGCATAGGGTTTACCATACCCAGTTTGAGGCATTGGACCATAAGGTTGATAATTACCAGGAATATGCTGCCCTACAACCATTGGATAGGTTCCAGTAAAAGGTTGTCCTCCCTAAAAAGGTTGCTTCCCTTGAAGAGGCTACGGTTGAAAAGGTTTATTCCCTTAAAGAGGTTGCTACCTTTGAAGAGGACGTTGTCGCCCAGGCGCTATATAGCCACCTTGTGAGCTAGCTTGAGGGGTATTTCCAGAAAACACATGAACACACACACACAGATATATATATAAGTGTGTGTGTGTGTGTGTGTGTGTGTTCTGTAGTCAAAGGTTGGGTGGTACACTCAAATAGGCCAGTTGACATACTAGAAGTTTCAAAGAAAGGAGATGCTCGTGAAAAAGTCGCAGAAAATGACTGGTACATAGCAGGAATAGGAGGACCACCATACAAAAATCTTTTTGGTGAAGAAGAAAACATGGATGACTCAATATACATGCTCTCAAAATCCATGTTACTATACATGGGTAAAGAGTAGAATGGTATTCGGTGTCATGGATTTCCGTAACCAGAATTATGTAAAAAAATGGTGAATTGGAGATACCAAGGATCCGGTTGAAAGGGGCTAAAAGGTAAATCAAAAGGGTATATTGGTTCACTATACCTTAAATCTAAATATTCTTAACAAGAGGGAATTTCAATTTCTTCTTCTTCGTCAGAGATTTCTTCAATGCTAATAAGGCCAGGAGGAAGATCCTCAGTGATGAGAGGCTTTACTCGAGGTGAACGAGGACAACCACGAGTCAGGGCTATAACATTCCAAGGTGACTCAGATGAAGTGGAATCGGAATCAGGTTTAGATATTTCAGTTTCAGTGAATTGTGTATCTAAAAAATCATGAATGGCAGATTCAACTGTAATTACTTCAAAAATTTCTAGTTGATCTTGTTTTTTTTTAGTTATCTAAGGTTGATTAATTTCTAAATCAGGATGTATTATGATAAATGTTTCTCCTTGTTTAGAAGAGTTGGTTCCTGATGATTGAACCCTTTTAGTTTTGATTTTTCCAATTGATTGGGTGTATATTCAGGGGGTTTCCCCTGCATTCTACATGAATATCTCGGTAATTCAGCCACGGTTCATTTCTTTAACACACGAAAAAAAAAATCAAAAGAACCACATCTAAGGCCTCTACAAGAAATCAAACAAGTGAACACGCACTACAAAATCTAAGAATAAATCCACACACAAACAATAAATTTCCACAATAAAATCACTAGTTGCTAATGACATCCAACCTCGCAGAGATTAATGTGGAAAACTAGCAGTTGGAATGGTTACCTTAACAACCTGCTTAATGAAACAATCTGGTGCAAGTAATTCACTATTCCATCTCAAAGTGAAGACTACCCTTCGGAAAGTCCAAGTGAGTCTAGTCAATGTCTGCTCCAGGTACAGTGGGACCTTCCCTCCATTATCACTTTGGGAAAAATCCTAAATATTATAGCCACTAAGCTTACCAACTGAGACAATTGAACCCGTGGGAACAGTCTCTGGTCCGATGTACACGCAAGGGAAGAGTATCAAAGCTCAATTCCCTTGAAATCTCCTTGACATGGTAAATACGAGGTTTACTAACAAGTGATCCTAGGCTCCTCAACAATGGTTAATGCAAGGTTTACCGTTTGTAATACATGCACATCTTCTATATTTACCAATGAAGTAGGTACGATTACTCCACTGGGTCCGACATGACCTCGTGCTTGAATCTTTTAAGAAGAGCTTCCCAGAGTAAAATTGCAAAAATTGGGTTTTTCCCTACCGCAAGATGCTACTTATTTTTTTAATCTAATTTGCAAAGTTAATTACTCCCTATTCCAAAGCACTAATCCTAAGCTATATTGGTGATATGAGCCCTAGAAAATGTAAAAATATCTAGATCAATTTTATTAATTGTTGTATTAATTTGGATGTTGTTTACGTAAAGGGGAATGGAAATGAAACTTAATGATGTTATGATGTACTAAAAAAATTACTCTAAATGCATCAACAATGAATATGCAATTCTTTTTTTCTATGAATTCCTATTTAAGAGAAAGTAGAAGGAATTTTTGAACTCAAAGAAGTACAAATTTCATAAAACATCTCATAACAATTCTTTTTCATCAAGAAATCAATTTCATTTTGAAGCATAACCAATATCACTTTGTAATGAAAATATTCGTTGATTCAAAGCCAAAATATACAATTTTATGAGCAAACAATCTTCAATTCATCAAAATAACAAACAACTAGAAAAACCCTAGAAAATGTAAAAACTTTTCAAAAAATGTAAGCTCTTAACCAATAATCTAACAAATGATACCTATGAGTTTACTTTCATGATTTCTTTCAATTGAAAGCAAAATAAATCGTTTTTTCACTTTAACAAGCAGAAACAATTTCATAAAAGACTACTTTTGAGACAAATCACACTTCACTTATCTAGAAGTTTTCCTTTTTTAAATGAGAAAAAACAATCACTCAAACAAGAAGGACTAACAAGACACTTGGTAGTTCTAGAGGGAAATGACAGAAAAACAGTGATCTAGGCAGTGAATCTATTTTCCCAAATAGAGCAATTCGCCATACCAGGGGAAACCCTACCCGAAATTGAAAAAAGGATGATCTATCAAAAAGACTCTAAGGTAATTAGGAAGAGTTCACAAATAGACTCTGAGAGTTGGTATAAGTCAGGTTGAACCTCTAGAAATTTGTTATCAGACTCCGAGAGAGAAAATATTTATTTTTTCAAAAATACTGAGGGGGTGCGCAGGTTATCAGTGAAAACTAGTGCACATTCGCACTATATTAAACTGAAAAATTGTGTAGGTCTGTGCTATGTTTATCAGAGAAAACAACGCAGAGTAGAGAAGCTTTTAAATAAATAAACACAAGGCATTCTAATTCAGAGGATCTAAAAATTCATAAACTCAACAATACTCGGCCATAATCAAACTAGAAAAATGGAGAGCTAAACCAAAAGAATCAAGAGAAAACTAAGCTTGTTCCCCAGCAGAGTCGCCAATTTATTATCTGGATAAATCCTTCTTGTGGAAAAGAGTGATATCCGTAGTATCCCAAAATATAACTAGAAACAAAGAATCACCTGAATATCTCTTTCCCTAAACTATTAGCACCATGTGGTGGGAGCATGCAACTGATGTGAGGAGTTAACTGACGAGACATCTAGCACCCCCGATCTTAAATGATTTGCATTTCCCAGAGCCTCCAGATGGATCGGCCAGCTCGATTGTCAGTCGTGTTTTGGAAACCGTGTCGTGGGTGCGGGGTTAAGGTTTGCAAGGATGTTTGAATTTTCATTGTTATTTGTTCCATTTGGATTTTTGTTCCTGCGGGTTCTCGTGCATGCAGCGATGTTTATTGCCAGGGTTTCAGGGTGACGAACCTCTCTCAGCCGTGGTATGTATCTCTGCTTCTAACCCTTTAGTTCACGTATCTGCTCTCCTCTCGTCTGCAGATTTATCACATGGTTTTTTTACAAGATTTGTGGGAATGGTGATATGGTTGCTTCCGGTTTGAATTCATGTAGCAGAGTTATGCAGTTCGTCAAATGCATCCAGTTTATTCAGTTCGTATCTGTTATGTCTTGTCTATTACAACTTGCTAGTCTTATTTTGTTCCTGTTTTTCTCCCCTGACCTGGGTATCTCTTGTATTTTGCGATACGCTCTTTCTCCTTGGGTGTGTTGGTTGCACTAATCTTCTGGATTTCTTCTTTCTTGCTCAATCACTGAAGGGGAGTTTCGTATTTGGCATGGTTCTGATCTTATGAGCCCGGTCTACTCTTGGGGTTTCCTGTTCAGCTGCATGCATAGTGTCTGCAATTCAGGTTATGGTACTTGCTCTGGTACTATTCAGGAAAAATATGCCATGGTTTCGCATTCAGATTTTTGGACGAATGGTCATTTTTGTCACCCTTCCTCCTCTTGGTTTTTCACCTGGGGTTTACTTTTTTACCTCGCTCTTTCCTGGGTTCCCTTTTATACTTGCATGCATCTTGGTCTGGGTTGTCTCAGCCCCTGTTATTGGCCTACCTTTTCTATGGGGTTTCTGATCTGGCTACCTATTTTCCTCTGTCTCCTCCTGCGTTCTGATGGTAATCCTTCTCTACGGCCTATTTCCCAGCATTGTTTGGTTATGTTACCCTGTTCTTTTGTCCATGCGAGGCATTTATCTCTGTGCTTTATTTCGGTAGTGGACCTGGAAGATGGTGATATTCATTATGGTGTTCTTTATATGGTTTCTGTGCGGCTGACTCCTCTTATTCTATGGATGGAATTTTTAACAGATTTTTCAGTCTTCTCTACTATGGAAAAGCGTGGCCGAAAGCCTAATGGGGGAAAGGGAAAACAGGCCTCTTCTGAACCGCATAGGAAATGTGGCTGCAAGACGATTCAACATCACCTTGAACCTCTGGTCCAAACCTTTATGAATGACATTCCTAATTCTGTTTGTGATCGCATCTATGGCTGGGAATCAGAGATCCTGGATAATATTGACTCGCGGGATGACATGGCTTTTGTAGATATGCAGACTGTGACCCCGGATCCTGGGCATACTCGGGGCTGCACATCTCTCTTTCAGCAATATGTTCGCACTTATTGGTTAATTAAATGTCTTCTTGCCAAAGCGATTATGTCTATCGCGGAGCCAAAGATGGAGGCTAAGTTGGAGGCAACCTTGGCCGATATTAACAGGAATGTTCAGGAAATCAATTTACGACAATTGCATCAGTATACGCAACTTGGCAGATTGGAGAAGGAGCTTAAAGTGCTTCAAGAGGTCCCTGTTGAGCTACCTGGCGCTTCTACCAAAGCTCCAACACCAATTGACTCTAACGAAGACTAAATTTCTCTAGTTTCTTGTTGCATTTTCTGTTGTCAGTTCTCGTGCTACTTTCTTTTTGTACATGATATGGTTTTTGTACACGATATGGTTTCTGCACGATATCAAGTATAGACAGATCTGGTTTTTGTTATAAAGACTTTTTATGTTCTGGTTGACTTATTTTGAACTCAAATGGCCAAAATACCTGGTTTTCTACGGGTAGGTTGAGGTCTAGTTTTGTGTCTTTTGCCAGAATTTATTAATAGAAAATCGAAGGTACCACCTAAGCTTACAAAAAAAAAATGTGAATAATTACAAATAGTCTTCATTGTGATCAATCTCAAACTATTTTATTGTACTATTCTTATTGTCACCCTTGTTATTTTTGTCACCTTTTCATATTGATTATATGAAAATGACAATTGAAATCATAAACCATTTAAATATTTAGCTTGAGTTGTTGTAGTAAACATAATACCTTGTCTCTCTTTCTCTCCAATATTAGTAGGTTGAATTAATATAGCACAAAAATAAATGTACATTGTCAATAATTTTTAGTGCTTACACTGAAATCAATGCACAAAGTCAATCCAATCACTTTAAAATTAATGTACCATCATACATCCAATTATATCAGATCTGAAACCAACATCTACATCGAAATCAATTCATCCAATTCCAGCAATCAAATAAGATTATAAAATAACTTCTACACTGAAATCAATGCATCTAATGCAAGCAATCGATAGGATTAGAAATCAACATCTACACTCAAATCAATGCATTTAGTGTAAGTAAGAAAATAGTATTAGAAAGCAACATTTACACTCAAATATATGCATCTAGTGTAAGCAATCAAATAGGATTAGAAATCACCATCTACTCTGAAATCAGTTCATTTAGTGCAAGCAATGAAATAGGATTAGAAATCATCTATATTGAAATCAATGCATCTAGTGCAAGAAATCAAATATAATTAGAAATCAACATCTACATTGAAATCAATGAATCTAGTGCAAGAAATCGAATATAATTGGAAATCTACATATATATTGAAATTAATGAATCAAGCAATTAAATAGGATTAGAAATCGCCATCTACGCTTAAATCGATGCATTTAGTGCAAGCAATCAAATAGATTAGAAATCATATACATTGAAATTAATGCATCTAGTGAAAACAATCAAATATCTTTAGAAATCAACATCTACACTAAAATCAATGCAGCCAGTGAAAGAAATCAAATAGGATTAGAAATCACCATCTACACTGAAATCAAAGCATCTAGTGCAAGAAATCTTATCCCCTCTCCCCCCTCCATCTATATATATATCTCCCTCCATCTCTCCTTATTTGTCTCTCTATCTCACTCCATATCTATCAATCTCTTTGTCCCTCCCTCCCTCTCTCCATCTCTCACTTCTTCCCTCTCTTCACCTTCAATCAATATATCTATCTCCCTTTTTATCTCTATATCACCCCCAAAAAATACACTCTCTTTATTCAATCTCTCTCTCTCTCTCTTTCCCTTCTCTCTCTCTCCCCCGCTTCTCTCTCTTTCCTCCTGTTGTCCTCTCTCTCCATCTTCCTTATCACTCCTCTCTCTCTCCACCTTTCTCTCTCTATGTCTTTCTTCGTACCTCCCTCCCTATCCCCCTCCAAATTCATCTCTCTTTCCCTCCCTCTCTCCATTTCTCACATCCTCTCTCTTCCTTCCTCTCTCTCCCTTTTTCTCTCGCCTATCTATCTCTATCTCTCTCAATTCACCATCAAAATTTGTTACTATATACATCCCTCTCTCCTTATCTCCCCTTCTCTCCCCCCTTCTTTGTATCTTTATCTCATTCCCAAACATACACACTATCTCTCCATATCTCCCTTGTCACTCCCTCTCTCTCTCCACTTCTCACTCTCTATGTCTTTATTCTTCCCTCCCTCTCTCCCCCTACTACTCCATCCCACGATCCCTTGCTCTCCCCTCATCTCTCCCTCCTTCTCTCCCTCCTCTCTCTCAATTCCTCTCTCTCAATTCCTCTCTCTCGTCCTTCCCCTATCTCCCTTTCTCTCCGACCTCCCTCTCTCTTCCCACATCACTCTTTATCTCTCTCTATTTTCCATACAATACTCTCTCTTCCCCCATCACTCTCCTCCTCTCTCTAAATTCCTCTCTCTCCCTTTCTCTCTCTCTCCCTCTCTCTCTCTCTCTCTCTCTCTCTCTCCAACTATGTTACTATACCCCTCCCTCTCTCTTTCTATCTCCCTCATTCCCCTCTTCTCTCCATATCTCCTTCTTTTTATTTTTATCTCACCCCTAAACATACACACTCTCTCTCCATCTCTCCCTTGTCACTCCCTTTCTCTCTCTCCACTTCTCACTATCTATTTCATTCTTCTTCCCTCCCTATCTCAACCTCCAACTATATCTCTCTATCCCTCCCTCTCTGCTCCCCTCTCTCAAGTTTTGTCTCTCGTCCTTCCTCTCTCTCCCTTCCTCTATCTCCCTTTCTCTCTTACCTCCCTCTCTATCGCTGCCCTCCAATCCTGTCACTCTCTCCCTCCCTCTCTCCTTCTCTCTCTCACCCCTCCATATTTGTGTCTCCCTCTCGCTGTCATACCATTCTCTACCTCTCTCAATTCTCTCCCTCTCTCTCTCTCTTCATTCCTTCTCTCTCATCTCATTAAGTTTCTCTCCATCTCTCCTTTGTCACCCCCTATCTCTCTAGCACTCTATGCTTTTTTTCTTCCCTCCCATATATATCTAGAGTTAATATATATCATATCATGATATATTAATATATATTATAATATAGCAAATTTAGTATTGTATTAATCCAAAGTTATTAAATTTAATAATATTAATATTATAATATATTAGTATGAATATTAGATTTAACAATAACAATAATATTAATATTAGGGTTAATAATATTTTTTTGCATGGTATTAATAATAATTTGGCCCATGGTATTTTTCCCATAGAATTCACCTAAATAAAACTTTTTTTAGTGTTCATAAATATAAAGAGGATTATGGAGTAAAGATAAAAAAATGTTTTATGTATTTACCATGCCTCTTTAATTTACCCATGTGGGAGCAATATCATACCAAGTGGGTTCATATTGGGGAATATATATTGAGGAAAAAACGGCATATAATTAATAGGGGGTAAAGGGCTTTAATATTGGTAGGTATAAAAAATGGAGCTCAAAGTTAATGAAAAAATATAGAGGGTATAGAAAATGTTAATGAGAAAATGGATACCTAAAATATCTAGAGAAAGTAGGGTTTTTTAAATTGGGAAGGTGTATTGGGTTGTATTTACCATGGTACCTCATATTTATTTATATTTTTATTTATTTACCATACCTCTTTTTTGAGTGTTCATAAACCTCTTCATATTTTAAATTTATATTGAATTTATACATAGATTTGTTTTAAAATAGGGCTGGCATTAGATTAGAAATATTAAATGTTAAATGTTAAACATTACATGTTAAATATTTACGTTTAAATGTTTACTTTTACCTTTAAATGTTTGCTTTTACATTTTCATTTTTACCTAAGATCTACCCCATAATGACATTTCGATACAAACACCATTGGATAAAAATAATAACACCACTTTTAATATCAAAATTTAATGTGAATCCAATTCTTTATACACTACAATAAAATATTATTATATTTATGATAGAGATTAGATATAATAATATTATCTTTCATATTAAATATTTTTATTGTTTTTATCTTTTAGTTTTTTATTTATTTTCCATGAATCACAATCAACAACTTTCCTTTTTTAATATCAAAAATTTATGTAAATATAATTTTTTTTTAACTCGACAAAAAATATTACTATATTTCTAATAAAGATTAGACCCAATAAAACTATCTTTCATATTGAAATTTATAATATTATCTTTCATATTGAAAATTTTAAATGTTTTTATCTATTATATTTGTATTTATTTTTTTCATGGAGCAGGGTCAACAACTCCAACCTTCCATATAATGTAATTTGGTTTGAAATGAAGAGAATGTTCACTAATGTAGTTTGGTTTTAAATAGAGGGAATGTTCACTAACATGAGATACCAATTCTGCTTCTGAAAAAGACATGGCAAATCTTAACTAACATGACAGTTTGCGAACTTGATGGGCACGTGAGAAAGAATCCACCCTATCACTGAAAGGCCCGAAAGTCAGGTTGGATTCTTTCGCGAGAATGTACCCTGGAGATAGATGATGACGATTGACTATTATTTTCGTTAAAACGAAGCAATTGAGGAGCACCTTTCCTACTGGTAAAAAGGACAATAGTTGAAGATTATTATTCGGGAACATATTTCAATTTTGGTGGGTTGGTGTACACAAAATTAGTGTATTTTATGACTATAATTAAGATCAAAGAAATCTGGTTAAATTAGTGTATTTTATGACTATAATTAATATATATATATTTCATTGTTATTAGAATCTATAAAATCATATATATCAAATTGTTGGAAAATGAGTCATGGTGAGTCAATATAATGTTTTTATTGAGCTTTAATGTGGCCCATTGATTAGTGAGAAGGTCTTTTTGTTTTGCTCATAATATAAAACTAGCAATTGCACT